>JAQHUG010000122.1:2231860-2245647 GCA_028555095.1 Dicrostonyx torquatus
TCTGTATCTCCAGTTCCAAGGGATCCATCACCCTCCTCAGGCTTCCAAGGGCTCTGCATGCATTGGTGTACTTACATAAACTCAGGCAAAACACTCACATACATAAAATAAATCTTTTTTTTAAAAAAAGAAAGAAAACATAGTTTCTGACTCTTCTTTATGTAAAAAATCAATGCTTTGGTCTATGAGTGTATATGTATATCACTTTGGGCCTCATCAAGAGACAGAAACTGCACCATGATTCAGATTAGTATAAAATTAACTATTTTTTAAAGTCACTATAAGAGATAAGAACCCTTCATGGCACCCTAGAGCTGGAAGAAGTAGCCAGACAGACTTGGAACGGGACCTTTCCTCGAGGCTAACACAGACTTCAGTGCAACGGGCAACATGGCAGCCCAATGGACCAAAGAGAAGTGAGATGCTTTGCACAAAGCTAGCAGGAGGCAGCTCACCCGCACAAGAGGCAGCAGCCAAGCAAGCCCCAGCCTGTGGCCAACCACCCAAGCATACAGAGACTATGGAGTGTCAGTGTGAACAGGACACCTGGGGCTATGGCCTTTACTTTGGAAGGTTTACAGTTCTAAAGGATCAGGAGACAAACCTGAGGAGGGGCCACCTGGAAGCTGGGGGATTTGAGACTCTGGAGCAGGTAGGAACTACAGCTTTCAATGTTTTCGTTACAACAGCTGCAGAGAGGTAATTAAGTCTAAACTGGAGTTGAGCACCATCAAGGAACTGTGCCTTCCAGCCATGTGACCAGGACAGAGCACCACTGGTTATCCTTATTCCTGCTTTCTCACCAGTGATGCCACCCCAGAAACATCAGGGGACCCCCTTTCTGCTCAATGTCACTCCATTGTCCTCTACCAAGAAACTTCAACACTATAAGGAAGAAATTCTGCCCATTGCTATGGGGTAAATATTGAAGGGAGAAGCTGGAACAAAGAAACAATAAACAGGTACCTGACAACGTACAATTAGGGAATTGGGTGTCCTAAGCCATCAAATAGTTGACCTTCCCAGAATTCTTTTCGAAGATTCTGAAATAGAAGTGGATTATTATTTATTATTATTATTATTATTATTATCTATATAGGGAATCTTAATCTCACATTAAATTTAACTTTACTCAAATTTAAAGAAATTTTAAGTTAAGTTTTGTAGGCTTTATATCAGAATAAGTCCAATTATATTAAAGAATATTAAGTTGTAAAAGAAATAAAAACAGAAGCACATCAAAGAAAGAGCAGACATCATAAACTTAGTAGAATTACACATTTCTAGGCTTTCAATGGGTGAATTAAAGAGGAGAAACATAAAATGTACTCAAGTCTCAAGAACAATTATCTGGACTCAAGCAGATGGGAGCAGGGTGATAGTTTCCTAAAAGAAACAACAACAACAAAAGGCTGTTAGTATGACATTAAAATCTCACAAAAAATTGGATGGATAATATCGAAACTTGGATGTTAGTGGGAAAGGGACATGAGCAGAAGATTCACAAAGTATTAATCGACAAAGAAGTAGACAAGAATATGTTCCACTTCCTTCCTCTTATTGTGATGCAAATTACAACCATCATAGGTTATTAAATTTGAAAATAAGATAGATATTAGTATGAATGTATGTATTGAAACTGGGAAGATTCATAGAGATTGCTAGAACATCTAAGTTTGGATGCTTATGTCCTAGGGGTGACTCCACTGCTGAGGAATAAATAGGAGATGCTATGCCTGTCTTTAAGAGTTGTGAAGAGTGGTGGAAATAGGGATAATGCAAACAAGTGTTTAAAATAAGTAGTAGTTGGGCTAGGAATGGCTCAACAGTTTAAGGGCTTTTCCTCTTGCAGGGACCAAAGTTCAAGTTGCCAGCACCTACTGCTGACAGATTATAAGCACCTATAACTCTAGCTCTAGGGAATCTGACACCCTCTTTTGGTCTCTACAGACACCAAAATACAGACACACACACACACACACACACACACACAATTAAAATAAATTCTTAAAAGTCAACCACAGTTTATGTTGTTTATAACATAAACACAGTTTATGTGATTCATTTGAACATGGTCATATAAATTGGCCAAATAAATTATTTGGCCATGGCTAAAACTCATGGGAAGCTAGTGTCACAAGATAGGCTATTTATCAATGTATGAGAGATAATTAAATTTGAGCAGCAAAATATATTTATATAATTGTTGTTATCATCATGGATGACTATATGAAGAAGTATTAGAAGGTAGGACATAACACATATAACTGATTTATTACATCACTGTTTCCTTTTCAAGACAGGATTTCATTACATAGCTCAGGCCTGCCTGGTAATCCCTTTTGGAGCCCTCCGAGCCTCAGACTCAAAACCATGGTCCAGTAGGATGTGGCCAAAGGCCTCTAGAGTGCTAGGATGACCTAGCTGGAAAGTTGATTTTTTAAAGTTCCATTATTTATAACAATGCTGCTTGTGTGTGTGTGTGTGCACATATATGTATGTCTTGTTTTGTTGAGACAGGGCCTCTCTCCATAGTCCTGACTGCCCTGGTACTCATTAAGCAGACTAATCTGTCCTTGAACTCATAGAAATCCTCCTGCCTCTGCTTCCCAAGTGCTGAGGGTCCATGTCTGATGTGGGAGGTCCTTCTGTCTATGTGTTGCTTTTATTGGTTAATGAATAAAGAACTGCTTTGAGCCTATGGCAGGGAAGAGCAGAACTAGGTGGGGAAAGCTAGGTTGTATGTTGGAAGAAAGAAGGGCGGAGTCAGAGAGGCACCATGGAGCCGCTGGAGATAGACGTGCTGAAACTTTGCTGGTAGGCCACGACCTCGTGGTGATATACAGATTAATAGAAATGGGTTAAATTAATATATAAGAGTTATCCAATAAGAAGCTAGAGCTGATGGGCCAAGCAGTGATTTAATTAATACAGTTTCTGTGTGATTATTTCGGGTCTAAGCTAGCTGGGCAGCCAGGAACCAACAAGCAGCCCTCCCTCCTACACATGTCTAGCTATACAACACGTTTTTTAAATGAAGCAATTGAAAGGAGAAGGATTCAGGCATGTTTACAAGAAAGCAGCTGGGCCAGGATTAGCTCTTTCCTGTGCAAGATGTCTGTCTTACGGTTTGAAAACGCATCACAATGCTGACATCTCACTGAGTGAGTCCGGCTAACCCTAATCTCTTCTTCCTGACATTAGAGGCTGTCATTTGGACCCTCACATTTGTTCCTTTTACCTCATTTCTTGGTTTACACAGTCAGCCCATCATTGAAGGTAGTCAGAGGATTTGGAGTCTTGATGTATAGCCTTTACTCACTATATTTCATAGATGGCGTGCTAACTGTACTTCCTCTCCTTATTAAAATATGCAACCTAAGCCAGCTGTGGAGGTGCACACCTATAATCAATCCCATTACTGTGCAGTCAGCCAGGGCTACACAGTGAGACTCTATCTCACACATGTGACAGGAGCTGGAGGAATGGCTCAGTGGATAAAACATTTGCTGTACAGGTGTGAGGACCTGAGTTCAAACCCCCAGAACTCATTGAAAGCCAGGCATGGGAGCATGAGCCTCCAATTCCAGTGCTCCTGTGATGAGATGGGGGGCAAAGAAGGAAGAATGCTTTAGATGCTCACAGGCCAGCTAGCCTGGTGTATGCAAACAATGACACAACAAAGAGACCCTGTCTCAAGCAAGGGGAAAGGTGAGGATAGGCAATGGAGATTTCCCTGTGAGTTCTATATATGTGCCATGGCAAGCATGCCCCCCCAATCATATATACACAAAATGTGCAACAGACTCCACATGCTTATTCACGGCCATGAGGATGGTGAACTGCTGAGCCGGACTGAGCACATCACATGTTGAGTGAGAACACTGCTGACACCCACAGGACAAATCACCAAAACATGTCTGCATCCGATACATGCCTGTCAACTTTAACACATAGCAAAGGTAGTTGTCCTTCCTTGGGAAGACAATAAAGGTTTGAGGCTCAGAGAAAAGCTCTGGAGACATTCCCGGGTTTGGTTGTGTTGGGGATAACACTTGTTCAATGTTCAGTATCTTTCATCAGGACCTTTGCACACTCTAACCCTTACTCCTCGACACGCAGGCACACTGCCCATCCTCACCTGCGTCACCATCGAACACCCTCCTCAGCTTTTCTAATTAAGACGTCCAGAGTCTTCATCCACATTGTATCTCCTGGAGATATTTGAATTTTTAAATGAATCAAAATAGGAAAATAAATGATGGCTCTGGTGTTGGGTTTTCCAGCTTTGGTGGTCAGATACTAGAATTTTGGGTGGAGTGGGAGAACTGATGTTGGAGCCTTATGACTCTCTTACTGGCCACTGGGTGCTGTGGGACAATGGTTTTACCCTATAAAGATTTGTTTCTTGTACTTCTTTAATAAAATGATGATTGGCCAGTAGCCAGGCAGGAAGTAGAGGCGGGGCAATTAGAACAGGAGAATTCTGGGAAGAAGGAAGATTCAGTATGCAGTAGTCACCCAGGCATAGCAGACACAGATGAGAATGCCTTGCTGATGAAAGGTACTAAGCCACATGGCTAACACAGACAAGAATTATGGGTTAATATGTAAGAATTAATTAATAAGAAGCCTAAGCTAATAGGCCAACTAGTTTATGATTAATGTAGACCTCGGGGTATTTCTTTGGGACTGAACGACTACAGGACCGAGGGACAGAAACCTCAGTCAACAATTGGGCAAGGCTGGCCTGTTAGTACAGGCAGAGCATTCTCTGGAGATGAGGCAGATTAGCTCCCATGGCCCCACAGTCCTCCCCAGACCTCTTGTGACACAGATGAAAATTTAACTCTTTCAATTTCATTAATTGTATTTTCCTTCTGTCTTTCAAACTGCCAGTTAAGTGCGAAAAATAGACACTATCATTGTTGCTGCCTGAGAAAGGGGTAGACAAATGAGCTTTTCAAAAGGATAAAGCTTCTTCCCACCATGGATCCTTTCTCCTGCAGCCAAATTTGCACTGACTGGGGATTTCCACAGTGGGAACTGACATACTGCCACTTCTCATAAAACCCTTGACTTTACAAGCCATCTTACCACTAGCCAAGGATCCAGACCCTCTACCCAGACAAGCCCTATCTGCTTCTGTGCCACACATCTTCTGTTCATCTGGTTTATCCTCTTATCAGAGTGCAAGTCCTCAACTCAGCCAGAGAGTCAGAAAGCTCCCAGCAGAAATACCTATGCTTTTGCCCACCTTGGGGCACTTTAGGTACTTTTGAATGAATCTTCACCTGTAAATCTCAGGTCTTTGGCACATCTAAATTTGTTTGAACTAAAAAAAATTTACATAATCAGAGTGGTAAAACACTAATTCTTCTGTTGCTTTTTAAGAAACAATAAATATATATTACTTTCATATCTATGGATATATATCTGGAGATATTTATGTGTAAATATGCGTTTATTTGGATATATATACATATCACAGAATAAATAATGAATTATAAAAACTGAGAAGAAAGGCAAAGTGCCTGCTGCACACATATGAGGACCCAAGTTTGGCTCTCTAACACCTGTGCAAAAGTTGGGGACAGCAGCTCACACTGTAGCCCCAGCACTGGAAGGGCAGAGCCAGTGGATTCCCAGAAATTACTGACCAGCCAGTCCAGCCAAAGAGTGAGCTCTAGGTTCAGTGAGAGGCTTTGTTCCAAACATAAAGTGGACAGTGATAGAGAATGACACCTAGCATCAACCTCTGCCTCCATACACGCAGGGCAGGCTTGGGTGCCCATGTACACACATATTACACATATGTGTACAAGCAAGCATACAACACACACATGTTTATTTACACAGGGAAACTGAATAAATGATAGCTGCATGAAATACCTCTGAATCTTACCAACTTAATATTGATTGACAAAAGCAAATCTCAGAAGACAATGCAGACCTTCATATGTACCCTAAATTTCAAAAACCAATAATCAACAGGATGTCCCTTATGTCACTCATATGCAGATCTGATCCAAGCCCTCTGGGCATGTCCAGGGCTCATCCTTTCAATTCTACAGCACCTAACTCACAGGTGGAGAGAACCGGTCCCATCATGGGTCCTGGTTCTAGTTTTCCTCTGCTCCTGGTGGCTGGAAGCCACTTTGAGCCCCCCACAGAATCCTCTGCATCTCCCTGGCATGGCCTGGCTGAGGCTCAAATTGCTCAGGGTCCCCCTAGTCCCTGTCTCCCCTGTCCAGTCCCACTGCCCTCTCAGAAAAAGAATATGGAGCTTTCTCCACGGTTCCCTGCTCACAGCGGTCTATTTTATTTTATTTTATTTTTTATTTTTATTTTTTTTTTTGGTTTTTCGAGACAGGGTTTCTCTGTGGCTTTGGAGTCTCTCAACTTAAAGTTTCTAAAGATTTCCCTCCTTGGTCTACTTGTGCCATGGGGCAGCTGGTACTGACTGTATCCTACATGTTGAGCAAAGATTGGCATTTTCCCCAAACTGAGCCAGGCCCAGCTCCTTCCTCTCTGTGTCATTCCCCAGGGGAAGCTTTGGCAACATCACAGGTCCCCAGAGAGCATTCCACTGTGTATATCGTGAGCGAAATCTGGATCTTTTATGTCTTGGGACCTTACTCCTGGCTGCCTTTTGCAGACAAATTCACAGAAATACCCCTTCAGACTTTTTCTAAATATTCCCTATCCCAGGTTATCTGCTCCTTCTTTTCGTCCAGTAGCCTAAGTTCTTCAGAGATAACTAGTGCTACACCCATCAATGCCTAAGGGTCAATTGCGTGCCTGGACCTGTCCCCAGTGCTCTGTCTCACTCCATCAGATGTAGTCTATCCGTCCATTCTGGAAGGTCTTCCCCCTGAGTCTTAGACACAGCATCCATTTCAGAAACCAGCAGATGAGGGGGCTTTCATTTTGCAGGACGATGTCTGAAGTCACACCATGGTAACCACTGCATTTTCCAAAATGGGGCTTTAAGATTCTTTTAGAGCTCTGCTACGTTTCCAGACAACAGAAGACACCCATCTGCTTCCTGTCTTTTCCTGAGGACAGGCCAATGGAGAACAGCTTTAATTTGTAGCATAAATTGCTGGCATTAGAGGAAATGAGTCGTTTCCCGATGGCAAAGACAGAACAATTGCACATGAGAACTGAGATGCGTCAGAGAGTCTCTGGAATGCAAACTCTAAGCAAGCGCCTTGATGAAGCCAAGTCTTTCAAATTTATGTTTTCTCATGTGTTGAACTTCAAGCTCCTTCTAGGAGCATAAATAGTAAAACAAGCACTCTCTGCTCCACCCTTTCATGGCTTTGATTTGAATTTTGTTCATTTGGTTGATTATTTTGGGGGAGGTTGGTTTTGTTTTGTTTGTTCTTGTGATTTGTTTTCTGATATTTTGAAACACAATGACCAAGGCTGTGCTAGAACTTAGTGTACAGCAAGGCTGCCCTTGAGCTTCGGGTCCTCATGCCTTCTAAGGACTGGGGTTGCAGGCATATGCCTCCACACTGGGCTTCAGCTCTGTTCTGTTCATTTACATTTCTACTATTTTTTTATCTGAATCTCTTGAATCTAAACAAAGCTGAGATTTCTCCAGAGGATTTTTTTCTGGGCTTTGTTTTCCATTTTGATGATGTGTGTATGGGGGCACACATATGAATACACTTATCTTCCTAATCTCTAGTTTTTAAGAACTTCAATGTTTTTTTTTTTGGTTTTGTATGGCGTGAGTTTAGGTCCTATGCCATCTGAAGATGACTATCCTTATGAAAAGGAAATTTAGTAAGCATTTTCAGGAGATTTCATAGAAGCTCCTTGGAGAAGTTCCAGCATGCTGGTTGCTACAGAACCTGCTCTTGAAGTTTTTTGGAGTTTTTTTTTTTGCTTTTGTTTTATTTTGTTTTGCTTTTTCCTTTGTGGTATATTGGCCATGAGAACCTGAAACTCAGGAGATTGTCCAGTCCTTGTCAGACAAGAGGGCACAGCTTGCCCCTGGGACTTGCTCTGGGACTTCAGAGTCAGAGATGACTACTGTAGTGATAGAGAGGTGGGATTCAATCTTTCCTCCTCCTCCCCTTCCTCCTTCTCCTTTCCCCCTTCCTTCTCTTTTTCCTAGGACAGTAGTTAAACCTAGGACCACACACAGGCTAGCCAGGTGTTCTACCCTGTAGGTAGAACTCTTAGCAGCATTGTCCTGTACACCTGCACCTACTGTATATGAATCAAATTTGGGAAACTGCAAAGTTTTATTGCAAAAAGTTCTCATTTCCAAGGAGAGTTCCTACAAAGTACTAGCTGGGTTGGTGGGTTTAAAATTTTGGTTCTGCAAGTGCAGAAGGAAACAAAATGTGCAAGAATATACATCTCAAGACAAACTTGTTCTAAAAGCCTCATTAAGATGAGTGTAATACACACGCACACGCACACACACACACACACACACACACACACACACACACACACCACCTTAAACTTCAAGCTGCCACATCCTTGCTGTCCTTACTCAGCTCGGACTCCTGGAAGCGGTCTGTGGTGTCCACTTGAGATCAGGAGAAAGTCCAAAGTTGACAGCTGGACTTTCTTGCTTCCTGCCACCCCCTCGTCCTTTGGAGGAGACCTAGATACAAGTGAGTGGCTTCTGCTCTTTTCGTGACTTCTTTTGAATCTGAGGCGCCTCAGCTGACTCTCCCAGTCAAAGGAAGCAACAGGTTACTCTGCCCACTGGCCCCACAGGAGGGTCCTGGGGCTGAGGAGCTGCTGCCCAGAGGGAGTGAGGAGACATTCTTCCAGATCCAGGCGCGTCGAGAAACTCAAACTTTGACGGGGTAAGGACTTAATAGGGGTTGAGCTGAAAGTTGTTGGAGCGTTTCTGGGTTGCTGGGTTGAGTTGAAAGCATTGGGAACACAGAGTCTGGTCGATCCAGAACCCGGCGCCAAGCCCATGGGTCGGCGTGGCGCTGTCCGCAGCCTACGGTGCTGAAACGGATCCCGTCCGGGTGGAAAAACAACCTCTTGAATGACTATGCAGAAACAGGGGCATCCCACATCTCTCCAGTCTGCTGGGAACAAGAGCAAGCATCCTCGATGCTCCTTATAGCATCCCAGTTCCTGCAGACTCACTGAGCTAAGCCCGCTAAGCCTTCAAGGAGCCAAGCAGAAATTACTGGACTGGCTCTACTGGGACAGGACTGGGTCCAACCGTGAGTTCTTCCGTGACACCTCCAGCCACATTGTACCCAGAGGCAGCATGTTCACTGCCACTAAATCAGGAAGGGGCTCAAGATCCTCCTTGTCCCTCTGGCTCAACTGATTAGGGAGCACCGCACTGGGAACAACCGTATGGGAGACTTGGAAGGAGTCACCCAGAGGCAGCAGACAAGAAAGAGGATGTGAGCCATCTCTTCCAAGCCCTACTCAGCCTAGAAAGACAAAGGGACAGGTGAAATGAGGAACGGGTGAGAAATTTGTTTAAGAAGGAAGCATCTTTTCTGGTGTTAATGATAAAATTATACCCGACTTAGCCATGGGGTCAGAGGGCTTAGGGGCTAAAGTACAAAGGAGTGGTGGCCCCTGATCCCTTTGAAATCCGCTTATCTGCTAAGATGTCTGGTTCTGTCCTCAGGATTTCCTCAACTGCTCAGCACCTCCCTTTCTCTTCTACCCCTTCCTCCACTCCTAGCCCATCACTGGCACCCACAGGTTGGTGATCTGCTGGCTACCCTGGACTGGGACTGGGAGGCTAGGAAGCGGGGAGAGTTGATCCAGTTTTCTTCCCCCATTATCTTCCTTTCTACTGTTGTTGGGACTTCAATCCTCAGACTTTCCTAGGCACAGCTTGCATCCTGAAAGAAGGGGACTTAAGCAGAGTGGTGTGGAGCCTGCAGCCTTGACTAGTTGTTGGTGAAACTGGGCCTCCCAGGTGAGATCTATTTGCTCAGGATTCTCCCTGTAGCTCTGCCCCAGATAACTTCTCCCCCAAAGCTAGACTGCCCCATGTGGGTGACCATCATCAATTCTTATTCTGGGCTGAGCCTGGAATCTGCTGCACCACCCCCAGTCCTCAAAGCTTTAGACAGTGGTCCACCATCCAGGTTCAAATGTCATCCCATAGCAGGCAGCTCAGATCCATGCCAACATTCTCTACCTACCATCTTCTCCCACTACCATACAATATCATTCATTAAAACAACCAGTTATATAGTTACCTGGTCATAGCACTCACTAATTGCAGTGAGCTTTGGTTCCCCACCTCCTAAGTTGAGAATTCATGGGAAAGGGGGTCTGTAGAAAGAATCCAAAGAAGGATACCATGCGTATCATGACAAAATTAATCTTCTAAGCCAACATTCCGGCTGTAGGAAATTTAGTCTCCTCCTTGTTGGGATTTCTACTGAGTTTCGAGGGATCCCCTGGAGTGAGTGAGATGGGTGTGAAGTCTGGTCTGCTTCACACCAATGTCCACACACACCCTTCCTCTTCTACCTCTTTTCTGTCCCTAAGGGGGTCTTTCATGGCCCTGGATGCCAGGAGGGAGTGGTTGCTCTCTAATGGCTGACTGGGTCTCAGTCACTTTCTCTGGGACTTTGGCCAGGATTTTGTGTGCCTCTTGCCTTTGGTGCACCTGTTCTTAGGCCTTTTCTGTTCTCATTCACTGTCTGCTGGAGGATGTGCTTCTGGTTAAGAATGAGGTTGTTATGGTGACCATCCTCAGGTTGCCATAGTATCCAGAGGTAAGCAGTTGGAAGCTGCACAGCCTCTTCTCTAGTTCTGGAAGATGGCTCTGACTGCCGGCTTCCCACAGGAGTTGAAAGACAATAGACAGATCCCAGCACCTTGCTCTGACCTACCCCCAGCATGCTGCCCACCTGAAACCCTCACTAACCGCCCCCACAAAACCTCGAGGTCGAGCTGGGTTAGTCTTTTTCTCTATACCACTCCCCCCATCGCACACCCTGGCACTGGGGACAGAGAATGGCTTTCCCTCTGGCTTCACTTCATTGTACCCCGATGACTCCTGAATACAAAGTGAACTTCATTGGGAGAAACAGAATTAAATTAATTAAGCAGGCACAGTCTCTGCCCTTGGGGACATCTCTGTAGTGTGAGAGACAAGGCATACAGCACCTGTGAGTGGCCTGTTTTCTGGACTGGAGGGGACATAATAGCAGCCCTGAGGTTAAAGAGATGCTGAGGGTTCTTCCTGGCCAAAGGCCTCTCAGGAAAGGTCACCTTGAAGAAGAGCAAAAGGACTCTCTAGGGTGGAAGCACCAGCAGAGGCAAAGGGCATGGCAGGCCTGGAAACACAAAGGTGCAGCCTGGCAGTGGCTTAGCCCGCGGCTCATGCAGCACTGATGCTCTGAAGCACTAGGATCCTGCAGCATGGGCTCCTAAGAAGATAGAAATGATTAGAGCTATTTTTCAGAAATATTCTGTAGCTACTCTTAGAGATTCATTCATTCATTCATTCATTCATTCATCTATCCCATACTCATTGAGAATCTTCCTATCTTAAGAACCAGACTCTAGTTCAGTGGTTCTCAACCTGTGGGTTGTGACCCCTTTGGCAAACCTCTATCTTCAAGAAAATATTTACATTGTAATTCATAACAGTAGCAAAATTACAGTTCTGAAGTAGCAATGAAAATAATTTTATGGTTGGGGGTCCCCACAACATGAGGAACTGTATTAAAGGGTTGTGGCATTAGGAAGGTAGAGAACCACTAGTCTAGATGGATTTCATGAGAGAAATATTAAGAGAAAAAGGTATTCCAGCTGTCTCAGAGAGAGGGACAGGAGCCTGCACCAAGGTAGGGCTCAAATGGAAGTGGCTAGGAAGCTACCTCTATTTGGTTCTCGACTATGCCTGCTGCCTGTATGAGACCCTAGGAAGTGACTGGTTCTCAGGCCACTTCAGAATTAGTGGATGGTGAAGAAGACAGAACGTATCTTTGGTTAGTCTGTGGTAACTGAATGGACTTGGGAATGCTGCATCTAAGGCAGTAAGGAAGAACAAGAATGAAGGCTCACAGCCATAACTGAATGGTCAGCTGACTCTTGAGTATCACCCAAGTATCAACCAAAACGCAGCTTGAGAGCATGCCTTGAGCCATGACAACAGAGAGTGTGCCCCCAGGAAATCTTTCTAGGTAAACTCCACTCTTAACAGTGCCCATACATACCCTGGGTGGCAGTGAATTCCCAGGGCCTCCTCTGCCATCTGCAGGGCTTACATCTTTCACCTTGAACTACAATACTACAGTGGAGGGCTTAGACGGCCACAAAAACCTCCTGTAGTTGCCTGGAAAAGTCATCCTTGGAGTTAAACCCCTCCACTGTAGTATTGTGCTTCTCACTCATGCCCTAGCTCTGCCTCGGGCTGAGTTGGAACAAGTTATTTAGCCACTCTGCATCTCAACTCCTGCAAATCTTAAGTAATACTTTCATTTGGCTGTTGGGGGAGGAGAGGCTGTTCTTTCCTTCTCACATGTGAGTGCTGGAAGTCAAACTCAGGACGTCAGACTTGGCAGCAATCATCTTTACCCACTGAGCCATCTTCCTGTCATGGAGTGGATGCTTTGTAACAGTTTCTGAACTCAGTTAGATAGAACAATGAGCGTTTCCAACCATGCCAAAGTATTGCTTTCATAATCATGTTCCAAAGGTTAATTAGCAACAAATACCTTCTGCAGTTGCACGGTGATGTCATCATCAGAGAAGGAGTGCCTGGCCTGGCCTCACTAGCACAGGGTATGGGGCAGGAAGGAGAGTAGCTCTCAAGAGGGCAGCAATGGGTTGGCTGCAGGGATGTGGGCTCCCTGACTCTAGTAAGGGCTGGGGACCACTTTCATCCTCCTAAAAGGCCAATCCAAACAGCTGGCTCTTATTACAAAGCCTTGTGTGTAGACTTGGACCTGAAGAACCCAGGGCCCTGCTAGCTCCACTCACCCCTGGAGATCAAGGCACTTCCTAAGCATAAGACAGGCCTCTGCCTCCCCCACTAACAACTGCAATTGGCAATCGTGTTCCCGTTTCAGAACATTCTCTTTCATCCCCAGTCTCTTCCTGTTCCTGGAAACGGTTTTCTTCTCGGGCAGGAATTGAAGATTTGCAGCTGGTGTTTGTGTTATGAAAATGTGTAGAGTTTACAAGAGGGATGACCCCACTCACCACCTCTTCCTTGGGAAACAACTGAACGCTCCTAATTCTGCTAATAGCACACTCCCTTCATCTTCTTGAGGGGCACCTTGGCTTCGGATGTCTATACACTCTACAGAGCCATCCCCTCACCTTCCACTTCAGCCCCCAGCATACCCCAGTATACCCTGCTACACCTTATCTAAGACCTGAGACGTTGTTTGGGACCCTGTGAGCAGGGAGAGCATGTTGTGATAGGGACTGGCCCCAGAAACTGCCCTTTTATCTTGATAGTCAGGGATTAAACCCTGAAGTCTCACCGGCATGTTAATGCTGACTAATGAGGTAGTCCTTCTGTATGAATTCTTTGCCTCAGATCCTCGATCTGCAAAGTAAATAGCATTGATACTACCTCATAAGGCTATTGGTAGGATTAAATTAGCCAATTCAAATAAAAGCTTATAGTGCAATGCCTGACATAATCCTCAAATTGCCTTGGTGGTGGTGGAGGTAATGGAGGTGATGGTGGTGGAGGTGGAGGTGGAGGAGGTAGAGGTGGTGGTGGAGGTGGTGGAGGTGGTGGTGGAGGTGGAGGTGGTGGAGATGGTGGTGGTGGAGGTGGTGGTGGAGCTGGTGGT
>JAQHUG010000122.1:2250523-2267734 GCA_028555095.1 Dicrostonyx torquatus
TAGGCATTCATAACAGTCTAGATCAGAGTTCTAGGCATTCATAGCAGTCTAGATCAAAGTTCTATGCAACCATAAGAGTCTAGATCAGAGTTCTAGGCATCCATAACAGTCTGGATCAGAGTTCTAGGTGGGTACAACCCCATGACATCTGGGGTGAGCTGTTGTTGGAGGAGGGACAGCTGTGGCATAGAGCAGGGGTCCCTCCTGCTCAGGCCTAAGAACTGCACTATTCTTTGCTGCTGTAAACTTTACACTGTGAGGTTCTGGAGTCAGTTGGCTCTGCAGCAGAACCTGGGCAGCCTGGCATAAGCAGCTAATCTTATGCATCTGCTCAGTACTGGGTTTCTTCGTTTGTAAAACAGGAAAGGGAAACTGTTTGGAAACTCCAGTAAGAAGTGTCCATAGCATCTTCCCACAACTTCACAGATGGAGAGCAGGCCTGCGAGCAGACAAAGTGCTACCTCCGCTCAGGGGTACTGAACAGGGTTTATGCCTAGAATGGAGGGTACAGGTGAGGGGCAGAGGGGAGGAGCACAGGCTTGAGACAGTGTTCTTTATTTGGTGCCATTTGCTGGCAAATAGACAAAGGAAAGTCTCTTGGCTGTTTTTCTATAGAGTCCCCCAAACTGATTTAAAACTTGCTGTGGCCCCCATTGGGTTGTAAACTCCTTCCACAGAGAACAGAGAACATCTGGAGTTTATCATTTACTATTCTCTGATAAATCCCAGCTGCTGGAATGTCCTCTGACACCATTGTAAGTGCTCACTCAGTTAAACATGTAGAAGGGACAATTTAAAGTGAGTTTATTGCTTGCAACCAGCCTCAGACGCTGGCTGTGACATTTTCTAAGGTGTGGTAGTCTGAATGAGAACTGTCTCCCAAAGCCAGTCCTTTGAACACTTGGTCCCCAGCTGGTGGTGATGTCTGGGAAAGATTAGGTGGTACAGCCTTACTAGAGGAAATCACTGAGGCTTTGAGATTAAGAGCCTTGAAGTATTTCCAGCTCGCTCTCTGCTTTGAGCATTTGACGATGTAAGCTCTCAGTTTCCTGTTCCTGCTGCCATGCCTGCCACTCGCTGCCATGCTTCCTCACCGTGATGGACTCTTACCCTCTGGAACCCTAAGCCCAAATAAACTCTTTATTCTATACGTTGCCCTGGCCACGGTGTCTTACAACAGCACCAGAAAAGTGACGGCTACACCAGGTATCTCCACCTGGAATCATTCTCTTCTTAAGCCTATTTCCTCCCCTTGCTCCCTGCTCCCCACTTGGGCTGCAGCCCTGCTCCGGGAGCCTGCTGTCATGATGTCATCCTCACCCCCTCCCTCTTCACTAGTCCTTATAATCACTGACCTGCGGCCTGGCAATTCTACCCATTCCCTGTTTTTTAGCCAATTCATTATTGAGGCCAGGTGGTTGTTTAGCTCAGCCTACTGTTTTCTCTCCTCCTGAGATCCTGAAGCCGATTTTAACTGCTCTCCTCACTCCCACTCGGGTCCCTAAGAATACATCTCACCCTGGTGCAGCCAGAGTGACCTCTGACTACATCCTCACTGGACTTCAGAGTTAAGCCAAGTTCCTTGGTACCACCTGTGAAGCCCCGTTGTGCCAGCTGCCTCTCTAAATCACAGGTTCTTTAAAAAAAAAAATCTGTCTTGATAAGATTTTGTCAACCCGACACAAGCTAGAGCTATCTCAGAAGAGGGCTCTCAATTGAGAAAATGCCACCATCAGATTGGCCTATGGTCAAGCCTGTGGTTGATGATTGATGTGGGCGGTGCTACCCCTCAGTAGGTGGTTCTGGAATGTATAAGAAAACAAACCCAGCAAGCCAGGAAGAGCAAGCCAGTAAGCACAGCTCCTTCATGGTCTCTACACCAGCTCATGACTCCAGGTTCCTGACTTGAGTTCCTGCCTTGACTATAAGATGGAGGTGAAATAAAGCCTGTCCTCCTCAAGTTTCTTTTAGTCATGGTCTTTTATCACAGGAAAGAGAGAGAGAGAGAGAGAGAGAGAGAGAGAGAGAGAGAGAGAGAGAGAGAGAGAGGAAGAAGAAGAAGAAGAAGAAAGCTAACTAAAACAACAGGCTTTGTCTTACCTTTCTTTTAAGAAATTATAAAATGTAAAATTACAGCTTGAAAGTATAAACACCAGAAATCAGTCAGGCCCCAGCTGAGCCAGGGCTGCCCTAGGTAGTTGAGTGTTCTGGCCTTGGCTGTAGGGCCACAGATGCTTTGCACAGTGTCTTGGGCAATTGGAATTGACCTTCCTTTGGAAATAGAATTTATTTCGTCCCATGAGTCACTGGGATATTTCTAGAAATTACCATCTTTCCCTAAAGTGACCTTTACTGACATTGGATACGCTTGGGCTATGGGGCTCCTCCAGAGAGCCTGTGCTGGCCTGTCTTGGTGACCCCAACCTCAGGGGACTGTCTGGAAGCTGGATGACTTCTCCAGTAGTTATAAACATGGCCTCGTGGCAGCTGTGCCCTCATATCAGTTTCCTTGTCTCCACAATCATAGGGACGCCCTCCACTGTCAGCTTCAAGGAGGTGTTCGCCACTCACGGCTTAGTGAACAGGCTGCAGTGTAGGCTTTATCTATTATTTTGACTGGACATGCTCCTTCACCTCTCTGAGACAGTTTGGCCATCTATCAGTGGGGATAAAGGTTACAGAAAGCTCACTGTGATTGTTAAATGAAGTGTGTCTTGCATTTGACATCACTTTTTTTTTTGTTTTAATCTCACTGTGTAGCATTGGCTGGCCTGGAATTTACTACATAAATTAGGCTGGACTTGAACTCCCAGCAGTCTGAGCTCTGCCTCTGTCTCCTGAGTGCTTAGGGGACAGGTTTGCACCACCACACCGTGCCCTGGCATCACCTTTTGTAAGGGTCTTATGAATATCAAATATTGTTATTTTCTTTCACATGCTAATTCCAGAATTAGTTTTCTCAGTGCTGGTGTTCAAATTCGGGACCCCACATACGCTGGCTGGGAGAACCATGGTTTCATAAAAAGAGGCTCAGAGTGGCCAACAGTGAAGCAGTTTGTTTTGCAACTCGCCAAACCAGATATTACTGATTGAGCACAGAGAGAATCGTTTCTCATAGCTCTGACTCAGGGCCTGCCCTCCCTTTTCCCATTGGCTGAGCAATCAGGGGAGTGCACTCTTCAGCACCATCTGGGTCTTTTCTTTCCCTCCGCTGATTATATTCATCATTTTTTTTTTCTCAACAAAAACCATATGTGGTTTTATCTCTGTTTTATAGCCCATTTCCTTTAGAGCTGACAAGGTACATGATTGTTATGTCTGCAGATTGTCAACAAAACTTGACTCTTAGTGATGTTCTAGTCTCAGCTTCTGACAAGAGTCGGGTGGGGAAGCTAGATCAACAGGCTCCCAGTGCCTGTAATTGGACCTATGCTGTGACAACGACTAAGGCATTTTATTTTGAAACTAAGCCCTCCAATTTTGTTACTTACACTAGGCTAATGAAGTCTACCGCTGAGTTGAACAACCAGCTTTAAAAGGCATATTGAGAGCCGGGCGATGGTGGCACACACCTTTAACCCCAGCACTCCGGAGGCAGAGCAGGCGGATCTCTGTGAGTTCGAGGCCAGCCTGGTCTACGAGAGCTAGTTCCAGGAAAGAAAGAAAAAAGGGGTATATTGAGGCTGGAGAGATAGCTAAGTGATTAAGATAGCTCGCTGCTCTTACAAGGGACCCAGGTTTGGTTCACAGCACCCATATAGTGGCTCAAAACTGCAGCTCGAGTTCCTGAGGGCCTGATGCTATCTTCTGGCATCCATGGACATTGAGCACACACATGATGTGCAGACATACATGCAGACAAAACATTCATGCATACAAAGTAAAAATCAATCTTTTTTTAAAAAAAGAAGAGTGTTTTAAGAACTATAAAAATGAAAATGAAAAGTTGTAGCCCAGGCTGACCCTAAAATCATGACCCTCCTGCCTCAGCCTATGTAGCTGGTCGTTTTCCTGCACATGCATCATGATCCACTACACTTTGTTACGGAACAGAACTCAGGGGAGCTGCTGAAATACGTAATAAAGACAAGACGAACATCGGGAAATGAGGAAAGGTAGAGCCAGAGGAGATATAGCGCATTGCCCTGGAGAATCCCAGTGCTTGGGCTTCCTCGCATCAGAAACCACCCAGCTACTTACTCATTCACGTATTCATTAGCTCTGAGCTTGAAGCAGCTCTTCAGCCTGTCAGGATGTGTAAAAGACAGGAGGTGGAGGGGCAGGAGAGGCACATGTGTTCAAGCCCACCTGAGGACACCGCACAGAGTATCTCCACTGTCGTCATCAGTTGCTCACCTTTGTCTATCAGAAGTTGGCGTTGTGGGGGTCCTAATGATGTATCTGCTTTGTGTTCACATTTTAGCAGCCACCTTGGGGCTGAGTGTGACAAGTGTGAAGATGGCCAAGGTCAACACTCAGTACTCCCAGCCCTCCCCGACCCCCTGCTCAATCAAGACCACAGACAGAGATCTCGATCACGTTGAGAGTAGCCTCGGCAGGTAAGATGGGCTTTTTGTTTCCTGTGAGTTCATGCATTGTTCCCATGGCTGAGATTAGGGAGAAGAGCGGCTTGGTGTTAGCCAGCCACAGGATGGTACCCAGGGCGTTCACAGTTCATTGTACTGTCTTAGTTTCCTCTCCTGTTCTTGGGATCAAACGCTGTGACCAAAGTCACTTAAGGGAGAAAATGTGTGTTGTGGCTCATGGTCCAAGGGTACAGTCCATCACGGTGGAGAAGCCAGGGCAGAGGGACCTTGAAGCAGCAGGTCGTATCACATCCACAGTCGGAAAGCAGACAGCAATGGCTGATACTGCCCAGCTGGCCTTTTCCACTCATACCCTCTACCCCAGATCCCAGCCAGGGAATGGTACCACCCACAGGGGTCATGTCTTCCCCTCAATGAACACAAGGTACTCTCTTCTGTATATACTCAGAGGAGTCTAGATCCTGTTGGGGTTACAGTCATCACATAAATCCTCACAGTCCCAATTCATTCTTGTTTTAGAATAGTCCCTTATTTAAATTCTTGATTTCCAAGTTTAGAATAAAATGGAAGATGGGGCTCAGATTGCTCCATTACAGAAGGAAGGGGTTAGTTCAGTCTGGTAAAGAGCTTGCCTTACAAACATGAAGATCTCAGTCTCAGCCTGACATACACTTGTAATCCCTGGTCTGGGATTACACAGACACAGGAGAGCCCTGGGGTTTACTGTCTTACTCTAGGCCAGTGAGAGATAGGAGGTGGACATTGTTCCTAAAGATGATACCCTAAATTGTCCTCCATATTCTACACGTATGTGCCCTCATGCACACAAGCATACCCGTGTGCATGTGTGTGCACGTGCACACACACACACACACACACACAAGTATTGTTAAAGAATGGTTTTGTTACTTTGAGAAGGTGAGCAAATGAAGATTCAAGTGATACCAAGTGTAATTCTGTCAGAAACATGTAGTATCCAGGCTACCACATGACCCCAGGGACACATGAACAGAGTACTGGACTGTCACTCTACACCAGCCCCTGACCCAAGCACAGGGAGACCCTGTAGGTCAGATATCCTGCCCTTCATTTCTAAGGCAAAGTCAGAAAGCAGGCAGTGACCTGGGCCTTTGTGGGGAGTGAGTATCCCCTTTCCAGCCAAGCTGTCAGGCACATCGGTGACATTCAGACACAGTGCCATATGAACACTGAGGACTTACTAGTAAATGCTGGAGAGACCTTCGTGCCTGGGTGTTTGCATTTGGGAAGTCAAACAGCATTTCCCCCTCAGTTCTAGGTCTAAGTTAGAACACAGGAGGAAACCTATTGGGTGACTGCTAGATTTATTAATCTTTTATTTTATTTTATGATTATTGGGGTGCATACAGTACACAGGTAGAGGTCAGAGGACAACTTTCAGGAGTTGGCTCTCTCCTCCCACCATGGGGGTTCCAGGAATCAACCTTAACTTTTCAGATTTGCATGGCAAATGCCTTCACCTGCTGAGGGCATCTCTCCAGCCCATAGCTCTTAAGTTCTTGCTGAGAAGATTGAGTTGAACCATGGAAACCTTTATCATACTTGCCATTTTGTCCTACTGTGATAGAACTGCCTAACCTATATAAAACCAGAAATTTCTCCCTGCTCTCGAAACACCTGGTAACTGAGGGCTCCAAACAGCCATGAAGGTCCCTCACTTCCCCATCCCCCATCCATCATTTCTTCTCAATGGCAAGCCTCCCTTCCTTTTTCAGATGCAGGCTTGCTCTTTTCTTTGTCAAGGCTCTTAGTCCTCAGGTCCAGAGAGAACTCTTAGCAAATGCAGTGGTTGGTATTGGTAGTCAACTTAGCATGTTTGTCACCTAGGAGACAAACTCTGAGCATGTCCAGGAGGGAGCTTGCAGATTAGATTAACTGGGGTGCACAAGAGAGGATACGTGTAGATTTTATGATAATCCTACAATCTTATGTAATGAACCTGGGCGTCTGAAGATGAGGGTATTGTCTGGAGTGGGGATCCTGGCGTAGCTCCTATGGACAGCTATGTATCCATCAGCCATCATGTAATGTATTTACTGTTGAAGCTCAGATGTCTGTGTTTCAGGTTGTCTCAAAGTGTCACCTACATCCCAGGCTGGGGATGTAGCCTAGTTGATTGAATTCTTGCCTAGCTAGCATACATGAAGCCCCAGGTTTGGCTCCCAGCACCACATAAACCCAGCCATGGTGGCACAGCCCCTAAGAGGTGGAGGCAGGAATCCAAGGGCATTCTTTACTGCAATAGGGAGTTTGAGGCCAGCCTGGGTCTATGAGATTCTATTTCAAACCAGTCAAACAGGGAGATCCGTGGCATGGGCTGGGTGCCAGACCAAAGGAGAATGCTGGTGGAACATCAGAATTCATCTCTCTCTGCCTCCTGGCTGTTGATGCAGTGTGACCAGCTGCCTCATGATGGGCCGTACCCTCAACTGAGAGCCCAGCTAAACCCTCCCTCCATATGCCACTTTTCTCAGATGCTTTGCACAGCAGTGAGGAAAGTAGCTAACACAAGAAGTGATGTCAGCAACTTCCAAATACTTGTCCCTATTATTCCAAACCCTGCTCTCGAAATGCCTGGTAACTGATGGCTCCAAACAGCCATGAGTGTCCCTCACTTCCCCATCCCCCATCCATCATTTCTTCTCAGTGGCAAGCCTCCCTTCCTTTTTCAGATGCAGGCTTGCTCTTTTCTTTGTCAAGAAAAACATCCTTCTAAGACACCAGGAAGGGAAGGAACATTTCAAATCCCCGGAGCTTAATGTTACTGCTGGGCCCTGTGCTGTAGCTCTTGGTGCTGCAGATCTTTTACCTATATTTCTAAACATGGCATAGACGTTCCCTACAAGGACAATTGTTAGCTGATACTGGTGTCCCACCCCTGGGGACCAACTTCTATGGCTTGAGTCATTGCTTCTTAGCTCCAAGAAAGATGAACATCATTAGAGCATGTCTACTGCTAAGGCTTTTCATGCAAAAACTGCTTCTTTCTTATGATCAGCTAAGAAAGGTCCTTGAAAGGTCTTCCATGTCAGGTTTGGGTGTGTAGGAGAGGGAGCTGCAGTGCAGGGTCCAGCACTAACATTAAGCTCCTGGGACTTAGGGTTCAGTGGAAGAACACAGAGATCGTCAAAGACAAATAGGACTCACCCCACTGCCTCTTTTGCCTACAGTGGGTCTTGACAAGAGCTTCTCAGGGAGCTTCCAGGTTCTCTATTTTTTTTCCCCTGAGATAAACCACAGAGAAAGGAAGACCCACAGGAGATAGCTAGCTGCAGCATCAACCCAAATGTTTGCTTAACCAGAAACTACCATGGACTTTATTCTGACTCTGCATTGACCTACCACCCCCTTCTGACTTGTGGGGCCATGAGAGCACTTGAAGATCTTCTGCCAACTGCCACCACACAAAGCCATGCTAGCTCCCTGCCATGGTGTCTGGCTCCCAGCAGTGTTGCTGCATGCAGCCTTTCTCTATATTCTGAGCAGGCAAGCGTCATATACAATCTGATGGTGTTAGCATCATGGTCAAGGAATGCCCTTTGAAAAATATCACTTGCCATCCTAGATTTGGAACTTGAATATCAATTACCCAAAGGCCCATGTGTTAACGGTTCATTCTAAGGGTGGCGCTACTTGGAGGAAGCAGAGTCTTTAAGAGGTAGATTTTGTGCAAGGACCTAAAGTCTTTAGATGCACAGCTCCAAAGGAAGTTGTGGGATTCAGGCCCTCTATTTTTGGCTCCACTGTGTATGATGGACTGCCATCATACACTCATTGGCCCAAAGCAACAGAGCTGGTCTGTCGTGGACTAGAGTCTCCAAAACTGTGAACCAAAATGTACCTGTTTTGTTTATCAGTTGTTTATCTTAGGTATTTCCTTATGACAGAAAGATTGGTCACCCTTCCCCTTTCCCTCCTGTCCCACTTTCCACGGCCAGCATGATTCAGGTCAGACAGCCCGAATCTAAACACTGGCTCTGCAGTTGCTCAGCTGTGGTTAGTTGTCCAAATGCACTAAGCCTCTGTTTCCTCATCCAGGGAAGGGGTCAGTCTAGTGTTGACTTTCTGACTTATGGTGAGGTTAAAACTGCCAGTGAACACAATGCCCTTGGCATGGTCTTTGATGCATATGGCGAAGTAGTCCGTCATTTTCTGGTTACATTTGGGGCTCACCCTTCCTCCTAGTGAGTCCTCCCTGGTCTCTCACATGAGAAGTCGTCTTCTCTTCTCTTGTCCTCAGACCTCTCCGGTGGCCAAGCATCTAGAAGTAGTCCTTCCCTGCCTGTGCCCAGGTAGTCCTTCCTCAGCCTGGCCACTCACTGAGTCTCAATGAGGCCCCTCATGTCTTCTCCAGCCACTCATACAACGAAAGTTTGGCAACAGATGAATACAAGTCCCAGGGGATCATATAGAGCTTTCCACAGAACAACCAGGAAGAATGTGTCCTTTGGGAGAGAGAGATGCTCTCTCTCATACAAGCAGTCGACTCAAAGAAGAGAAAGGTCTAGGATATCAAAGAGGACACCGAGACAGAGGTGGTTCCTTGAGGCTCTAAGATTTATTTAATGCCATGAAAAAAAAAAAAAACAAATAGACAGCAGCTCGGCAGGGGTTCTGGAGAAAGGAAACCAGGGCCCATGGAGCCCAGGCATAAGTCTCTTGTACCTTCTGAGGATGGGGGAGATTTCACAGTTCAAGCTTGCTGCCAGGTCCTCTGATTTCCAGACAGGAGACAGAGAAGGGGGTTGGGAGCAGGATGTGTGTCCACCAATGCCCATTTTGATGTAAACTCACTTCTTAGGTGAGAGATTCCCCACACAGGGATGCCTGTTATCTGGAGACTCGCAGTGTCTTGGCAAGCACCTGTTAGAGAGGAAAGGAGTACTGCGAGGGGCCGTGACCTGAGCAACCATTGCATTCTAACATTGCATGTATACAGGAAATTCCAGAATGTTCCCTGGGATCAGCAAGGAGAACCCAGCATGTGTTCAGGATAAAAGTAAAGCTGCCTTGGGGACTGAGACACAGTCTATATCCATCCAGGGTTTTTATATATAGTCTATATCCATCTAGCATTTATTGATTCTCCATGTAAGATTGGACAAATGGGGCTGGGAAGATGATTCCGTGGCTAAGAGCACTGCCTGTTCTTTCAGAGGATCAGGGTTCAATTCCCAGTACCCACATGGTGGCTCACAATGATCTGTAACTCCAGACCCAGAGTATCTGATGCCCTCTTCTGGCCTGTCGGGCACCAGGCACATATGTGGTGCATGGACAGACACACAGGCAAAGAACCCATGTGTATAGGATTTTTAAAGCAGATTTTAAAAGGACTCTGGTATATAACAAAACATCATGTGAGCCTAAACACAACTATTTTAGGGGAAGAAATTGTGTTTAGATGGATCACATCATCGCATTCAAATCCCAGCCCTTGGGGGGAGCTTTCAGAATAAATAATTGAGACTTTGTGGACTGAAATAGAAGGCATTGTTTGTTTCCAATCAGAGAACGGGCCTGCTCGCCCCAGTGTGCCACCAGCCCTTCCCTAAACACCCCTAGGAAGACTAAACTCCAATGCTTTGTCTCTGGAAACAGCCTTACCAGCAAATCTCTCACCACATTGGGGGCCCGGTTTTCCTTTCTCTTTATTAAGTTATCAAAGTTAATTTCCCAAGGGAACATCATAAGAATGGATGAAATGCTTCCTTCAAATGAAAAAAATATATCTTGAAAGTACCAGAAATAAAAATGTCTCAACCTGAGCACGGTGGCACATGCCTACAGCGTCCCACATCAGAAACCAGAGAAGTGTGAACATAAGTTCAAGGCCAACCCTGCCAACGTAAAACAAGATGACTCACAAAAGTCTTGAACTTTTCTTTTCTACTTAGTTGTTTGGCTCAATTATCTGGGAGCCATCCAGTATGTTTTTAAGATACTACACTAGCAAAAGACTTCAGAATGTGCTACAGAGAATTACAATGAGGTCTGAGGGCACCCCAAGTCCCAAACCATTTCCTGGTGTAGCTATTTTGAGCGAGCTTTGGGACACAGAGGTCTGTGTCTTACAGAAAAGAGGTTTCTTCATGCTGCTGTCTGTGCAGAACCCAAAGCAATTATCACCAAAGAAAACTATTTTCACCCTGCTTCTCAAGGACCAAAGACTTACAATCGCACTGACTTACAATATCTGGTCACATGTGCCTAGTAGCACTGGAGTCATTCGGAGTCCTCAGGGCTTGAGAAGAAGAAAAGAAGAGTGTCATATTCTCTGGCCTTGTGCCAGAAGGTCATGTGTGTTTGCTTTCCTGTCCCCATGTCACCTGAGTAACACAAGATGTTACACAGAGTACAGAGTCAGTTTCTAGCTCTGATGTTTATGGCACCTCTGCCCTCACTCAGTGACAAGTGACATTGGAAACCTTCCCAACACTGGCTTCCCTCTACACACCGCTTTTGAGATTGAGTGTCATAATTGGAAACATCTCTTGTGTTTCAAAAGTCATTTCAGTGTATCATACTCATTGTCATTGTCCTTGTTGACATCGGAGAGCCTCTCACACCGGGAGAAGGAAGAGACTGAAACATGGTACCAGCAGTCAGAGGGGAACTGATCTCCTCAGAACAGATTTATACGCAGTCAACAATTCAGCAGACCACCTTGGTGGAGACACTGAAGCCCAGGCAAAGATGGGATAACAACAGTCAGGACCATGTCGTGATCAAAATGTCTTTCCTTTGTATGCATCGGGCCTTCTATGTAAACTTCACTTTAGGACCCCAGAGATGGACTTGGGGAGTAATTGGACCTCTTTGTCCCTCTTCCCTTGTGGCAATATTAAATAAATCTTTTTCTGCTATTATATTGTCTCTTTAAATAGTAATTGGCTTATTTAGGGCAGGTAGCTGAGGGTGTCTTGTTGGAGATGCCAGGCTCTAGCCTGACCCTATTAAAGTCCAGTAACAGTTTGTGCTTGGAAGACAGCATCGCACCTGAAGTTGTTGCCAGGGTTGGTGTCAATCCATTCCCTGGCAGCCCTCTGTCTCCTGCCACTCAGTTTCTTGGAAGGTTCTAGATCCCCATCATTTCACTAACTACCTCGTTTATCCTCGTCAGTACCTGTGTCTTCCTGGGGGCTCAAAAGTCACCTCAGATACTCAGTTCCTCTTTTCTTTGTCCATCTCTCTTCCATGTGCTTCATGAGATAAGGTTCTCTGAGAAGTAATGACAATCACACAGTTGACAGTGATGATGCCTTCCTGGAAGTCTGTTGTCAGGGAATGTCACAGTGGTGTGGCCACAGACTGTGTGTTGTTAGCTGGTGGGAATGCCTCAGTCCGTTGTAATCTGATAAGACCACCGTGGTATGTATATGGTCCCTTGTTGAGCTGAGCACCTTTGGAGGGTGTGGGCTATAATTAGATTTGCTATACGAATGTTCCCAGGTATTTCCCAAGTTTAGAGGCTGGAGCAGGACATAATCAGGCGCAGCGTTTCATGAAGCAAGGCAGGAGACGCAACAGGAAGAAAAGCCCACCTTGGAGCCCCTGCTTTCATATCATAGAAGGTTCTGGTCGCCCTTTGGGGATTACGTGTGCCCATCAGGGCTGGAGTATTGGAGAAATACTTAAATCAGCATGGGCTTGCACATTTTTCTTTCTTTATGAAGATCAGAACACTTAAGTTATGAGAGGATGAGTGACCCACCGGTTAGGTTACCCACCGGACAGGTGCTGGAATAAGAAATTAAATTAAATCCAGCCTCCTGACTGTTTACCCTGCCACCTACCCTGAATGTAGCTATGAGACAGTCTGTACGCAGCGTCTCACAGCTCTGCCTTGCCCACCTCACATATCATAATATTAGTTCCTTCGCTAACTATGCCAGGAAGTCTGGTACTAGACAACGAACAGATGAGAGACTGAGCAGAAATACTGGCTGGGCTGCCTGGAGCCTATCACTGGTAGAGCGGATGGTGGGTCAGAACTCTTCTGTCCTTAGAACTGCCTCTGGATCTTCCAGACAGAGCCCTCGGCATCAGCCACTACCCACCTCCCAGGGCATGCTAACTTCTCAGATTCAAGGACTCAAGAAAGACATGCTTTGCCCCTGACAGGACCTCCTAAAACTGACCAAGGCACCGTGGGATCTACCTCCTGCCTTGCCTGTCTTCAGAATGTCAGGTGGGCAACCACAGCAGCTGTAGTACGGCAGGGCCCCTGGCAGTGCCTCTTCCGGGTACACTGGTAAGACGTGTGAGTTGACTCTCAAGGGTACAAAGAGAGACTCGTATCCAGTGGTTTGAAAATAGAGCTCTACCCATGGAAGGCAGCCAGGCGAGTCAGAGCCATGTCTCTAACAGCATGCTGCGGGAATTCACCCTCAGCCATGTTCTATTCAACTTTGTCTGCATTTACATTGTCAGTTGAAACACAAAGGGCAGATCCACGGATGTGATGAGGACAGCTTTTGAAACGGGGTGGAAGGACATCAGAATTTTGCCACTTGGCCTTGTGACCCCAGGGAAGTTTCTTAAGCCCTCTGGACTTTCATTTTCCCTCTCTCTTCCAGCATCATTGCATAGATATGTAGTAAACTGGTTGCAGCTGATACACAGTAATCTGTCAATCAACGGCATGTGCTTGTTGTATTTGTGATCACGTTGGGAGATGACACAAGACTGATTCCTCCATACCCCAAAGATCCCAAACATCACATAAATATCACATGACTCAGATAGATAGGGAGCCCTGATATTCAAATCTTAAAAAAAGAAATCAGTCACACATGTGCAAGTTAAGGACATTACAACATAAGCCACTTGTGTTGTAAGGCTTTGGGACTTGGCTTATAGCCACCAACAACATACAAACACATACTTCCCAGGCTGGCCCCAGTAATCATCAGGTACTCTTGGTTTCCCTGCATGGCCAAGCTAGACCTCAGGAACGTGGTCACAGTGATTTGCCTGTGATGAGGGAAGACTTGAACCTGAAGAGGAATGGATGGAATCTGTGACCTGAACAGCCAGACATTGTACAGGTCCCCATCACTGAAGATGGCCAGCACCATAGGCTGTCTACCTCCATGTGGTTCCAGCTAAAAAGTGACCTTGCTGGGAGGAGCTGGGAGAAGGGGCTGTGTGCTGGCCATTTGGCTATCCCAAGACATCCTAGATAGGACAGAGCAAAGACATCCTAGGTAGGACAGAGCATGGAAATGAGTCCTCACCCCACTCCACCTGCACACCCCATCCCTGTGGGGGGCTTGCTGCTCAGGGGACTCAGCACCTGGCATCCAAGGATTCTAATCTCTCACTGCAGGGAGTGACGCTTTCCCCAGACTTAATACTTGCTTCTTCAACCACCCTTGTTAAGAAAGCCGATTAGTTTGGAATAGGCCACGTGATAGAATTAATTTGCCTTGCTGGGTTCTCTCCAAGAGTCACAGAGTGAAGTGCTGATCCCTAGGGGGACACTGCCTGGCTGACTTTTAATCAGGCTGGTCAAATTCAGCCTGAGGAGGTTTTTAAAAAGAAAGAGAAACGCTCCCGGGCACACTCTTGGTCTTAGTCGAGGTAGTTGTCAGACATAAGGCTCCACTACCAGCATGGGCCTGTACCAAAGTGTGGTCACCTGCCCTATCGACACAGGGGCTGTCCTCCCTGAATGCACGGCTGGAGAGGCTCCGCTTTACTGCTGCATTGC
Source organism: Dicrostonyx torquatus (assembly GCA_028555095.1). Classification (NCBI taxonomy): domain Eukaryota; kingdom Metazoa; phylum Chordata; class Mammalia; order Rodentia; family Cricetidae; genus Dicrostonyx; species Dicrostonyx torquatus. The sequence goes on from JAQHUG010000122.1 coordinate 2,264,825, forward strand.
TGGGGACAGAGACAGGGTTTGGCAAAGGGTGAGTGATTTGCTCTTGACAATACTGCTCAAATTGTTTTAACTCTGCTTGGAGGGGTAGACCAAATCCATGCAAGGGTCCAGAGTTGTAGGAAGGCTACCAGACAAGTGTGTAACTGTCAAGGAAATGCATCTACAGCACACAGAGTAGGAAGGGAAGCTACTGGAAGGAGGTAGACCAGATGCAGAAGTAAAAATCTTTGTTCCAGAAGCATTGCATGGAAACATCTGCTATGGTCCAAGATGGCAGGCACGGGGACTTCTCCTGGCCCCAATCTCTGTTGGAGATCATGCTGGCACCTGTTGTTTGTCCCCATAGCCTTCATTAGCTCATATACAGTAACTGATCAGAATCTCTCCTTGGTCAGAATTGCTGTAAAGAAAGCGCCTCTTAGAGCTGACAATATGGCTCAGTGGGTAAAGGTGCTTGCTGCCAAGGCTGAGAACCTGAGTTCAATCCCTGGGACACACATGTGGAAGGACAGCACATACTCTCACAAGTTGTCACCCTGATCTTCACACTTGCATGGTAGGTACATACACACCAAATAAATAAATGTAAAAGAAAGGATCATTTTCATATCAGGGGTCCAGATTTGTAATAGGCAGAAGCAGAGGACCTTTGGTTTGAGAATCTGCAACGGTGTCTTTCCTCCTGCTGTAGGCACCCGCCCATCTCACTCCTGACTCTCTGGGAGATGGATGAGCTGGAAATCAATTAGCATGCTGCATATTTGATTTCCTAGGTCTCACTCACCATGTGAGGAGACATCTTCCACACTGCAGCCAGGGATTGCCATGGAGACCCAAGGACTGGCTGGATCGGCACGGAGCTTATTCACAAGCCAGGGGCCAGCCAGGTAAAGGACCCTAGGCAATCTTTGCTTTGGGAAGAGAGAGAGTGAGGCGGAAAAAAATGTGGAGATGCCTTGGAAGGCATATTAGGTATGGTTGAAGATTTGCAGAACAGGGCAAGGAGCAGAGCACCCAAAAATCTATCAGTAACTAACTTCTATCCTCTTGAGCTAGATGTTCCGAGCTCAGACAGGTCGAAGAAAAATAGCTTTAGTTTGGAAATTACTTTAATAAAAATAGCACTGGGTGCTTCTCAGACTTGGAAGGACTCAGAACAAGTCCAAAGAGGCTGTGTAAGAGTGGGTCGCTGTGAGAGGACACTGGGTGGACGCAGTGATGTGCTGAGGATGGTGTTTGCTGAAGTTGCTCTGGAAGGTCTCTCAGTACATCTAGACTCTGTAGCATGCTTCCTTGCAGAAGTGCCGGGCAGATTAGCAAATCTCTAAGCACTACCTCCCTTTGGGGACATCTGTACCTGGCTTTAACAGCAGTAGCACATAAGGAAAGTCATTCCACCCTTCCGAGCCTTATCTGAAAATGTTTCTAACAGGGCTGGCTCTGTGGAGCTGTATCATTCCTGGCAGCCATCCATGGCTCCACAGATGCTGGGTTCATTACTTTCCAGCCATTTTCTTAAAGCCAACACCACAGTTTTAATACAGTCATGCATCTATAGTTTAGTTAAGCCGATTGTCAAGCAAATAGATAAATATTTATTCATTTCTTTTATTTATTTATCCATTTATTCATTGTATTCTTAATTGTAGAAATGTTGTTCTACTCTGGGGTATGTGTGTGCATGATGAGAGAGAGAGAGAGAGAGAGAGAGAGAGAGAGAGAGAGAGAGTCCTTCTTGGTTGCTGTCCACCACCTTAAATCTCTCACTGAATTTGAAGGTCACTGGCCAGCACTGCTCTCCAGAGCTCCTCCCGTCTCTGTCCCTCAGGACTGAGATATCAGACACATGCCATCCCTGCTGAGATCCGAAATCGGGGTCCTCGAGCCCACACAGCCAGAACTTTATTTACTAAGCCATCTCCTCAGGCCCTCTATCAGGTTTTTTAAGAAGCTGGTTGTAGCTGGGTATTGAAATGGTTTCCAGTGTTGTGTATTAATAAAGCAAGTGTCCCGCTGCAGAGAAGAAGAGCATCTTCAAGTCAGTGTAAATGAAAAAGACCTCGTGTATACAGGGCACTGTTTCAGGACAGCCATGTGGTCTGAGGTGAAGATGGAGCCAAGGAGGCAGAGGAGGGGGCTGGGAGGCAGCTGCCATCCGCTTCCTTGTCCTGTAGATTTTCACGGACTTTGTGCCTCCTTCTACACACCTCACTCATTTCTGGCTCTCTTTGATCACACATCATTAGGCACAGGGCTGAAAACGACCTTGAGTGAAACGCCCAACTCCAGCGTCATGGAGCTGTCAGCTGTTTCGCAGCAGGAGTGATGCACTGTGGGCCCGTCGTCTGATCCTGCTGGCTGGAGCCGGAGGGAGTGGGGGAAATGACCTTCCTTCTCTTCCCTTAGCAGAGGATAGGCAGGGACAGTGTCCAGAGCTGAGAGCAGCTCCCACAAGGCCCCTCAAAATATGCCTATGCAACCAATCCCGGCATCGTGTGAGGGTTGCTTTCTTGCTTCAGTATTACAAGAGTATAATTAGGGTCAAGGTATTTAGCATTTCATGACTTGGTAGCAAGTTTCTTGGGGCTGATTGTATTAGGAACACCATCTGTGGAAGTCTCTATAGATATGATGTGAAGGAAACCAGAGAGAAGCAAAAGCAGGGAAACAGAGGCAGAGGGAAGGAGGGCTTGAGAAATGGCTCAATGTTAAGAACACCTGCTACTCTTACAAAGAACCCAGGTTCAGTTCCCAGCACTCACACCGGCTGTCTCACAACACTCTTTCATGGTGTAAATATAAGCAGGCGCATGCATGTGCACACACCCCCCACAACACTCTTTCATGGTGTACATATAAGCAGGCGCATGCGTGTGCACACACCCCCCACAACACTCTTTCATGGTGTAC
>JAQHUG010000122.1:2276622-2289856 GCA_028555095.1 Dicrostonyx torquatus
GAGAAAGCTAACTGAGCAAGCCAGAGAGCGAGAGCGAGAGAGAGAGAGAGAGCGAGAGAGAGAGAGAGAGAGAGAGAGAGAGAGAGAGAGAGAGAGAGAACTATTCCTATGGTTTCTGTTCCAGGTTCCTGCCCTGCCCTGGAAGCATAAGTGGAAATAAACTCCCCCCCCCCCAAATTGCTTTAGGCAATGATATTTATCACAGAAGCAGAAAGCAAAGTAGAACAGACAAGGGTGTCTTGTGTAGTGAAGGCTGATCTTGAGCTTAATCCTCCTGCCTCAGCTTCCCAAGTGCTAAGTTACAGGAAGGCCCCCCACATTCATAACCATTGCAGTTAGTTTTTAAACAGCACCTACTCAGCCAGTTGGCATGCCATGTCCTTGCATTTCTGCCTTGTTTGTGGATTTCAGTTTATAGCCCATTGTTTCAAAATGTCTCAGGTCTCAGACTGGATGTAACGAACTTTCAGGGGTTAGTGGAAGTGAATGATAAATTGTAAAACATTAGCCTGAGCCACAATGGAGAGGTTTACTTCAGACCTCTAGAATAATAGAAAGTCATAATGGAATCAGTAACTCCATCTTACCACAGATGCAGGGAGAGTTAGAACGAGCCCCAGGATACTCCAGGGCTTCCAAGTTCAGTCTTGCAGTACTGCCCCAGAGACACCGGGTGCTAACACACACACTTCCAGTTTTAGTTATTCAGAAAGCGTGGGTGGTCCCTAGAAACTGGCCTTGCCACAAAGCTTGGCCAATATTCCATTGTTCCCTCGCCAGCCCTGAGCCACATTGCCATGCTGCCTTGTCATTCCCAGATGAAGGACAAGAAGGATGCCACAGGGCACATGGAAACATCGCCAGCAAGATTTTATGGTCGGTTATGGAGACTGGGCCCAGAGGCAGGGACCTCCAAGTCCAGCCTGGCTCCCAGCCTGTCTTCTCCACAGAGGTATCCATATGACCCCCCTGGAACTGGGAAGATCCTGTTGTGACCCCCACTTCTTCAGAGTCAACCTAAAATTGTTCTCAGGTTCCTGAGTTAAGACCTTTAGGTCCTAAAGGCTTCCCACACAAAGTGCTGTATGTCTGTGTTCCCAGAAGGAAGAAGGAAGCCATTGTGGTGGACCCTTCTAGCAACATCTACTACCGCTGGCTGACTGTCATTGCCCTGCCCGTCTTCTATAACTGGTGTCTACTTGTGTGCAGGTAGGAGCAGCGACATCATTATAGGAAGCCAGGGTGGAGGGACAGGAGGGGAGAAGGCAGCTATGCCTAAGAGATGGAGAGTTTCTCTCCTCTCAGCCACCGTACAGCTCTGGCACCTTAAGTCACTGGTCCTCAGCCTTCCTAATGCTGTGACCCTTTAGTATGGTTTCTCGTGCTGTGGTGACCCCCAGCCAAAAAGTTATTTTGTTGATACTTCGTAAGTGTAATTTTGCTATCGCTATGAATCGTAACGTAAACACATCTGATATGTGACCCTGTGGCGTCTCGACCCACAGGTTGAGAACCACCGTCTTAGATTCCCCATCAGTAGAAACTGGTCACTTCCCAGGGGACCCTGAAGGGGCTTTGAACCACGGGTGGGAAGGCACCTGAGCTTGAGGTGATGTTGAGGGTTCTGGCACTCTGCCATCTACATTCAGGCTGTATGAGGAAGGGGGAGGGACCAGTCACTGTTCTGACGGGATTAGGGAGACATTTTGAGTGAACTTGCTGTTGAGTAAGCACTCAGTGGAGGCACAGTGGGAGCACTGCTCTCTGAGGCTGAGTTCTGGGTTTCTGGTTTCCTAAGCAGGCTGCTGTGTTGGAATGAGTAGATGTGGGCTTTGGGGGTGCTCCTAGGTTAGAGGGGGCTGTTGCTCTTCTGGAGAAGATCAGAGGCATTCAAGTTTTCCCTGGGTGAGCTGGTGAGAAAAGGAAAAAATATGGTGGGACCCTTGCTAGCAAGTGGGTTGGTGTAGCCTGGGCTCTGGGGGTGCAGAAATGGGAGCCACAGGACCGAGCTGTAACTTTCTTGTAAGCATTCTTTCCTGGGAAGCTGCTGCTGTGGGTACAGGGGTAGGATGGCCCCCCAGGAGGGGGCATTGGCAGGGGCTTTCCTAAGGAAGCCTGCAGGGTGTGCCAGCAGGGACAGCCATGTAGGCCTTCAGAGCACTCTTAAAATACATCACCAGGTAAGGAAACAGATGAAGAGGCTCCCTCTCTGAGCTTGTCTGTAGGGTGCAGGCTGCTGAGTGGACCCCAGACTCCACCACTCCTCTCTGAAGGTAAGGAAGGGGATTAAAGGTCCTTGCTAAGCAGAACTCCATGATAAGGATACAGGGTTTATCGCTCCTCCTAGAGGAGGCACAGGGCTCAGGATGTCCCAAAGTATGCCTTTAGGGAAGTCATGCAGTGTCAGGTCTCTGCACTTGTGAAAGCAAGCTGGACAGGGGACAGAGGATCTCCTGAACCAATCAGGCTGTTTGAAGGAGACTGCACTTTCTGATTTACCGCGATGCAGGAGAGAGCCCTCTTCTCTGAGCAGACAGTAGGCCCTGGGATGTTCCTGGGAAAGCCTGAAAGGCAGACATGGCTGCTCTGGGACACTGTGCAGTGGCTTTTGGGACATTTCTGATCATGTTCCTCAACTGGATGCAGAGGAGTCCTGTGCTATCTGCAGCTAGTCAGATTTCCATTGATATGACCAAAGACCCCAGGTAAACAATATAAAAGAAAGGAAAATTATTCTGGCTTAGAGTTTTAGAGAGTTCAGACAATGGTTCCTTAGTGTCATTGTTCTGGGCCACTGACAAAACAAAACAAGACCTCATGACCATGAAGTAAAAATAGAGAAAGGGACCAGGCAGAGTCCCAATACTCCTTTTAAGGCAAACCCTCTTAATCTGACTTCCACTGGGCCCTACCAACTAAATGTTCTACCACCTCCAAGTCAGGCTACAGCCTGGTGGCCAAACCTTTAAACACAAGCCTTTGGGGAAACACCCAAAGCCGTACACCATATAAGTGAAGTGGAAGCTTGGGGGTTCTGTCTCCAACCATCTGAGGGTCTGTGAGACTGGTGAAAAGGGAAAGAACATGGTGGGGGGGCATCCTGACAAATGGGCAAGGTGGCAACACTGCTCTTAATGTGTGATCTAGGATGTGGGAACACAGGTGTCAGTCAAGGTTCTTTCCCGAACATCCAGAAGACTTGAATGGCTGAGCAGCCTGATGTTCTTTGGAGGTAGGAAGGAAAGCTTGGGGTGCTGTCTATGTGAGAAACAGCAAACACAAAGAGGTAAAGGGCAGAAAAATGTTTCCTGGTTTATTTAAGTTGGAATCTGAGTCTAAAAAGGACAGGTTCTTGATCCCTTTGCCTAATATCAGTCCCAGTTGCTTGTTTGATTGGTTGATGGTGGGCGGTTGATTGGTTGGTTGGTTGCGTAGGTGGTTGTTTGTGTGTTTGTTTGTTTGGGTGGTTGGCTGATAGGTTGGTTGGAGTGTTTGTTTGTTTTGAGTTCTACCATCAGCCTTCACACTACACATCTAACTCCCCAGCTCTTCTTCCTAGGAGGCCAGTGATTGTGGGAGAACATAGCTTCCTCTGAGCCTGGAGTGATTCCACTACATTGTCATGGAACAGATTTTTCCTGGACACACACACACACACACATCTACTAACTCCAGAAAGGGGGCCCATGACAGATCAAAGTAATGATGGCACAAAAGTCCAACTTGGTGAACCAATGAGTTTTATTGGGGTTACTTCCAGGCATAGTAGTGATAGGTTGCTTACGAGATCAGGAATGACTCAAAGACAGCTGCATCACCAAAGCCTATCCCAGAAAGGTTTACACATTGTAGTGGCTTGGCACCTGGAACACACTGCACAGCCTGCCAACGACTCAGCCAGTTGGCGAGTGTCCTTTCCCAGTGGCTCTGGTGATCTGAGCCTTGAGGCAGCTCAGCCAGTCTTTGCTTTTTCTAAGAGGTTTTATTGGTCTCTGCCTCCTCCAGCCTGCTTAGCTTGTCTGAAAATTTTCCTTTCAGCCCGGCTGGTCTGAGAGTGATTCTCAGTGGTCTTTATTGCTTTTGTTTGTATACTCTTTGAGGAGAGAGGTCCTGGTGAATATGGTCAGTTTTAAGGACTTTCTGAAGCTACTTAGAGTTGTTTACTCCCTCCTTTAATGAGCTTTCATGCAGCGTTTTGCCGTTAGAACACTGGTTGCTTTGCCTCTATAAAAATCCTATAGTAAGAGGTTCCTTCCAACACATAACATCTTGACCTCAGTGGCAACTGCTACATTAGCTGTGTAACACGGCAGGAAAAACTGCTACTGGATACCATGTATCTATTCGCATCACAGGGAGGGAGGGGTCTGGACCCTTGACACTCAGCCATCTTGTCCCATCTCACACTTGGATTCTTCAGGGCCTGTTTTGATGAACTTCAGTCGGAGCACCTGATGCTGTGGCTGGTCCTAGACTATTCTGCAGATGTCCTTTATGCTGTAGACTTGCTGGTTCGAGCCCGGACAGGTGAGTGTCCCCCAAGCCCACGGACTAAACTAGGCCGAGTCAGAGACCCTCAGTAGGGGGATCATAGGGTACTCAGGAAGATTCATGGTAGTGGGCTGGATGTTGCCTGTCTTTGAGCACAATGTGCTTTGGAGATCTGGAGCCCTACCAGACAGAGTGGGTGCTGGTATCTTGATGCTCAGTTTGCTAAATCCTTCAACAAGACCTGAACAGGGGTTAATACACCTAAGATTTGGGAACTGCTGTCCCAATGTTCAATGAGCAAATCAAGCTGGCTCTCTGGACCTCATTTTTGTCACTTGTGTCATAAGGCTAAGCTGCCGTCTGAAAAGACCCTGTGTGAGGTGGCACTCAGTTCAGTCTGGGAATTCCTCTCCTCAGAAACGTGGAAGATCCAGGAACACTACTCCATCACTCTCAGAGGAGATTTACAATTTATTTATTTTATTATTTTTAAAGATTTTATTTTATTTTCAATTAAGTGGTGTGTGTGCCTATGAGTGGGTTTGTGCACGTGAGTGTAGTGCCTATGGAGGCCAGAAGAGGGCAGCAGACCCTTTATGGAGCTGGAGTCACAGGATTTGTGAGCTACTAGACACAGGTACTGGGAACTGAATTCAGGTCCTCTGAAAGATCAGCAAGTGCTTTTAACTGCTGAGTCATCTCTCCAGCCCCTCAAAGAAGTTTTAACATGTAAAGACCTGAAATTCAAAACAGGGCCTAGGAAGATGATGTGTTCTTCCAAACAGGCTATGGTTGAGGTGGAGACCCACCTATGCATGAGAATTGGGTCTGCCCAGCTTTCAGGAATCTTTTTCTAATATGCACAAAAGAGCAAGGAGTACAAGAGCCAGGATGCTCCACAAAGTACTTCATAAACACAGGCACAAGCATCCAAGAGATCTCTCCATCCTGCACCTGGAGATCCAGCCAACTAAGTAGAAAACACTTGACAAAAATTTTTGTGCTGAACATTTAGAGGTTTTTATTCTTCTTGTCATTATTCCCACACATTATTCCCAACATGACTTCATCGCATTTGTGCTGCCTGTATTGGGTACTGTGAAAAACCTGGAGAGAATTTAAAATATTCAAGAGGATATGCTTGGGTAATATGCAAATGTGGCCTCGTTCTATGGGAGGTGCTTAAGCATCTAAGGATTTTGATTTCCTTGGAAGGAACGAGGTCAAGGGAATCCTGGAACCAATCCCCTATAGATCCAAAAGGACAATTATTTAACAAGAATGCCTTGAGAGAAAGGGGAGCTAGAACTTGTCCAGGTCAGCAGCAGCAACACCTTGAACTTGTGAAAGTGCTTCATGGCCTGAGCTCTGGGGACAAGCACTGAAATGTTCCATTTTAGGCACCATTACGGGTGAGACCAGTTTGGTAGACTTTTATCTGAGCTTTTAAAGTTTGATGACTAATAGTTTCAAGTATACACAAAAAAAGACCATTAGGAATGCTCACGTTCCCGCCGCCAATCTCAATTAGGCACACTCTCTGATATATGTTTGTCTTTTAAAAGTTAATCTTCATTCTTTGCTGTCATTTAATATCCAGTCTATTTTCAAAGTTATTCAATCAATCTATAACTTTTTAATCTGAACAGAGAACTGGGAATACAGATTAGTTATAGAACTCTAGTTTAAACAAGGCCTGGGCTCAAGTCTCAGCAGAGAAAAAAAAATTAAACAGACAGGATTAGAACATTATAGAAAACATACCAGAGTGAGTTTCACCATTAGCATGTTATGTCTGATATTATTTCTGTCACATGCACATCACTGTCTGTTGTGTAACCATGATGGGAAATACCTTTCTGTAGTCGGTTTAAGCCTCTTGGATGCCCAAGTGACCTTCCCCGTCTCCCTCCTTAGGTTTCCTTGAGCAAGGCTTAATGGTCAGAGATACGAAGAGGCTGTGGAAACATTACACAAAGACCTTGCACTTCAAGCTGGACATCCTGTCTCTCATTCCCACAGATCTGGCTTATTTAAAGTTGGGAGTAAACTGCCCAGAACTGCGGTTCAACCGTCTACTGAAGTTCTCGAGACTCTTTGAATTCTTTGACCGCACAGAGACAAGGACCAACTACCCCAATGTGTTCAGGATAGGGAACTTGGTTCTGTACATCCTCATCATCATCCACTGGAATGCCTGCATCTACTTTGCCATTTCCAAGTTCATTGGTTTTGGGACAGACTCCTGGGTCTATCCAAACATTTCCAAGCCAGAGTATGGGCGTCTCTCCAGGAAGTACATTTACAGTCTCTACTGGTCCACCTTGACCCTGACCACCATTGGTGAGACCCCACCCCCTGTGAAAGATGAGGAGTATCTCTTTGTGGTCATAGACTTCCTGGTGGGTGTTCTGATCTTTGCCACTATAGTAGGCAATGTGGGCTCCATGATTTCCAACATGAATGCTTCGAGGGCGGAGTTCCAGGCTAAGATTGACTCCATCAAGCAGTACATGCAGTTCCGGAAGGTAACCAAGGACTTGGAGACTCGGGTTATCCGGTGGTTTGACTATCTGTGGGCTAACAAGAAGACGGTGGATGAAAAGGAAGTGCTCAAGAATCTCCCGGATAAGCTGAAGGCTGAGATCGCCATCAATGTGCACCTGGATACCCTGAAGAAAGTCCGAATCTTCCAGGACTGTGAGGCAGGGCTGTTGGTGGAGCTGGTGCTGAAGCTTCGTCCCACTGTGTTCAGCCCTGGGGACTACATATGCAAAAAGGGGGACATCGGAAGGGAGATGTATATCATCAAGGAGGGCAAGCTGGCTGTGGTGGCCGATGACGGGGTCACCCAGTTTGTGGTCCTCAGTGATGGCAGTTACTTTGGGGAGATCAGCATTTTAAACATCAAGGGAAGCAAGTCAGGAAACCGCAGGACGGCCAACATCAGGAGCATCGGATACTCAGACCTGTTCTGCCTCTCCAAGGACGATCTGATGGAGGCTCTCACCGAATACCCAGAAGCTAAGAAGGCCCTGGAGGAAAAGGGTCGGCAGATTCTGATGAAAGACAACCTAATTGATGAGGACCTGGCCAAGACCATGGAAGATCCCAGAGACATTGAGGAGAAGGTGGAGTACCTGGAGTCATCCTTGGACGCCCTGCAGACCAGGTTTGCACGACTCCTGGCTGAGTACAGCGCCTCACAGATGAAACTGAAACAGCGCCTCAGCCAGCTGGAGAGCCAGATGAATGGGAGGAGTCATGACTTCTCATCTGCTGGGGAGACTTCTGGGGATTCTTCAAAGACAGAGTGAGAAATGCAGGCAGCTGTCTGCCTCCGCCTCCCAGGGCCAACTGTCAGTGAGACACTATCTGCAGTTGCACAGCACGGGGCTGGTCATCCTTCGCAAGTGACGTGACTGTGAGAGAGAGAGTGCCTTGGTTTCCTCATCTAGGAAATGAGGGTCATGGGTGTCGGCTCCATAGACATTGAGGAGAAGGTGGAGTACCTAGAGTCATCCTTGGACGCCGTAGAGTTCCAGATTATTATGAGGTCTTCGTGATATATGGCAAGGGGTGGGGAAAAGTGTGCTGTGCTCCCAATCAAGTGTATGATAGTATGTGTACAGGATATGTGTGTGCAGTTGTCTGTAGAGGTCAGGCAAGAGTGCTGGATCCCCTGGACTGGAGTTACATACCGCCCAATATGGGTGCTGGGATCCTGTCTTAGTTCAGGTTTCTATTGCTGTGATGAAACACCTTAACCAAAAACAAGTTGGGGAGGGAAAGGTTTATTTGGCTTACACTTCAACATCACAGTCCATCACTGAAGAAACTCAAATTCTTGAGGGCAAGAACCAAACGGGACAGGAACCTGGAGGCAGGAACTGATGCTGCTATGGCTGGGTGCTGCTTACTGGCTTGCTCTTCACAGCTCGCTAATCCTGCTTTCATATAGAACCCAGGACCGCCAGCCTAGGAGTGGTTCCACCTACAATGGGCTGGGCCCTCCTACATCCATCACTAATTAAGAAGATGTAAAGAAGATGTGTTACAGGCTCACCTACAGCTGGGTCTTATGGGCGAATTTTCCCAGCTGAGCCTCCCTCCTCTCAGATGACTCTAGCTTGTGTCAAGTTGAGATAAAAAAACAACCAGCACATATCCAAATTTGCAGCCCTCTCTGTATTTGGTGGAGTGGAAGGTCTTGCTGTGTTGCTCAGTCCAGCCTTCAACTCCCATGCCCAAGTGATATTCGTGCACCAGCCTCCCAAGAAGCAGGGACCAAAGGCACACTCCCCTGTTTCCAGCCCAATTATTTTTTGTGAAATCCAGGAGGAGATGATTAAGCCGCAGCCTAGCTTTCTTACACATGGATGTTTAGGTAATCTCCTCCCCCACTCCCGCTCCATCTGATTGTGGAGACACAAAAGGATCTGGGGACATAGGTCAGTGATGAAGCACTTCCCTAGTGTGTGCAACAGCTCTGGCTTCGCACCCTAGTGCCCCCCAAAACAAACACACAGAACCGAGAAGACAACAGAAGGCCATACACACAAGCTTGTACCTTAAGTTAAAATTTACACGGGACAGTTTGGGCTGCGGTCCTGAGCCTGACCATCTCCCCATACATGTGCTTACTGGGAACCCAGAAACGCCAGCTTTGTCAAGTCACAGCCTTGTGAGATGGAGAGCCCTTCAAGTCAGGGTAGCAAATCTAGATTCCCTGCCTTCCGGTTACTGTGCCTTCTGTCCACTTAATGGGACAGGGTGTCTCGTTTCTTCTCATTGGTCGATGGGTTGAAAGTCATCTTCCTGTCTTCCTAGAAGTCAGACCTTGAGTAAGGGCTTCTCCCGGACACCAGTGGTATAGTAATTGGGAATTTCCTAGAAACTGGCAAGTGTAGGGGTTTGGGCAATATCCAAAAGACTGATCCTAGGAGTCTAACTTGGAGGCTAGATCCAGCTGTCACTACAAGAGAAGCCTGTTACTACTAGAGCCACATAACTCCCTGTAACTACCTGTTCCAGCTCAAAGTGGAGAGCCATATTTAAGAGAGACTTCCAGGTGGAAAGGTGGGGACAGTGGCCTATGGTTTAAGAGCAGATGACCAGGGCTGGAGAGATGGCTCAGTGGTTAAGAGCACATACTGCTCTTCCAGAGGACCTGGGTTTGATTCTTGGCGCTCAAATGGTGGGTTACAATAATCTATAATTCTAGTTCCTGGGTATCCAGTGCCCTCTTCTAGCTTCTGTAGACACTAGGCACACGTATGGTCCACAGGTATACATACATACAGGCGAAGCACCCATACTCATAAAATACATATTTTTAAGCTGAAAACTGAAACTTAAAAGCTGAGACCCATGGACAAATGCCCTTGTGACCTGCACTTGTACCCTGAAGATGCTTCAAGTCCCCCATGGAACTGCATCCTCAGGCAAAAGCTCTTAGCTAACTAGCTCTTAGCTCTTGAAACATTGCAAGAGCTGTTTTTTAAGGAGCAACCAGATCTCTGTTCACATTTTTGCCCTTGGGCTCTGCGACCATGAGTTAGGTCTGCAGTGTTCCATCTTTCAATGCATGTTGGAAGTTCTTTCTTCCCTTCCCATCTTCATCCCTCCTTTTGCTTTCCTTCCTTCCTCTCCATCCTTCTCTTACTCTCCCTCTCCCTCCTCCTCCTGTCTATCAAACAAAACCCTCCTGACTCTTGTTCTGAGACAATGTTGAAGCCAAATGCTATAATCTATAAATGGGTCCTGATGTAGTTCATACAAAAGCTGCCCTATGTTCAATTATGCATTTGAGTCTCTTCTTATGGGTCACATGACCATTTCTTGTGGGTTCTCTGCTGTTTAATGTTTTTAAATGATTAGAAGATCTATTAAAGAGCATAGACTGAACTTCGTATCATCAGCAAAATGTAATCAGCAATGTTTTATATTTTATGAAATTGAATATTTATAACAATGAATATATTTTAACAGCCTTAGCTATCTATCAATTATGCATACATCTATATTTATATAGGAAAGATAAAGACCTGAATTAAAATCTGCTAACAACTCCTGTTTCAACTCTTGTTGTAAGAAAAGAGTCAGCACCAGGATGCCTTCCTAGGGCGATGACTTCTTTAGAAAAATCGGGTGATGATGAACGAGGGATAGAGCAGACACAGCCAGAAGCGAAGAAACAACACCCTGGGTACACAGAGACATGCACAGATGCTTACTGTAGCTTTGGTTCTAAAAGCAACAAAACAGAACTGGACTATCAGAATGCAAAAACTATATGACACACTAGGTGTTCAATGAAAGAGAATTTATCCAAGGACGTTGACAGTGCGACAGACTGAAACAACAGAGATGGGGGTTAACGTTACTGAGTGGTAAGTACACGAAGGAGCTATCCACCCTGGGTCTGGAGCTGAAAGAAGAAAGATGCTCAGAGGGATTGCCCCAGCAACTAGAACTCATACCTTCAAGGGTGAGTTACTACTGGCCATAACTGATAATCCAGGAACTTAAAGACATCAGTAAACAAAGATATTTAGGCAATATTTAAGAAATGGCATTGCTTTACAGAAGAAAGAGGTTCTAGAGTCTCAAAATGAAGCTAGAAGTGGCTGCCTCTGCCAGATGAAGATGTGGCACTGCCTCTGGGCCTGGTGGTCCTCAGGATGTATGACCCCTAATCATGCAGATGAGCAGAGAAAATCCCCTCTCACCCCCTTCTGCCTTCCAGGCTCCCCCATCTGCCTCTTAGGGAAATTTCTAAGAGAATGAGGACAAAATGAAGAACTTTGAATTTAACTGACAGTATCTTCCACATATGGTCCCACCCTTCAGGCACCTGGAACATGCTCAGGAAAGAGTCCTAAATAAATAATTCAGCAGTTAAGCTGACTATTCACATAAATCATATACCTTTTTATAGTTACTTTATTTATAAACACACACACACACATACACACAAACCCTGATGCAACCATGTTGTTGCCCAACAGGTAGAGGGCAGGAAAGCATATCCACACAATCCAATAGTGCTCAGCATAAAAATGAACAAGATGCTGTAACTGATTCATGTGAAAACATTTTTCTGACATGGCATTTCTAAAAAAAATAGATGAAAAGGATCTCAGTGGCTGTCAGGAACTGGGAGAGGCTGAGTAGGCGGTTACACAGGAAGAATTCCTACTGTGACTTATTTTTAATGGTACTGGTGTTGTAGACACATGATTTTATACATTCCTGAACTCACATAGCTATCCATCATAAAGAGCCAACTGTAATCCCAGCACGTGGGTGATGGAGGCAAGAAAAACAGACATTCTAGGCCAACCTCAGCTACATATAGAATTTGAGAGTAGCCTGAGCTACATGAAGCCCTATCTCTAAGAAAAAAAAAGAGCAAACTTTAGTGAAAACAAACTTTTCAATATCAACAAGGATGTAGGGGCATGCCAAGAATGAAAGAAAAGTCTAACAAGTGAATCTATCTGTATTCCAAGCACAGGGAATAATCTCATTGAAGATAAAGGGCAAAATGACAGCTAAGTATCTTTTAAAACTGTAAAACAAGGCCACAGACGGAAGAGAGCGGCATGAACACACACTATAGTTGTATATTATTTAACATGGTGGTACAGGTGAATAATTCTGAAATTCCATCTATTATGTGTGGGTAAGTGGCTAGATGGATGGATGGAGGTTGGTCAAAATGAAAGACAAGCTTACCATCGAGGAAAAGGTTTCAAATAAGTAAGGGGATGTTCTAGTTTCATTTCTGTTGCTGAGATAAAATGTTCTGACTAAAAAGTTACTTAAAAAAGAAAGGGATTTGTTTCAGTTCATGATTCCAGACTATACTCAAGGCAGGAACTTCAAACAGCTCACCACATCCCATCCACAATCAAGAGCAGAGAGGAATGGATGCATGCATATTTCCTTGCTTGCTTGTTCCCCGTTTGACCTCTTCACTCATACAGTCCAGATAGCCTGCCCAGGGAATGATGCCACCCACAGCGGGCTGCATCTTCACACATCAGTCAGTTCCCTACAACTCAGTGCAGGACTGCTGAGACACCCAGCTTCATGGGCTGAGATGCTAACAGGTTCTCAGCCTCTGTAGCATGCAGACGGCCACTGTTAGACTGGTCAGCACCTAGTATGCCAGTCATTGTGTGTGAGTGTGTGTGTGTGTGTGTGTGTGTGTGTTTACACATGCATGTGTATGTTAGTATATTATATAGTCTATCAGTTAATTCCTCTAGAGAATCTTGCCTAAAATATTTTTCCTCCACAAAGGTTGCTGAAGTTGTCTGGCTTCCTGAGTTGGCCGCCAGCAGTCACAATGCATTAATAATTAGTAAGTCACATTTGTGAAGATGGCGCTGGTGCCAGGGTGAATGGACCACAACCCTGGGTGATGAGTGCAGCATGAGTTTCCTTCTCCGCCACATCCTGCAATGAGGATGCTCCTGGCAGGCGTGGATCTGGGCACTGCTTTTGGTTTTGTCTTCCCCTTGATGTCAGAGCTCTGCAGCCTCTAGACAGAGCCTGGGGACTGGGAAAGTACTTTTGCTGCTTCATCATCTGTCCTAAATGAGATAGCCACCCTCCAATTTGTGAACTTTGTCATATCCTGTAACATGAGGGGCCTGCTCGTTGGGGTTTCTGTCCCACCCAGTACCCCACAGCCAGCAAGCCCCAAAGAAAATCACACAGAGAGTCTACATTA
>JAQHUG010000122.1:2289951-2325010 GCA_028555095.1 Dicrostonyx torquatus
CAGCTCCCATAACTTATATTAACCCATTGTCAGCCACATGGCCAGTACCTTTTCTCAGCTGGGACAGGGGCACATCCTGCTTCCTTGGAGATCTGCACAGGAATGCCAGGGAAGCTTCCTGCTTCCCAAATCTCCTGTTCTCACCTCTACTTCCTGTCTGGTTTTCCTGCCTATACTTCTTGCCTGGCCAACCAGCATTTATTTAAAACATGACAGGATACAGAATTGTCCCGCACCAATATCCGGTTTCAGGGTGGAGACACAGGGAGGATGAAGGGGAAAAGGGAAATGGGAACTCTAGCCTTCAACTAAGCAGCTGATTCCCAGGACAAGTACACTCAGAATAGATGGTTGTCCATGCAAAAGCAAAACTAAATATACAGATCTTCAGGACTAATATTTAACACACCCTTCTGGTATTCAAACTTTCTCTCCGATTTGACACTACTTCATACAGTGGAGTGGTGCAATGGAGTCAGTCATATTTTTCTGATTTCTAGCCATAATAAGGAAGAGTCGTCTCCTACAAAAGTTTTCTATCTAGGGGGAATATTAGGTGCCATCAAGCTTACTCCAGGAACTGTTTAGATTGTTCACTGCTTAAAGTCTATAATGTCATTAGAAGCATGGACAGTGTCCCCTTCAATTTGGCAGACTCTTTGGCTGGGAGCCAGAGGAAAATTTATCCTCTCTTTAGTGACCATGTGTGTTCAGGGAAACCACTTATGATCGCACTAGCTGGGCACTTCCACCAAAGCATGCCTTTGAAAGAGGCATTCTTGCTTTCTGATTGTTTTGTTGTGTTGATTATGCTGATGTTCCAGCAGATGGCAGTAGAGGGTCCTCTGCTAATCTAAGCATTTTTTCATGAAAAATTGTCCTCAAAAAGTTCACTTTAAAAATCTTATCTGGATGGTGTGGCTGTGTGTTACTCCATTTCCCACAGCCATGAAGACAGGGGTTCTTCTTCAAAATATTTATCTGTTTTTATTTTATGTATATGGGTATTTTGAGTGCATGAATGTGTGTGCCTGATACCCACAGAGACCAGAAGAGGGTGCTAGATACCCTGAAATGGGAATTACAGATAACTGAGACCTACTATCTGGGTGCTGGGAATTGAACCTAGGGCCCCTGCAAGAGCAACAAATGCTGTTAATTGCTAAATCATCTCTCCAGCCCCAAGACGTGGGTTAATCAGATGTCACTGTTCAACTCCCCTCAGACTTCTACAGCAACTCTTTGAAATAATACTCTCCATTTCTGAGCTCTTTAGCATATATTTAACTTTGCCAGTACTAGTAGCTAGTGGATAGCCTAATGTCTCAAAATCAGAAGCAGTTTGAAACTCCTTAGGATATGCAATATTGCAAGAAAAAATAATCAAGCTATCGTTTTCATAGCCAAAGGAATAATGAGACATACAAGCCTTAAACTCATCAAAGAATTTCATTTTCACAAAATCAAAGTGGTCGTTTTCTCACAAATTTGCATATTTTAGTGTCTTGACAGTCCTAGCTGTGACTAGAAATTCAAAACATCACTTTCATTTTTGGACACTTTGTTGTCCTCATTTGAAAGAATAGCTTTGTTCTTTGTCATTTGTCCTGAGAAATAAATATTACTGGTTTGGGGGCAGTACAGAGGCAGGAGGATGGCAAGTTTGAGATCTGTCTGGGATAATTAGTAAATTTTATTTTAGTAAAATATTTATTAGTAAATTTGTTTATTTTCAATAAAGAAAAGAAAAAGAGCAAAGGAAAGGGAAAGGAAAGGGATAAGACATTAACAAATTTGCCCTGCTGCTGGGGACTGGCTGCCAACATGTTGAACTGCTGAGATGCCCACTTCAGCTGCAGAGCAGTGAACAAACTCTCCCATGCTGTCCAGAAAAATGATGGTTCTGTATTCCAGGGCTCCTCTTCAATGTATGCAGCCAATCTTAGATAGGAAATATCAGGAGAAAACTTTGTCTAATTGCACTTAATTGGATCTGTAGGAGGAGTGAGCAAAGCTGCTGTTCCCAGAAATTCCATCAGTAATGTATCCTGGGTTTGGGCTCTGAGACTGTTATGGGCTGGTAATGTCACAGCCAGTAGGTGCCCCCAGAACTGCTGCATCTGTGTCTCCGGCACAGAGCAAGGGATCTCAGGTCAGCCAGTTCCCAAGGCTCCTGTGGTTGTGCTTCCAGCCTGGGATCCAGCTAGTAGAAAAGAGAGAAGGGAGGCTGGGGTAGGGTGGGGTGGGGTGGGGTGCTGCCCATGGTGACTCATACCTGTATTTAGCACTCTGGAGGCTGAAGCAGGAAGAACACCACAAGTTGGAGGCCAGGTTAGGTTGCACAGAGGTTTATTTCTTATAGATCTGGGGGCTGAGAAGTCCAAGCTCCAGGTCGCTGACTCTGGTGGCCAATGATCCTACGACCAAGACTGCCCTGAGCCAGTGTTCCCAACATTAACAATGTGTTCGTGCTAGGAGAAACAGGACCTGGAAGTGGCTGGTTCTAAGTGTGCACTGCCAACATCTCTGAGAATGTTGCGTAGACAGCGTCACAATGAGGATGCTGATCACCTGTAATCCCTTTCTAGACACTTAAAAAAAAATCAAACAAGCAGAAAGCCCACTAGCAGCTACAGTCACCCTGACAACCCAGCCCACCTTCCACACAGCTCCCGAACTCCCTGGGTGCTGGTTGTGCTGCACAGTGATTATCTCCTGCTGTCGTGCCTAGTCTGGCCTCAAATTCACCCTTGCTGAAGTTGTCCTCGAACTCTCAGTAAGCTTCCTATCTCAGCCTCCTGAGTGCTGAAACTACAGGTATAAGCCATCACGCTTGACTCATTCATTTAGGTTTTTGACCATCAGCTGGCGGAGGGGCATTTTATTGATTTCTATGTTCTAATTAGACATGCCTTATATAATATAGAAATTATGTCCTTGTAATTCATTTTTGTTCCCACAAGCCACTCAGTTATTCATAGTGAAGTGTTATTAAGATTGAGTGTGTTCTTAGATTTGATTTGCCAGTATTTTATTGAGTATTTTTGCATCAATGTTCTTGAGTGAGATTGGTCAGTAATTCTCTTTTTTAGTAATGTCTTCATGTGGTTTGGGTATCAGGGTAATTGTAGCCTCATAAAAAGAGTTTGGCAATGTACCTTCTGTTTCTATTGTGTGGAACAATTTAAGGAGTATTGGTATTAGTTCTTCTTTGAAAATCTTATAGAATTCTAAGCTGAAACCATCTGGTCCTGGGCTTTTTTTGGTTAGGAGACTTTTGATGACTGTTTTTATTTCTTCAGCAGTTATAGATCTGTTTAATTTGCTTATCTGGTCTTGATTTAATTTTGATTAGTGATATTTATCCAGAAAGTTGTCCATTTTCTTTAATTTTTTCAATTTTGTGGAGTACAGGTTTTTGAAATATGGCCTAATGGTTCTCTGTATTTCCTCTGTGTCTGTTATTATGTCCCCCTTTTCATTTCTGATTTTGTTAATTTGGATATTCTCTCTCTGCCTTTTGGTTAGTTTGGATAAAGTTTTGTCTATTTTGATGATTTTCTTGAAGAACCTACTCTTTGTCTCATTGATTCTTTGTATTGTTTTCTTTATTTCTGTTTTGTTGATTTCAGCTCTCAATTTGATTATTTCCTGCCATCTAGTTCTCCTGAGTGAATTTGCTTCTTTTTGTTCTAAAGTTTTCAAATGTTCTGTTAATTCACTAGTATGGGATTTTTTTCCAGCTTCTTTATGTAGACATTAATGCTATGAACTTTCCTCTTAACACTGCTTTTATTGTGCCCCATAAAAACTTTTGGGTGTGTTGTGTGGTCATTTTCATTGAATTTTAGGAAGTCTTTAATTTCTCTCTTTATTTCTTCCTTGACCCATTGATGATTCAGGTGAGCATTGTTTAATTTCCATGTATTTGTGGGCTTTTTGGAATTAGTGTTGCTGTTGAATTCTAATTTTAAGCCATGGTGATCTGATAAAATACATGGGGTTATTCCAATTTTTTATCTGTTGAGGTTTGTTTTGTTACCGAGTATGTGGTCAGTTTTTGAGAAGGTTCCATGAGGTGCTGAGAAGAAGGTATATTCTTTTCTGTTTGGATGGAATGTTCTATAGATGTCTGTTAAGTCCATTTGAGTCATAACATCTGTTAGTTCCCTCATTTCTCTGTTAATTTTTTGTCTGACCGACCTGTCCAGTGGTGAGAGTGGAGTGTTGAATTCTCCCACTAGTAGTGTGTAGGGTTTAATGTGTGATTAAAGCTTGAGGAGTGTTTATTTTACATATAAGGATGCCCTTATATTTGGGGCATAGATGTTCAGTATTGAGATTTTCTCTTGATGAATTTTTCCTGTGATTGATATACAATGTCCTTCTTTGTCTCTTTTGATTTACTTAGTTTGAAGTCTATTTTGTTAGATATTAGGATAGCTACACCAGCTTGTTTCTTAGGTCAATTTGATTGGAAACATTTTTTTCCCAACCCTTTACTCTGAGGTGATGTCTGTCTTTGAGGTCAAGGTGTGTTTCTTGTATGCAGCACTTCTGTTTTCATATCCAGTCTGTTAGCCTGTGCCTTTTTATAGATGAGTTGAGTCCATATATATATTGATGACCAGTGATTGCGATCTTCTATTAATTTAGTTTTTGTTGTTGGTGATGTTATTTTGTGTGTTTTCCCCCCTTTTTTTTTTTTGATTTGCTGCTGTAAGATCAACTGTCTGTGTTTTTGTTGATGTAGCCAACTTCCTTGGGTTGGAGGTTTCCTTCTAGTACTTTATGTAGGGCTGTGTTTGTGGCTAGCTATTGGTTAAATCTGGTTCTGTCATGGAATATCTTGTTTTGTCCTTCTATGGTGATCAACAGTTTTGCTGGGTATAGTAGTCTGGGCTGGCATTCGTGGTCTCTTAATGTCTGCATAATGCTTGACCAGGACCTTCTGGCTTTTATTGTTTCCATTGAGAAGTCAGATAGTATTCTGGTATGTCTGCCTTTTTATGTTAGTTGGCCTTTTTCCTTTATTCTGTATGTTTAATGTTTTGTTTATTATGTGGCGAGGGGATTTTTTTTTGATCCAGCATATTTATATTTGGCGTTCTGTAAGCTTCTTGTATCTTCATAGGCATATTTTTCTTTAGATTGGGAAAATTTTATTCTATGATTTTGTTAAATATATTTTTTGTGCTTTTGAGTTGAACTTCTCCTTCTTCTATACCTATTATTCTTAGATTTGGTCTTTTCATGGTGTCCCATATTTTCTGGATATTTTGTGTTAAGCTTTTATTAGATTTAATGGTTTCTTTGATTGATGAGTCTTTTTCCTCTATTGTATCTTCAGCACTTGAGATTCTCTCTTCTATCTCTTGTATTCTGCTGTTTATGCTTGCATTTGTGGTTCCTCCACAGATGTCTCTGATTCTGGCTTATTTCCACGGAGGTCCTAGACTCACATCCATATCCACAGAGGTCTCTGATTCCTTCCTACTCCCTCGGAGGTCCCAGGCTCACTCCCAGACCCACAGAGGTCCAGGCTCAGGTCTCTCCAGAAAATTCTTAAGCAAAAACCTGTATTGCTTTTTCATTATTTATTTCTTAGGTGCACCTGAGTGTGTGTATGTTTATGAAAGATACAAAAGAGGAAGAATCCTGGACCAGGGGCCCTCAAAACTTTTAAAAGGGCCGGAAAGGAAGGGTTTGTTTAGCACACAGTTTGAGGGTGCAGTCCATCGTGGTGGAAAGGTGCGGTAGCAGAAGCAGAGATTGGCTACTCACACCTGGAATCAGGAAGCAAAGTTCATGCCCAGATAAATTCCTCCTTTTTATTCCATCCAGTGTCACCCAGACTGAGGTTGAATGTCCCTACCTTAGTCACCCAATCTAGCTAATCTCCCACAGTGAAGCCCAGAAGTTTGTTTCCATGGTGATTCTATGTCCCACAGAAGTTTACAATCAAGATTATCATTGCGCTCATGTGCCTAGAACCTAAAAGTCCAAGTTAAAGCCACCAGAATACCCTGGTAAGCCTCCATCCTGGCTCGTGGTGCCTGTGTGTATGATAACCATGAAGCTTACTGGCTACTCACCCTTGTCTATCATGCTTTAGATGTAAAGGATAAATGTTTCCTTTTTAAATGAGGTATCTGTGGTGAAAGAGTAGGCTATAAAAACGTCAATCTCTTTCGAAAGACCTTTGAAATAATCTCGAGTTATTTTCAATAAGGCAGTGGTTGTTAGATAAAAACTGTCTGAGGAAAATCTTTTCACTATTAAAGGTAACATTTGCTCTATATGTTCACAGAACTCTTAAGTTCCCAGGGACATTTTCTAAGACAGTGACAAATGACACATAATAAGCCATCTGTGACATTTTCCCAGGGCTTCTGATACAGTCACTGCAGAATGAAAATGCTGTTCATCAGGTCTTCCTGGACAATGGGGATAGTGGTGAACCCTGGACCCAGATACCTGAGTCTACACTGATGATGTGGTTCGAGTCTTCTACCTACCTCTTATGGCTAGGCACAGTTCACACTGGTCATACAACCCAGCCTTCGCAGATTTGGTGGCAATGCTGGGCTCTCCAGGGGCTGAAGCACAGCCCACATCTTTCCAAGACTTGCCAGATAAGAGAAATCTGTGAGTGTGTGGTGTGAGTGTGTGTGTGTGTGTGTGTGTGTGTGTGTGAGAGAGAGAGAGAGAGAGAGAGAGAGAGAGAGTCAGGAGGAGGCTTGTAGAGATAGAGAATGTCTGCCTGTACTTTGAATGTTAGTAAGAGGTCTGGCTGCTCTGTGCATGTATTCCTACCTGAAGCCTCCCCTGTGGAGGGAACATGAGGGAAAGACCAATCTGAGGAGACAGAGTGGGGGAACTGCTTCCCACACAAACAGTGCTGGAGGCTGGCATCAAGGCATTGTTTGTTCTTTTTAGTAATTAAGTCAGGGTGGCAAAGTAAACATTCTGGTTGATGTTATTATACAATTTAAGATGCAATGACTGGGAGTGGATCGGTGCTTCCAGGAGCAGTTGTGACTCACATCAACAGAATTCTAAGTTATTAAAACATTTAAATGTCATATTCTGTAAGTATTTTAAAATATTTGATGATTACCTATCTGGAGGAATACATCTTTGTGCATCTAGAAAATGTAACTAACATAAGTATGACAAATATGGGTTACTATTAACCTGTAATTCTTAATAAACTACATAGTTTAAAGACTAAAGATTCAAATTATAAAAATAAACAATCTGTAAACATATACAATATAAGGACAATGACTTCAAAATTGTGACAATATACAAAACATCTTAATCAGAGGTAGAAATGTATAGTGCAATATGACAAAAATATCCTTAATTTCCATTGATGTACAAAATATCCTAAACAGAAGTAGGAACACAATACAATGTGACAAATACAATTTTATGTTTGTAACAATATACAAAAATATTTTAAACAGAAGTAGAAACATATGTATGACAAATATAATTTTGAATTTGTATCAATATACAAATTATCTTAAACAGGCATAGAAAAATAATTGTACATTTGTGTCAATATACAAGAACCCATACCAATGCAAATTATCTAAAACTGATAGTTGCTATTGCTACTTTAGTTTACAAGTAGATACAACAATCTACTGTATTGTCCTATCCCATCTCTCCCCCTTTTTTTCTATTCCCAGTGAGAGTATTGAGTCTAATCTTTTTTTTTAGCTCCACCCCAACTCTATAACAACTACTAATCAACCCCTTACAATTATCCATAACCCTAAAAAAAAAAAAAACTAAAAACCATCGACACCAGCTTTTCTTCTCCTTCCTATCTATGTGAAGCTGGGCCTCCCTACCCCTGAGCCACCCTTGCAGTTAGGCACCTTGGAGCACCATCCCTGGTCAGTTGACTGTGAGCAGAAGCAGTTGTAGGTCTTTGAGTCTGGGGACACATGCTATTCTCCATTTTGGTGAATGAGTTTATGGGTCTGGTACTGAAGAGCTAGAACCTCTGAGCCCTTGCTATAGTACTTAAAGATGTGTTTGATATGGAGGCCAGCAAGATGGTTCAGCAGGAAAAGTCTCTTGCTGCCAACACTAAAGTCAATTCTCAGGACCCACATGGTGGAAGGAGAGAACTATTCCCCCAGAGTAGACCTCTAACCACTACAGATGTTCTGTGACACTTGTAGCCTCCCATGAACACACACACACACACACACACACACACACACACACACACACACACGGGGAGAAATACAATAAATAAGCAAATGAACAAATGTAATGAAAAAAGGTTTGTAATGTGGGTAGAAAAATAAACCTTTATTTTGGGAAGTCAGTCATACTTGCTGTATGACTTTTTATTTGGTATCTTTTAGGTGGTTATAAAAAAGTTAAGAGTCATTGCAGGAGATAGGCATGTTTATTGCCTTGATTATGGTATTGTCATTATAGGCACGTGCATATATGCAAATGCATCAAATTGTATCCATTAAACGCATGCAGTTTTTGACTGTCAGTTTTGCCTCAAAAAAGCTATTTTAAAAATCTGCCTTTTTGCATGAAGAAAAGCACATCCTGTGCCAATGAGTAAGGGATAAATTTATAGTTGAACAGTGCCATTTGCAAACCTACTCCCTAGTTGAGTGTGGCAGCTCATACCTGTGATCTCAGCACTTGGGAAGTTAAGGCAGGAGCATTGGTTTAAGGCCATCCTTGGCTACCTAGCAAATTTGAGGCCAACCTGGGCTACATGAAACTCTACCTCATAGACAAAACAAAAGCTAAACTTGCTTTCTGGACTCCAGTGCTCCTGAGGGTACTGCCCTTGTCCTTTGGCATATATATATATATATATATATATATATATATATATATTCTGCATATTTCATGACATCTAGAGTCCAGAGGTCTCTGCCATTGTGGTATATGGGACAGCCAAGGGTGAGCTTAGGTGGGGAGAGAGATGCGGGATGAGGAGGGAGCTTTAATTATACTCATTTGCAGTTGGAAAACAGTTTAGTTTTGTTGGTAGCATATGCCCTCAAAGTCAAATGAGGACTCTGGAGCCCATATCTGTCACCGCTGTGCTAAATTATGCTCAATGGAGTTGGATCCACTTCATAAATCTAAGCAGAATACATCCAAATGCTTTTCTTACAAATTTACGATGATTCTACTGAAAACTTAAAAAAAATATATGGGTTACAATTCATCCTTGAGTTGTGGAATTACAATCAAATTACAAGCTCGAAGGGAACACAATAGAAAATAACAGACAGCGTCGGCACCACTCTGGAAGTCTCATGGCAACTGTGTTTATTATACACACGTGCCCACATATGTGTGATTAATATATTAACTGCATTGTAGCTGGAGAGATGGTTCAGTGGTTAACAGCCCTTGCTGCTTTTGCAAAGGACCTCAGTCCTGTTGTCAGCACCCATAACAAAGCTTACAGTCATCTGTAACATTTCCAGAGGATCCTGTGTCCTCTCCTCACCTCAGAGAGTACCAGGCACACACATAGTATAAAGACATACATGCAGGTAAACACTCATACATTAAAAAACATATAAATGTGTTAACAGCAGCTTCTGTTCCATATTGTAGCCAATAGAGACTAAAAATACCCCAAGAAGTGTTTGTCTTTAAATGTTTGTGAAGTTAGCAAGAATGAAAAATGTTATGCGTGGGGCTGGGCTGCAGCTCAGTTGGTAGAGTACTCTCTTCCATGCACAAAACCCTGGGTGCAATTTGCAGCATCCATAACTCATGCATGTAAGCCCAGCTCTCAGAAGTCAGAGGCAGAAGGATCAGAAGTTCAAGGTTATCCTGAACTACAAAACAAGTTCAAGGCCAGCTTGGGATGTAGGAGACTCTACCTAAACAAACAAACAAAAATAAAACCCAAAAACCTTACATTTGAAGGAGAGTCAGAAAGGCCCACTGTTCTTGATTGCAAAACGTGAGTTGAATGAAGCTGCTTTATTTTTGAATGCACCAGTGTCAGCGTACTCCCTGGAAATAGGATCTGCTTCGATGTTCCAGCTCCCAAGGCTGTGGCATCTCTCCAGCACACCTGGATCATCCCAAAGGAAACGAGAATATCAAGGACAGACATCTTCCTTTCTAAGTAACCCTTCAAAGGACTGCTGGGTGCAGAGCAGAGACTAAGAAGTGTCCCATCAGAGCCCTCCTCCCCTGTTCCCTCCACACTCAGGGACCCCCTCTCTGCCAACCTCATTCTACCCCTACCTAACTTCAGCCTTCTTTAAACTGGAGGTTCTGTCTTACTTGAGAAGAGAATAAATTATGATACACCCTTTGAAAGGAAAGCAAAACAGAGTGGACCAAAACGGAAGTAAAATTTAATACTGAGCAAGCAATTAAGCGTTCACGTGACACCTTCTGTTTCTCAGGCATTAGCACACATGGGACTCATCTGGGGAATGTATGAGCAAGAGAGTGTGTCAGGAGGATCAGGTCGGGCCAGACATCCTACATCTCTAGCAGATTTCCTGGTGACACTGACTGGCTCTGGGACCAGCACATCTGGAGTAGATCTTTAGTACTGAGGTTGTTACACAGTTGGATCATGAAACTTAACTCTGATGGTATACACAAAGCTTGCTCTAGTTATGTTGTTTCTTACATGCATCATGTCCATTTACATAATTACTCCATCAACATAGGCTTATATAGTTTCATTTTGTTGTTTTATTTTTTAAATTACGAATATTTTATTTTATGTGTATGAATGTTTTGTATGTATGTATGTATGTCTATAAGGTGCCTGTCTGGTGCCCTAGGGAGTCAAAAGAGGGTGTCATATCCCCTGGAACTGGGGTTATGGATAGTTGTGAGCCATGTGGGTTTTGAGAACTGAACTTGGACTCTCTGCAAGAGCAGTAAGTGATCCTAACTGCGAAGCCATCTCTCTAACCTCTGTAGCATTTTAGAAAGAAACAAAACATCATAAACTGAGTTTATATTTGTGTGTGTGTGTGTGTGTGTGTGTGTGTGGTGTGGTGCGCATGGAGAGTTTTAGTTCTTAGTGTCCTTTCATTTCAGTCTATATAGTTTCCATTAGTGTTTCTTTTTAATTTTTAAATTACATTATTCATTTATTTGTGTGTGTGTGTGTTTGCATGTATGTGTGTGGGCACATTGTAATGACAATTTCATGGAGGTCAGATGACAACTTGTGGGAGTCATTTTTCCCTTTCTATCATGAGGATCCTGGAAAAATGGACTTAGGTTCTAAGACTTGATGGCAAATGACTTTATCCTCTTGTCTGAGGGTTTCTATTGCTGTGAAGAGATATCATGACTACTGCAACTCTCATAAAGCAAAAATATTTAATTGGGGTGGCTTACATTTTTAGAGGTTTAGTCCATTATCATCATGGTGTGAAATGGTAGCAGGAAAGTAGACTTGGTGCTGAAGAAGTAGCTGAGACTCCTACATCTTGACTCCCAGGCAATAGGAAGTGGTTTGAGACACTGTGTGTGGCTTGAGCACATATGAGATCTCAAAGCGCACCTCTACAGTGATGCACTTCCTCCAAGGCCACACCTACTCCAACGAAGCCATACCTCCTAATATTGCCATTATAGTGCCACTCTCTTTGGGGGCTCTTTTCTTTCAAACCATCACACCACTGACCCACCTCACAGGTCCCCTTTAAGTATTTCTTCTTCTCTCTCTCTCCCTTTCTCTTTCGTTTTGAGACAGAGTTTTTCTGTATAGCCATGGCTATCTTGGAACTCACCCTGTAGACCAGAATGACCTCAAACTCAGAGATCCACCTGCCTCTGCCTCTCTTTTGCTGGGATTAAAGGCATGTACCACCATTTCCTGGCAAATAACCTCAAGTATTTCTTAGAAGGTGGAACTGCCAGAAATAAATTCAAGTCTTAATCTCTCCCCTTTTCTGAAGGCTTGAAGGCTAGTTTTTCTAAAGGTAAACCTCTAGGTTTGAAGCCTTTTCCCTTCACTGCTTGGACTGTTTGTGCTGGATAGTCTTATGCCAGCTTGATACGCACTAAAGTCGTCTGACAGGAGGAAACTTCAATTACGAAAGTGTCTCCATAAGATCCAGCTGCAGGACATTTTCTTAAGTAGTGTTTAATGGGGGAGAGCCCAGCCCACTGTAGGTGGTGTCATCCCTAGGCTGGTGGTCCTGGACACTATAAGAAAGCAGGCTGAAGCCAGGGAGTGGTGGTGCACAGCTTTAATCCCAGCACCCGGAAGGAAGAGACAGGTGGCTCTCTGTGAGTTTGAGGCCAGCCTGGTCTATAGAGTGAGTTCCAGGACAGGCTCCAAAGCTACAGAGAAACCCCATCTTGAAAAACCAACCAACCAACCAACAAAATACATAAATACATACATACATAAATGAAAAAGAAAGAAAAACAAGGGGCTGGAGAGATGGCTCAGAGGTTAAGAGCACTGACTGCTCTTCCAGAGGTCCTGAGTTCAATTCCCAGCTACCACATAGTGGCTCACAACCATCTATGATGAGAACTGGTGCCTTCTTCTGGCCAGCCAGCAAGCATACAAGCAGACAGACAGAGCACTGTATACATAATAAATAAATAAATAAATCTTAAAAAAAAATTAAAAAAAAGAAAGAAAGAAAAACAAAAAAGAAAAGAAAGCAGGCTGAGCAAGCCATGGGAAACAAGCCAGTAAGCAGCACCCCTCCATGACTTCTTTACCAGCTGCCTCCAGGTTCCTGCCCTGTTTGAGTTCTGCCCTGACTTCCTTCACTGATGAACTATGATGTAGACATGTAAGCCAAATAAACCTTTTTCTCCCCACCTTACTTTTGGTCATGGTGTTTTGTCACAGCAACAGTAACCCTGATAGGACAATGTTGCTGGCTACTTATTGCTTCTTCTGATAAGACAGGAGCATCAGTTTTATTGAGAACCACTTATGTGTGATAATTTGCTTCTGCTTTCAAAGTTCTCTCTCTCCATCTTTGGTCTTTGACAGTTCATAATGTCGTGTTAAGGCATGAATGTCCTTGAGGTCATTCTAGTTGAAATCTAGCAGACTTCTTGGATGTGGAGGTTAATATTTTCTCATCAAATTTGTAAGATTTTAGTGGTTGTTTTCTCAAAAAAAAAAAAGAACTTGGGAACTGAACAAGGACAACAATAAAGACGCTAATGCGGACAGGGGAAGGCCTTGGCACTAAAGAGCTACAGGCAACTAAAGAATGCTGAAAGCAGAATGGGAGAAATAGTCTTCCCAATGGTTGGCCCTAAAGTGGGTTTATTGTTTGTTTTCTTTGTTTTTAATTAATATTTTTAAAATGTTCTTTTGTGGAGGGGATGGTAGAAAAGTGAGGGGTGGATATGGAGAGACTGAGAAATGAATTGGTATGGGGTACATAATGTGAAGTTCCCAAAGTATCAATAAAAATTGTTAATAATAATAAAAAAATCTTTCCCCATCTCCCTGTCTCCTCTCCCCTGTGTACAACTAGAATGATTAACAGTATCCTACCAAAGTTTCAAGCTCTTTCGATTTGTTTTTTCTCTATGGCTTTTCATATGTGTTCCTCAGACTATGCAACATCAACTGACCAACCCTCTCAATTGCTAAGTCTCTCTTTTTCTGGCTCAATCTCTGGTTGTATTTTTGGAACAGAATTTTCATTTCCATGATTACGTCTTTAACTTACAGCGTTAAAGTATAATCTCCACAAAGTAACATTCTGTTTTGATGTGGTATTGTTCTTATATTTATCTTTAGTTTTTGAGAAATGGCTTAATTTTTTGACTATATTTATAACAGCTCATTCAAGATCTTTGTTGGGATAGCTGGAGAGATGGCTCAGTGGTTAAGAGAACTGACTGCTCTTCCAGAGGACCCAGGTTCAATTCCCAGCACCCACATGGCAGCTAATAACTGTCTGTAAATTCAAGATCTGATACCCTAATATAGACATACATGCAGGCAATGCAAATAAAATAAATTATTTTTTAATGTATTTTTCTAGTAAATCCAACACCCATGTTATCTTTGGGTCAGTCTCAGCTACCTCTTAGCCTCTGCCTTTTCTTGTCCTGTTATCTATCTTGTAACTTTTTTGTTTGTTTGTTTTTAAGACAGAGTTTCTCTGTGAACAGGCCTGGCTGTCCTGGAACTTACTTTATAGACCAGGCTGGCCTCGAACTCACAGAGCTTCACTTGCTTCTGCCTCCTGAGTGGTGGGATTAAGGGTGTGCACCACCACTAGCTGGCCTGTATCTTGTAACTTCTTGTCAAAAATTGGACATTGAAAATAATATGATGACTCTGGAAATAATACATCCCCTTTCCCAGGGTGATACTGGGAAACAATAGTCCATTGTTATTGTTGTTGCCCTTTTGCTTGCTTAGTGGGTCTCTTGGGCTAATTCTATAATCTATATATTTGTGACTTGATGTCATCAATGCATCACTGTAGTCATCCATGATCTGTACTGATTACTCTTCTTGTTACTCTGATCAAATATCTGACAAGAAATAACTTAAGGGAAGTAGGCTTTATGTGGCTCACAATTTGAGAGAGATACAATCTCTCATGGTGAAGAAGGCATGGTAGGTGGCTGGAGCAGTTCATGGTGTTGGCAGCAGGAACAGGCAGCACAGATCGCTCACATTTAACCAGCAGACCAGGAAACAGAGAGGGAACTTGTCTCCAAACCCAAGGGTCTATGTTTCAACTAGTAAGATATGCCCTGTGACCCATCTCCTCCAGCAAGGGCCCACCTTCAAAAGGGCCCCAAACTTTCTAAAACAGCACTCAACAAGTTGGGGATTGACTTCAGAAGCTCAAGCACATAAGTCTTAGTCAATTAAAAGCATACTGGTGTAACTGCTGCTTGCTTAACCAATTATGTTTGAGATGACCTCACTGTCCCTGAAACTCCCTTTGCTGTGCTTAAAAGAAGCCTGCTGCTCCTCTCAGGGTCATCGCCATTTTGTACCAGTGAATGACCCAACACACATGTGGGAATATTAGGAAACACTCCTTGTTTTACATACTATTTGAGTCTGGGGTCTTCCTTCAGCATTTCCTTGGACCCTTACAGCATTAGAGCCTACTTCAATGGGATTCCAGCAAATACTGAAGACCAGCTGAGGCATTCAGCTATGTGGACTGAGTAACTTCTGGATTCTTGGACCTCCTGTTCATTGGCAGCCATTGTTGGATTAGCTGGCCCATAGCCTATAAGTCATTCTAATGCATCCCCTTTTTATGTATAGAGAGAGTCATTTTGTAAGTTCTGTTTCTCTAGAGAGCCTTGACTAACACTCCAGTGTTGCTTATCTTTCGATTGACATAATTAGAATGACAGGAGAAAAAGGAACCTCAACTGAGAAGATGCCTCCATCAGATTAGCCCATAGGCACATCTATAGGGTGTTTTTAAAACTAATGATTAATGCAGGAGGGTCCAGCATTGGCAGCTGTACCACCCCTGGGCAGGTAGTCTTTGGCTGTATAAGACAATGAACCGAGCAAGGCAATAAGCACCATTCTTCCATGGCCTTTGCTCCAGTTCCTTCTTCTTGGTTCCTGCCTTGAGTTCCTGCTCTGACTTCTCTCAGTGAAGAACCATGATCAGACTATATAAGCCAAATGAACCCTTTCCCCTCAAAGTTCCTTTTGGTTGGGCAACAGAAAGCCATGTAGGACAAATCCTCTCCCCACGCCTTTGCATTTCTGTCCATTTTCCAGGTTTGACCCCTCAAGCCTCTGTAACCCTTATAGTCATCCTGTAATTATACATTAGATACATTTGTTGCTGCATAATATGTGGTCAAAGAGTTAATATTGGTACTTGGACTGGAATATATGAACAGGCTTTTGCCTCTGCTAGGACTAGGAAGGAAAACAGTACTGGATGGCAAATTGCTGCCAATGAAAACACCGTCCCTTGTGAATTTATTGTTATTCAATAATTCTGACATTGTAGAAAAACGCAAACATGTTCGCCTCTTTCTAACAAAACACACTCATAACAGCTGCATAGCAAAACCGATAACAAGCAAGCAAACAAGATCCCACAAAATCAAAACAAGAGACAGTCTACGTGAGTGTCTGGGGGCCATGTCCCGTCCACGCCATCACAGGTCCTTGCTTGGTTCTCCAGTGATTAGAGACTTCCTCAGGTCCTTCCTGTGTTTAGAGCTGGGGCTATGTGTGCCTGCTGGGCTTGTCTTCAATTCTCAGGCAGGCACTGACAACTTTCTTAAGTGGCACATCCTGCTTGTTCTAAGTCTCAAAGTTGGCTGAAGGTGGAAAACTGGGGGCTGTTTCAAGTCTGTCCCAGGCCTGTGCTCAGTTGTGTTTATGAAAAAATCTTTTTAAGATTTCAGAAATATTTCTCATCTTTTTAACTCCTTCCTCCTTGGACATCTCACTCCCCATGTATTTTCTTTTAGTTTTTTTTTATTACTTTTATTTTTTATGTGTATGGATGTTTTGCCTGCCCTTATGTCTGCATGCCACATGCGTGCCTGGTGACTGTGGAGGCCAGAAGAGGTCAATGACTCCCCTGGAATTTGAGTTACAAATGGTTGTTCACTGTCATGTGGGCATTGGGAATTGAACCCTGATCTTCTAGAAGAGCAGCCTGTGTTCTTAATTACTGAGTCATCTCCTTTAAAGGTTTAAAAATGATTATAATTTTTATAGAATTCCACAATGCAGGGCTGTGTTTTGATCAATCTCACCCCCAGTTTCTCTCCCCTCCAGTTCCTTCACTGCCCTTTCCCACCACTACCACTACCTCCTCCTTTTCAGTTTCAGCCTTTGCTCAGCTCCAGCCAGCTCCAGCAGCTGCAGTGCTAAACGCTTGCGGTGTTGTTGTTTTTTAACCTGGCAAATAGCTCCATTTTCTATGAGAATATTGTTAGTCATGTTATCTAAAGACAAGCCCTACCAGGAAGTTATCAGACAAGTCACATAGGGCCAAGTCTTAGGGGATGGGACTGTTTTGAGGCGCCCAGGTCCTTTTGGTCCTTTCGGCAGATGTTAGAGCAACTTTCCACAGCTGTTAGGGCTTCAGAACCCATGGTGCTCCTGTCTACGTCTATTTTCTAACAAAACTACTCATGTATAAGCATCATACTTGATGGTCTAAGAGAAAGCCTCATGTAGGATGGCTCTAGTCCTGATAATGCTGTCCAGGACTAGCTCTTTTAAAATCAGCTATTTATTGTAGGTAGATGTTAGTTTTAAGTTGGTGTGCTCCACGGCACCCCCCTACGGCTTGTTAGAAACAGGGTCTGAGGTGGGGTTTGGGAATGTACATTTCTAGTGTTTTTGTTTGTTTGTTTGTTTTTTAATTTTAAGGTGGTGTGTGTGTGTGTATGTGTGTGTGCGTGCGTGCATGTCACAATGTGTACATGTGAGGGTGGTAGAGCTCAGAGGACAATTTTTTAAGTTTGGTTTCCTCCTCCCACCACGTGGGGTTTGAACTCACGTCCTTGGGCTTGATGGCAAGCGCCTCTATCTGCTGAGTGGTCTCACTGGACCCCTAGCAAAGTTGTGAGTGAAAGTTGGAGCTGTTTCTAGAGTTATTAGGATCAGAGCCTGAGCTCTGGTAGCCTGGTAGGCTAGACTCAGCCATAAGTCCTCAATAGTCCAATTCAACAAACAGTAGTGAAAAACAGGACATTTGTCTAGTGTGATTTCATCAGGGAGAAAGGCATAAAGATCCAATGGCATCCTCTCCCATCCATCCAATGGATTCCTCTCCCATCCTTCCAAACCCCCAGCCTGTCTTCCCAGGTCCTAACCTGAGGATTCCATTTAAATATAACACGAGTTCTGTGTAGATAAGCAGACCCAGGCCAGTCATTCACGCTCACCATCACTTCCTGCTGCAGAGTGCTCTGACAAGATGCAAGGGATGTGTGAAATCTCTTTCTGGGAGACAGGCTCCACTTCTGGCTGACACCAGCTTTCCCAGCCTTTTCTTTCTCCCAGAGTCAATTCCAATTTCAGAAGTGTCATTAGTTTGGCAGTTAAGAGGAGGGGTGCTCCTGCCTGCTTGGAATAATTCCATTCCTACTGAGATGTTTACATTGCTGGCGTTTGGGGCCCCAGTATCGTGAACATTGAAAGACTGGTACATTGTGCTCAGGCTAAACCTTCTCTCATGGTGTCATGTGTAGGAATGACATGGCTATATATGTCCACAAATTCAGCTTCCTCTTTCCTTGCTAATTTTCTTTGTACAGTGGATTGGGGGTATCTATCAACACAGTGAAAACATGATTGGTCTTTTAATATTCCTCAGAAGTGTGCAAGAGTCAGGGGGCAAATATTGGAGCTCTGATCATATTTGTTGCTGTCTTGGATGACTGTTGAAATGAGACTATATATTTATAAACTTGTGAATTAAAAAAATATTTAAGGTTATTGATTTGAAAACTCTCCTTAGCTTGATTATAAGTAGTGTGGCTGTACCGGCTAGTTTGTTATTGTTGACACAAGCTAGATTTGTCTAGGAAGAGGGAATCTCAACTGAGAAAATACCTCCATCAGATTGCTTTGTAGGCTCCTCCGTGGGGTATTTTCTTTTCAATTTTAATTAATTAATTAATTAATTGCATACCAATCCCAGTTCCCCCTCCCCTCTCTCCTCTTTTCCCCCCACCCAACCCCATCCCACCCTCTGCTCTTTGTGGGGCATTTTTCTTAATGACTGATGTGGGAGACCAAGGCCTATTGTGGGCCGTGTCATCCCCGGGCAAGTGGTCCTGAGTTGTACAAGAAAGCAAACTGAGCACCCTAACAAGCATCCTTGGTTTTTGCTTCAGTTTCTGCCTCCAGGTGTTTGCCTTGAATTCTTGCCTTGGCTTCCAAATCTTTTCCTCCCCACGCTGTTTTTGTCTGGTGGCTTATTGCAGCAATAGAAGAGCAAACTAGGACACTGGCCATGACAGTTATTACCTAATGGGATGCTTTTGAGAGTGAAGGGAAGGGGGATTGCTATTAGCAGTTTTCCTGGGAGAGATCCCCCTAGTCACCTGAACTTCAGAAGATGAAATAGAAAGATAGATAGGTTTCACTTTTGCAAACATGTTTGATTTACTCAGCTTTTGGTCTTAGGGTTGAGGTTCTGTCAATATTTTCTCCCATTCATACGAAGAAATAACAAAAGTAAGCATTTTGTTAATGAGTTACTTCTCAGAAGATGAAATTGGGTTTTGCAGTGGATCCCTGCAATCCCAGCTTTACACCAGCATTGGGAGGCAGTGGCTCCCTCAACTACACAGTGAGTTGGTGACCAACCTGGGTTACAAGAGACCCTGTTTCAAAAAAAAAAAAAAGCAACAAAAAAGACAAGTGATGTTATGTTTAGACCAGTAGTTTCCCTTCAGACAAATTCCCTTCTTCAGACAGAAACTCGTATCTCAAAAAAAAAAAAAAAAAAAAAAAACAAACTCGTATCTCCTGAAAGTTTCCCATGGAAAAATAGAATTTTGAGCAAGAAGGGGAAGGACCGTTGTCTCTTGGGAGTCTATATAAATGCGTATCTGTACACATGAACTAGACCAAGTGTGGAAGGACATTCAAATGATAGCAGCTTGGTTGATAACCACGCCCACCGAGTGATTGGTTACACCTGCACTTCCGACCTCCAGTGCTTTTCTCCTAATTACCTGTTCTCTTAAGCAGAAGCTAGGAAGGGAACAAAACTGCCCACTCCTGGTTGACGTCACAGAAGAGAGTGAGACCTTATGGGCGGTGCGATCTCCTGGGGGTGGAGTCGGCAAGGGAGGGGGCAGGGCGCCGGTCGGGCGTGGAACGCGCATGCGCGGCAAGGGGGCGGAACCGGGGCGGGGTTGTGCGCTGTGTTCTGAGTGAAGGCAGCGGCCGGGTTCGGGCTGCGCGGAGATAGGGGGTTCGGGTCTGGGGTGGACGCCACCGGCAGGAGCAAGGCGGCCAGAACCTAATTCCCGACCAGTCAGTCTTCTGGACCCGGCAGTGACCGGTGGGGCCGAGGCCGGGGCGCTTGGCCCGGAGGACGGAGGCTGGGACTGAGCAAGTGCCCGGGTCGGGGCGCGCCAGGTAGGTGGGCCGAGCTGGGCCGAGCTGGGCCGAGCTGGGTTCGGTGGTGCGGGACTGAGCTGAGGGGCCTGGCGGCTGGGAGCTGGAGACACTGGGGACCCGACCAGACGGCGCCCGCGGTTGTCATGGCAGTGGTACAGCCTAGCGGTTCGCTGGTTGCGTCTTTGGAGAGTGGTCCTAGACTTGCCGTCCCCTTGCCTTGGGCTTCTTGAGGAGCTGTGGGATGCTATACACCGCGCCTGCGGGATGCATCTCTGCTGGGTTCCGGGCTTCTAGCTCTGAAGGCCTCGCGGGTATCTCAGGTGTCAAAACACCTGGTAAAAATAAACATGCATCTTGGTGGAGGACACCTACTGCATCCTCGCAACTCTCCAAGCGTTTTCTTTCCGCGCATCGTCCCGGACAGGATCTCCCTCACCTTTGATTTTTTATGTATTTTATATCCGTCTGCTTTGCTAGTAAGCTAATTGAGGCCTGAGAGGTTTCCAGGGATCCGTGGTTGTCTTTTGCAAAGCCAGTCATGAATGTGTAGGCCACTGAAACACTCAAAATGTCAGACACAAATTTATATCTTTGTGGGCGAAGAATGGGAGCATTAATGGGCCTTGGCTTCTCTTGCCCCTTGTCGCTTGCCCTCTGACATTACATAATGGTGGGTTCCTCCTGCCTGGAGTTGACAGCTTATGAAAATGTCTTTCTGGGTAAGAAGGAAGTATAGGCCGTTGTAAATCCCATCTTCTTGTCTTTCTCTTCGCCTCTGAGTGTGTTTGGTGTTGAGAGGCTGCCAGAGAGTATAACGTGATTTGTCACCTGCCAGTTAGGGCATCTGAGTCAAGGGAATGGGGGAGGGTGGGGTGGCACCGAGGTTGGGATGTTGCAGTGATATTCAGCTTGACTCACTCCTGTGCCCAGTAGGTTGTGTGGACAATAGGTACATCACAGGGGCCTGGGGACAGAGTGGGCAGATCTGGGTGTGAATTCTGAAGGTTCTGTCATTTTCCAACTCAGGTTCTCAATGTTCTCATCTCTAAAAGGTGAAAACCGAACATCATTTGCTGAGTTTGTTTTGAAGTGTAAATGTTAGTGTCAGGCAGTGAGCAGCTCTAGATTGTCCTACTTACTTAGCCTTGTCGTCTTTGATTGAAGTCAGTAAATTTTGTCTTTGAATCTGGTCTGAGGCCCTTGTGTAGTACTTTGACATAAGGTTTCTCCTGGAAAATTCGGTTCTTTGAAGAGAGCTGGTGCTCACCTGAGGAGGTCCGAATGTTGGTTCTGTACAAGTGGTGGTGTCAAGAGATCACAATGCTGTCTCTCCGGTGGCGCTGCATGTGAACAGCATTGTCAGGCGGTGTTTCTTGTGTCTTGTCAACACGATGTAGAAATGAGCCAAAGTCACTAGGAGGGTCATCTTAAAGACCGAGCTTACAGGAATGGAGAAAATGGAGGGCTGTGTTTCTGCTGAGCTCCGTGAGAGTGCTTGCCATCTTCCTTAGCTACTCTGCCTATCTAGTGACGATTCATTTGGTGTCATCTGTCTCAGAATCTGCTTGGGTCATCCCAGGCTCTCAAGCAGACTCAGAGTTTAGAGCATACATTATAGTTTACTCCGTGGTTTTGGAAACTATGGACTTTGGAGTATTACAGTTAAAATGAATATTAGTTTAAAAATCGCTTTAAGGGGATATACATAGAAGCTTTGCATAAATGATTAGAACACACAGGAGGCAGAGGCAGAGGCAGGCGGATCTCTGTAAATTCATGGCCAGCCTGGTCTACAAGAGCTAGTTCCAGGATAGGCTCAAAAGCTACAGAGAAGTCTTGTCTCAAAAACAAAACAAAAACAAAAAATGATAGAATGCTGAAGAAATGGGGTGTGTGATAAAGAACTATTGGCTCAGCTAGCCACCATGAATGCACCAGAAGAAAGGACTAGGAAAGCAGTTCCATCCCCACTCTACTGTTTAGCCTCTCAAGAGCTCAGTAAGGCAGAGGGAAGGGGGAAACTTTCCATCAAGGGTGTTTTATCTTAGTTTGACTTTTTAATGCAAAACTCCTCCTTAGTTTCCATATTCAGAGAAGTTCTCAGAATCATCAGCTACATAATGGTGTCGGAAGGCTTTGACTTTCATGAAGAAGTAAACAGCACACTACTGTGGCAGAGAAAGCTGGATTATGTTCGTGCTTCTTTTGCAGACCTTGATTGATGAGCAGGAGACTGGGCCTGGAGCAGAGGCTCTAAGCAGAGCGTATGTTAGGGAGAGAGTATTAACTAGCCGCTTGCAGGCTTGCTTCACTTTGCCTGTCCCTCTGTGCCTGAAAGAAAAGACCATCATGAACCCAATCCTCAGAAACCCCTAGAATGCTCCTTGCTCTCTTAACTAATTTTTCTTTGTATTTTGATGTCCTTTCAGACTCGCAGCAAAACTATAATAGTATAAATGTAAGTGATTTTTTTGGAAAATCTTTGTCCAGATTCTCCTAATGTTAGCATTTTGCTGCATCTCTGTTACCCTTCTCTCGTTTTCATGCTTTAAACAAACAACTTAGTTGCACCTTGATGCCAAATACCCTGTACCTCTAAATACTTCCAGGTGGATTTCTTAAAAAGCATTTTATACATACAGCACTTAAAACTCAGGAAATGAACATTGACAGGGATGCTGCTATTTAATGCATAGGTCTTATTTAGATCTTAGAAATTGTTGCAACAATGTCCTTTATCCCAAAAGAAAGCCCTAGCTTATTTGTTGCCTTCAAGTTTTTTTTCCTTTTAAGCTACATTCTATCTTAACTAGTGTTTCTTTGTATCATTGACATGTTTGAAGACTATTGACTGTTTCAGATAATGCTCCTCAGTTTGGGTTTCACACTATTTGGATTCGGGTTAGGTACTTCTTGCAAGAGCAGCAGAGCTTGCAGCCTTGTTGGCTGGGCTCAGTGTGAGGCATATACTGCCCACTTCTCATTAAACTCTACACTAGACTTGTTAGCTTTGATATCTTGATTAGGATGGTGTGGGGGCTCATTGAAAAGTTACATTTCCCCCCTTTGTGATTAATATGCATCTCGTAGGGATGCAGGACATGCTACTCCTCAGTCCTTACAGCCACAGATAGAACCCACTGATGTCTCTTATCTGAATCCTATAGAGTTGACAGATGGGAGTTTTCTAATTTCTTGTTTCCTTCTACGTGTGTTAGAGAACCGAACTAAACTAAAGAGGATTTTCCCTAAAATACATTTCTCAATTTACATGAATGATGAAAATCTTGCTGTATCCATTAATTAGACTTTAGTCTGTTCCTGTCATTATTTCTGTATGACTCTGTCCCTTTAGTGAGTCCTTTCTTTTTACATGTTCCAATCATTTCTTAAGGACTTCTTTTCCATTCTGGATCAAAATCTTTGAGACTCAATTTGTATTTTCCTTGCCCTAGCCTCAGAACCAGCCATTTTCAGAGTTCTGTTTCCTTCTTGGAGAGTGGCTTTACACTCCAGAATGCCCAGAGTTGTTGTGCAAATGGAGGTGGTATCATTGTCTTTATTTATGTATGTGTTTGTAACGTAGGAGATCAAACTCAGGGTTTCGTGCATGCCAGAGAAGCCTTCCGCCACCAAGCTCCATCACTAGTCCTTGTGCCATTGCCCTTAGACCTTTTCAGGGGTCTGGAGTTCTTATTAGAGTTGGCAAGATGGCTCAGCAGATATAGGCACTTGCCCCATAGCCTGACAACCTGAGTTCCATCCTGGGTGACTCAAAATAAATGAAAATGGAGTGCTTAAATTGCTCACGTAAATGTAAATATGGTCTCATTACATACCATATTGTCTGATTAGCTTTTCCAATTTTATGCTATGTTCTGGAGTCTGTGTACTGACATGATGAGTTTATCCTTTTTTGGAGATGGGGATCCATATTCCAAAGTAGGGGTGTGCTGTAGTTTATTGAGCCATCTTATAATGGTGGGCATGTAAGTCCTTTCCAATTTTCTGCTGTAAAAAAAAAAAAAAGCCAGTTATATATGGACCAGGTCCCTTTAGCGCCCACCTCTCAGTTTTGCAGGGCCCTGTTAGCATCAGTAGGACAAGGAGTAATTGTGAATCAACAGTTTTGTCAAATTACACCCCCAAGTGGGCCTCATTAGCTCACACCCTTCATTTGTTTCCCTGCAGCTGTGGCACCTTAATTTTGCCAATCTAGTAGCCCAAAAGACATTATGCTTTTATTAGATTTCTCAAAAAGCCAAAATCATTGAATTTCTTTATATTTTGAACTTTTTAGTTGGAATTACCCGTTCATGTCCTTTGTCTGTGGTTTTTCATACTAGATGGGTCTTATGTTACTCGATAAGGTTTCTTGCAACTTTAAGTAAGAATTGTTTCCCCAAGGAAAAGGAACCCAACCTTTTATGACCACACCACAGGCCGTCTCTCCTCAGGCATCCTCTGTGAGGTCTTGTCAGGTGGTAAACATCAATTTTGAAGAGAGCTTAGGGGAGGTGTGGTCAGGCAGCTGCAAGATGGTGTTGACAGAAACT
Organism: Dicrostonyx torquatus; assembly: GCA_028555095.1. Lineage (NCBI taxonomy): Eukaryota > Metazoa > Chordata > Mammalia > Rodentia > Cricetidae > Dicrostonyx > Dicrostonyx torquatus. The sequence goes on from JAQHUG010000122.1 coordinate 2,314,591, forward strand.
GGGTGGGGTCAGAGCCAGGTGTTTCTGCCTCTGGCACCATTTCCTTTAAACCACTCTATTTCCATGCAAGGACTATAAGATTTGCTCCTAGAACTCAGTGAGCTTTTGAACTGGGCTTCCAGAAGTCCCCCAGTAGCCCGAAATCCTGACCTCCTGCTTCTGGCCTTTTTTTTTTTTTTTTTTTTTTTTTTTTTTTTTTTTTGATTTTTTTTTTTTTTTTTTTTTTAGCCTGTCCTGGAACTCGCTCTGTAGACCAGTCTAACCTCAAACTCACAGAGATATTGCCTGTCTCTGCCTCCAAGATTGCTGGGATTAAAGGTATATGCCACCGTCTGATTGTATTCAGGCTTTTATTATAGTATCATTATTATTATGAGCCTCAGTGACCCAGTGGCTCTCCCCACCCCATATAATTTACCATCCCCTGGTGGAGGCCTCAGAAATAGGAAGGTAAATTACATGTGGTGGGCTGGTCACAGAGACTCATAATAAGAATGAGATGTCTGCTTCCTGTTACAGAGTCAGGAATACAGAGGTGTCCTCTGATCTCTTGAAGGAGGAGTGAGGACTCTGGTGGAGGGAAGTGTTTGCCCCTTCCAGTCCCCTTCCCTTGCCTCTCCGCTCCCTCCTTCACACACCTGGAACTTCTTCTGACCTCAGTTTCCCACTATACCCCTCCTGATTGTGATTCAAGAGCTGAGGTCTCCTGAAAATCCCCTGTGCACTTGCTGCTCTGCACCTCAGGCCACAGCCACAACATCTGGGATCAGCTGTTACAGAAGTGTTTGATTGAGTCAATTCACTATAGGGCGTGGGCCACTTTCTTTGCCTCTCCTGTGTTGCTTGCATTTTAAGTGATTTGTTTTCTAACTCACTGACTCGGGTTTTTAAGACTGATGAGCCAGGTATGTAAATTCTGGACGTCTGAAGGAAGTATGTTTAGGTAAGTGGACATCTCTGGGAAGAGCGCCCCTTTGGGAAGAGGGGGTGCCCTGGGTAGGAGGGTATCTGGCTGGGATGCTTTCAGCTGCCAAGTAAACACAGGAGAGTTCCTGCGTCAGCAGCTTAGCAGTCTTGTCAGGGACCTAAATTCTTCTCTCCATCTTCAGCCGGCACTGATGCTGTTGCCTCATGATTACAAGATGGTTGCTAGGGTTGGTGGGACTAAGTGGTTTGTTGCTTCTATCCATCAGGGACAGAGAAGGAAACAAACAAGCCAGATCCTCAGTCATTGTGCAGATCTCTCTGCTCTGCAGGGGCCCAGGGTATTGTGCCTTTCCTAGACCAGTAGCATGTAGCATGAGAGTGCTGTGTGCTGATTGGCTCAGACCAGTATTCCTCTAGGTGTTCCCAGACCGGCAGCATCAGCAACACCTGAGAGCTTGTGTGTCATCCTCATCTGGCTAATAACTCAGAAGCCTGGGATTGGGACCCAGATATCCTGCTTCCTTATTTTAACCAAGACTACCCTGACTCTCCTGATGGAGATGGGACTGGCTTTGTGTGAAGGGACTGTCACGTTGGGTGGTCAGCTCATGGTGTGAACTGACACGTGTTTTAGGACTACAGGAGCTGCTCTGTCCTCAGCTTGCCCACCCAACTGTTGTGCCCGCATCCTTGCCAGCTCCTCTGAGTGTGGCCCCTGTCTTCTCTGTAGACTGGATACTAAAGGAAGCAGTGTGGACTACATCCCGGTTCCAGGTTCTTTCTTTGACCTAGCAAGGATGAAGTCTACTGGGCTTGGCCCAAGCTGGCCCTGAAGATCTAGGCTCCCTCTTCTGATGCACTGTTCCACACATTTCTGTGTGTTCTAATATGTAAGGCTTACTGAACTCTGCTGCTGCTTGTGCAGTTTAAAAGAAAAATGAGAGCAGTATGGCTAGCAGGAACTCAAGAAGTATTTGGGGAACCTGCCTGGAGTCAGCCCAGTGAAGACTTTCGTTGGTGGTACTCTGGTTTCTCCTAATGTGACCTGCTGTGTCCCCTCTTCACCAACACGGCTCCTGCTTCATGTTTGGGTGAAGTAACAGCCACCACTAAGTACAGCTATGCTCAGAATGGCCCACCCTGTCACACTTTCCTTGGAGCTAGGGAATTGAGGTATGTCTAGTTTTCTTGACTTTTCAATTTAATGTCTCATTTCAGTTCATAAAAGCAATGGGAAGAGCAGACTTACATCACACTCTAGGCCCTTAGCACTGATACTGAGGAAGGAGATGGCGGAGAGCCTGGAGGAGGAGACACAGTGTGTCTCAAATGGTGGCCCTATTGAAATCAACTTGAGGTTATGACCAGTGCTTTAAGCTTTTGTAAATAAAATATCAAAAATTCAAGTGTTTTTTTCCTACAGGAAGGGTAAGCATTTTTAAATAAAATCTTTAATTATTTGCATGTGATTTTAAGTATTGTAATAATGTGAATATCTCTTGCTGGGTTTGGTAAAGAGTTGTCAGATCTTAGGAGTGAGTGCAGGGGGAACTAATTTGCAATAAAGATGGGGCATGGCCCGTGTGCTTACATGGGCCTTTCTTTGGGATAGGGCCTGTGACTTTCATGAGAACCTGAGTGTCTGACCTTGGGGTCAGGCACAGAGCTGAGAAGGTAGGACAGTGGGGCTGGTGAGCTGGTGGCAGCAGCAGAGAGCACTGACACTTTTAGTCTTGCTTTGAGTTGTGGTCTGTGGTAGCTGGCCACCTAGGCCAGATGCTCCTGATACTCAGAGAGGCAGCAGAGTCTGTGGTTGTGAGCTTGTTCATTCAGCAGAAGTTTTAGAAAAATCTACTTATTTAGTGTGTGTGTGTGTATACATGTGCTATGGCACATACGTGGAAGCTCACTTTTACAGTCTTGGTAAGTATTTTTTCCACAATGCCCCATTTTAAAATGTGCTTCAAGGGCTAATTATGATTGAGGCAGAGGCAGGCAGATTTCTGTGGGAGGTGAACCTAGTCTGCTAGTGAATTCTAGGCTAGCCAGTGGGTGCTGCATACTGTCAAAAAAAAAAAGTACTAACAGTGCTGGCATCTGTCCCATCTCTGGGTACCACTGGGGACATAAATGTTGAGAGAGGTGTAGAGAAATGGGGACAGCCAGCAGAATCCAGGGAGGGATATGTGGGTGATGGGAGAAGGAAGGGAGGGGGAGCTGGGCCCACCAGCTTTTAGTTAAGCGGTTGCTGACCCAGCTATTTTCCAGGAACTCTTTTTAAGGCATGTAAAAGTCTGTCATTGTGTGCCATGAAGTGTCCAGTGTTTTCACATTACCCACATATTGCTTTGTGTTCTACATACAAAATGTCAGAGGAAATAGTCCCGTCACATGACTGGGTGGTAATGAAATAGGGCAGGATGAATGACAGGCAGAACTTAATTAGGATGAGGCTAGATGCTGAGAATTATCAAGGTACCTTGTTTGGAAGAGAAGAAGGAGTTGGATGAATGGGTTGGTGTAGGATAAGCACCCCACTGAGACAGTGCTCACAGCGAGGGAGGGACAGGCTTGCACTTGCTGGGTTTTGCCCTCAACTTGCCTGTGACTTGGAGCAGTTGTACCAGGTGACCAAATAGGGGTATGGTGACAGAGGGCTGTGTGGGTGAAGTGTTGCTTGTTCTTGATCTAGTTGACGGTGGACTTGCACACGTGTACACATGTACATACACTCACACGCTCAGCCTGTTTGGGGAAGTTTCACCTCTTCTCCTTTCTCTTTGTCCAGCAGTCACTTTCTAGAGGAGAGAAAGCACTTGAGTCATCAAGACCCGGAGTAGCAAGGGCAGTGGTGGAGAGGGCCGCTGCCATGAGTCACGGACCGCCCTTCCATGCTCCTCATCCCTGCATCCTTCCTTCAGCAGCCCTTTTGATAGTTTCCCGCTCCATACATGCCAGTGCTGCAGCCCAAATCCCATGGATAGATGAGATCGTTCTACCCCATTCCCCTAATAATTTATACACACGTGACCTCTGGCCAAGGTCAATTTCCTCCTGGTGGGTGAATGGCCTTCCCCAGCTTCTCCACCCACCTCTTTCTTTGAGCTATTGCTCCTATTTTGGCCTAGTTTCTATCCCTTTTTATTGTACTAGTTTTAATTGACACTAAGTATGGCTCCACAGGCTATAGAACATTTCAGAAACAAACTCATGATGATCAGATGAGGATAACGGCATGTCTGTCACCTTGTTGTTAGAACATTCAAAGTCTTCTCTACTAGGTATTTTGACATAATTAATTGTCAGTCATCATCAGCATATTGTGCTGTACAATGACAGAAGCCATCATTCTTGTCCAGCTGAACCGATACTCATTAGCCATCGACACAAACTCTTCCCAGGCTTTAGTAGTTATTGGAATATATACTTACAAATTTTTTAAAAATAGATTTATTTATATGACTACTTATATGTCTGTGCACCAATAAAAAGCAGTGCTCATTGTAGCCCCAAGAGCGTGTCGCATCCCTGGATCTAGAGTTGCAGATGGTTATGAGCTGCTGTGTGGGCACTAGGAACCGAACCTGAGTCCTCTGCAAGGTAGGCAGTGCTCTTAACTTCTGAACTGTGTCCCCAGCGCCATGTTGCCTGCTGCTTTGATGTCAGCTTTAAGCTTCCACATACACATGGGAATGTACAATATTGCCCTTCCCGTGCCTGCCATTTACTATAATGTCCTTTAGTTACACTTACACTGTTGTGAATGACAGGACCTTTTCCTTTTTTATGGCTGAATAATAGTCCTCTCTCTGTGTGTATGTACATGCATATGTGTTTGTTGAACTCCCAGGCCCAGCTGATCCTCTCACCTCAGATGAGATGATATTCCATTGTGGTTTTGATTTACACTTTCCTGATTAATGATGTTAAACATTTTTCACATGCTTGTTGGTCATTCATACATCTTCTGAGAGATGTTTGTTCAGATCACTATTTGTGTGTGTGTGTATGTCTGTGGTGTATACCTGTGTGTATGTGTGTGTCTGTGGTGTCTATATACCTCTGTGTGTGTCTGTAGCGTTTATATACCCCTCTCTCTCTCTCTCTCTCTCTCTCTCTCTCTCTCTCTCTCTGTGTGTGTGTGTGTGTGTGTGTGTGTGTGTGTGTACATGTTGACTGAGGTTTTTTGTTCTGCCTGGTTTCTGTCCTCCCACCAGGTCCCACAGCCATTTAGCCCCAAAGAAAATCACACAGAGGTCTACATAAGTTATAAACTGGTTTTGACCCATTAGCTCAGGCTTCTTATTAACTCTTATAACTTATATTAGCCCATTATTCTAGTATATGTTAGCCACATGGCTCAGTACCTTTTTCAGTGGGGCAGGTCACATCTTCCTTCTTTGGTGTCTGAACAGGACTGGGGAGGAATGGACTTCCTCCTTCCCAGAATTCTCCTGTTCTCCTTGACCTGCCTCTACTTCCTGTTTGATTGTCCCGCCTATACTTCCTGCCTGGCTACTGGCCAATCAGCATTTATTAAAAACATAATTGACAGAATATAGGCAATTGTCCTGCACCATGTTTGTGTGTGTTTCTGGTGTTTATATATACGTGTGTGTGTGTGTGTGTGTGTGTGTGTGTATGTGTATGTGTACACGTGTGTATGTGCGTATGTGTGTCTGGGCATGTGTGTCCATCCAGAAGTCAAAGTGTTTTTCTCTACTTCTCACCTTGTATTTTAAGTCAGGGTAGGGTCCCTTACTGAACCTGTATCTTGCCAGTTTGGCTAGCTTGACTGGCCAGCAATTCCCAGGATCCTCCTGTCTCCCTCCCAACACTGAGATTACAGGTTCAAGTTGCTGCACCTGGCTTTTATATGGGCAGGGGATCTGAACTGAGGTCCTCATGGTCACATGACAATTACTTTACTTACTGAGTCATCTGAGCAGCCCCTCTTTTGCCCATCTTTAAATTGGGTTATTTGGGTTGTTGGTTTTATTTGAGTTCCTCTGTAGAGCAGTTCCTGTTTAGTGTGAGTTAACAATGTTTTTATCGGCTGTCCATGTCCTTCACTCTGCTGAAATGAGGGAGTTTGATGAAATCCCATTGGTCATTTTTTGGCCTTTAACATTATATAAAAAACTTCCAGCACTGATGACCTGAAACATTTCATTATTTTCTTGTAGTAAATTTTTATTTTTAGATAATAAGTGAGTCTGGTTTCTTCTCTGTATGTGGGCGTTTAGTCCCCTAGCTCCTGTTGTTGAAGATGCTTGGCTTCTACTGTTATTATTTTGCTACCTTAGTAGAAAGCACATCAGCTGCTCATATGTGGGTTGCTTCTCAGTTCTTTTCCATTTGTGTGTGTTTTTATGCCAGTTCCATATTGTTTTGATTACTCTAACTTTATGGTACATTTTGAAGTCAGATATTTAATGCCCCCACTCCGTTCTTTTTGCTAAAAATCAAGATTGCTTTGTACTTCTTTGGGTCTTTCGTGGTTGCATATGAATCTCACGGTGGTTTTGCAATGTCTGTGAACACTGTCAGTGGTACTTTGGTGACCTTCTTTCCTATGAACTATTCCTGACTTGTTGCAAAAGGATAGTTAAAGTTATCAAAACTAAAGCACAAGCTGAGCAAGAGAGGAGGAGCACTTCAAATGGAGGCAAGTAGATGAGTGCTCAGAACACACGCAGAGATGCTGACATTGCTGAAAACATCACACTCTTTAGTCATGGATCTCTCTCCTCAAGCACTGTGGTGTACACAGGTCCAGGGACCTTTCTTACTTGACCTTAAAGCGCTAATAGTCTAGTTAGTGTCCACCCAGCCATCACCCAAGATGTGTTCTGAGGTTGTTATTACCTTGGATGTTTATAGTGTTTTGAAGAATTTGCTGGAAGGAGGAAGATTTTTCTATTTTGAACCAAATTAATGATTTAAACATTTTTGATTAGCCAAATGCCAAGTTAGGTATTAGCTTTTTGGTGAGAGAGACAGATAGAGAGAGAGACAGAGAGATCAGAGGTTTCATGGCTCTGAGAAAAACCACCATTATTAGCAGAGCCTACACATGGCTCTGGTACTGACTTGATTGGTGAGTGTGTCCAGGGTTTCAAGTTAATCTCAGTTTCTCAGCAGTGTAACTAACGCTGGCCTTTTGCATTGGGATTTGATTGTGGAGTCCTGATTCTGTCAGGGCGCTGGGCCACACTTGTGTGCGGGCCTGTCCCTGCAACAGCTGGCATAGACTGAGCCCCTTAATAACAGAGAGAACTGTAAGCCATTGTGCATAGGACTCATTTCAAACAGATTTGCTAAGGTGTGATCAAGGTCTTAGGGCAGCTATGGCTGCATCATTCATTTATATTAGGCATTCTGGGACTTAACTTGTATTACATACTCAGGGGCTGGCTGACTAAGACACTGTCTGGGATTGTAATGGTGTTTCTCCACCTGTCATGGCTTAGACTGTAAACCTAACGTAGTAGACTAAGAAGTGTAATGACTAAAACCAGGGCATCTTTGTACCCCTGAACCTTGATTTGCATGCACTGAATATGCAGGCCAAGTTATCAAATGTTTGGGGTAGCAAACAAGAATTTGATATATGAAGCTTTTTGTACTTACTGTTCAGACATGCCAGAAATAGGTCTGGCAACTTTTTAAAGGGTTGTCAACAGCGGATTATATTAGGGAGAAACTGTTTTGCAAAGTGACAGCAACAAAGTGAATCTTTCTATGCTTAAAGGTCTTCGGGGCATGTTCTTACCCTAGCCTGAGCCCTGGGTAGATTTGAAGATGCTTTATTTAAAGATCTCGTTGTGGAAGCATGGAACAGTCACCAAGCTGAAACCTAAAATAGTACTGTTTCTTATCCTCCGCCCGTAGCAGTCTAGAGTGCTGATATTCTGTGCATTGGGTGCACAGCAGGAACAGTAAGGCTCTTGGGACTTGACATGGTTGTCTCTAACAGAAAAAAGCAGAAGAAAAGAGACTTAGAGTATTTGTGTCCCATACTGAATGTAGAGTAGGCAGTTAGAGCTTTTGCCTTGCCATCTTCTGGATGAGGCGAAGGATTTTGTTTCAGGAGGCGGTTTAAGGTGAGGTTAGCATTTAGGCATCCCAAGCACTAGTCTAGGAATGGAGGTATAGGTCGGTGGTAGAACATGTGCCACACTGGTCTAGCATGCATGAGGTCATGGGTTTCATTCACAGCATTGCAGGGAAAGAAAATGAAAATACTAGGCTTTATCTCTTCTCGGTACATCAGCCTTATATCTCTGTGACAAGAACTGAACCTCTGCTCATTCATAGCTGTAAGGGAGGCGTGTGGCCCTGGGCCAGCTACAAGTTCTGGATCTTACTAAGAAAGAACAGAAATGGAAGATATTACCCATAGTGTTCTGAAGTTAAGGCGCTTTCTGAATGATTTCAGAGCTAAGAATAAAAATTAGCTATTTGGTAGTAACTGTTTTCCTTAGCCTTTAAAGCTCTCTTTTTAACTTTACTTTTACAAAAGGCCAGAATGGTCAAATAGCCCTCTGCCCTTTTCTACCCTGGGTGGGGTGGGTGCTGACAGGCAGTGAATGGATATATTTCCAGTCTTCCAGTTCTTTGGTGCCTGTGATGCCCAAGCTAGTAATAATTATTGGAATTATTATTCTAGCCAGTTCTTTCCTAATTAGAACCCCCCCTTTTTATAAAGAACAAAACAGTTTGCTTAAAAGAGCTTCCTGTCAAACTTTGTGGAGATCCCTCCCCTCCTTTACCCTCATGTGTCACTGCTCTGTGTGTCACTCGGAGTTCACCTTTTCATTTGCCTGGTGTCCTGGCTAGGGATCTGGTTTCAATGAGTGGGTTGCTGTGTGTTTTTTTGTAGAAGAAACACAGTCTATTTGGGACCCCCAAGCTTACATCTGGTGTGCAGAAAGTGAGGCCAAAGCCAGGAGGGAAGTGGATCTGATGTCCTTGTTTCCTCTGGCACTCGTAAGTGAGGAAGCTCTGTTGCTGGAATGTGGGGAGAGGAAAGTGCAGGAGAGTCTGAGATCCTTGAAAACTTGGCCCACAAGGAAAGGTGACTCATGGATTCTTTGTGTGACCACTGGTTGTGATCAGTGCTTATCAGAGATATACATAGTAGGTCCCTGGAAAACATCTCAGTTTAAGCTGGCAATCAGTGCAAGCCTCAAGACACCAGAGCTCTTAATTTTTAATAACTTCTGCTATATTTGCTACAAGTGTGACTTGAGCATCCATGGGGTCCTAGGTCAGGACCGTAGGGTGCTTAGACAGAGCATTGCCATTTGGGAATCATGCTCCCTGTGGGCAGACTCAATGACAGATGAAGATTAGCCCAGCAAAGGAGTCCAACAACAGAGCTGACCCAGTCAGGTACTTACCCCTAAGCCAGCAGTCCCTGCCACTGGCAATGTCCGCACTCTGAGTGGCTGCCCAAGCCTTCTGCTACCCTTCCGCATCTCAGTGGAGAGGGTGTGTGCTACAGTTCCTCCTAATGGGCTTTAGTGAACTGTTACTTGGCAAAGGGTGTGGTCAGTGCAGGGCGGCGACCTGGCAAGCAGCTAAATGTGAAATGAAATATTCTTGCCAGATCACTCTGAACAGTCAGTAGGCGATGTGGTGAGTGACTTGTCTCAGGCGTGGGCTGACCTGCTCCTTCCTTTACAGTCACCTCTTCAGGGCTGGCGAAAGTCTTCCGGTGTTAGAGCCTGCCTTCCTGTGTCATTGAGGACAGGTGTTCCACAGTGTTAGTCACAGGAATGAGTATCACCAGAGTTGTTTGGGGACACGCTCCGTGAACATTATGGATCTAGGGTAGTCTAAGACTTCAGTGACCCTCAGGACAAAGACAGCAGCTCAGTTTTTCTTGTGTTGTTAGTGTCTCACAATGCCTGTCATAATTAACCAGTGTTGAGTATTCAGTGAACAAAGCCACCATCATTAAGTATCAAGCAAAGCCTTGGCCTCCTTGAAGACAGCTCTTTCCAGAGGTTCTCTGGAGGTCTCATTCTGCCAGAGGGATGGGAGTTGAGACCAGAACCTGTGACCTAGCTGTGGTCTCAGGAGTTCTCAAGATGAAATCAACTGTTACCTTGCTTTATTGTGCCTGTCACTGGTAGAAGTCTGTTCTCAGCAGTGACCTTTTAAATGTCCTTGTCACATGAGCCCCCTCACCCGCTGGCTACCTGAAGGTTTCTTTGAACTCTTGGGTCAGAAAGTGCCCTTCCTTAGGGTCTGGCAATCTTGCTTTTTAAGTTTAATCAACCTAGGCTACCCCCCCCATAAGTATACAAATGAATATAAGTTCTAAGGCATTGGTTCTCAACCTGTGTGTCAAAACCCCCTGGGGTCAAATGGTCTTTTCACAGGCATTGACTAAGATCTCTGGAAAACACAGATATTTACGTCACATTTCACAACAGTATCAAAATTACAGTTATGATGTAGCAACAAAAATAATTTAATGGTT
>JAQHUG010000122.1:2334899-2580348 GCA_028555095.1 Dicrostonyx torquatus
TTTTTTTAGGAACTTTAACCTTTAAGCCTGTATATATTTTTAACACATAGTAAACCATTTAGAGATTTTATTTTTCTTTGAATCTCTCTTTACTGTATATCTCTCTTTTTCTGACCACATGGGTCTTTAATTTTCTAAGCAATATCAGTAGGACTAAAGCCATGGCTTTGACGGCTAGATCCAGCCCATTCTTTAGCATTCTGCATTTCCATCCTCATTGATGTACCATGGATGTCCTAGGAGCTATAGAGCCATTTCATCAGCTGACATCATCTCTGATGTTTTGCTGCCTGGCCTCTCTGTTGCCATAGTATCAGCCTAAGAAAGATATAGGAAAGTTGGTTTTAATAATTTATAGTTGTAACTCTTAAAAAATACCATTGGTTTTAGTTTGCTTTCTGTTGATGTAATAAACACCATTACCAAAAACAACTTGGGGAGGAAAGGTGGATTTTATCTTACAGTACATCTTCAGGGAAGTCAAGGCAGAAGCTCGAGACACAAACTATGGAGGAATGTGGCTTATTGTTTTGCTTCCAGGCTCATCTTCAGCTTCTTTTTATATAGGGTCAGGCCCACTTACCCAGGGATGGTGCCACCCATAGTGGCCTGGGCCCTTCTACATCTATTAGCAACCTAGAAAATGTTCCACAGCCACAGCCACAGGCTAAATCTAATAAAAAGTTCTTAAATTGAAAATTTCTTTCCCGGGCACAACAAGTTGACAGCAAAGATTCGCCACTACACCATTTCATTGTAAAATGATTAAAACTTTTTTTATGGCACTTAACATTGAATCATGAAACTTGAGCATGCTAGGCATGGTGCTCTCCCCCACTGTTTTGATTTTTTTGTTTTACTCTTAGTTTTTAAATATTTACTTCACGTGTATGTCTGTGCGCCAAGTGCATGACTGGAGCCAGTGGAGACCAGAAGAGTGTGTTGGTTCCCCAGGAATTAGAGTACTGATGGCTGTGGGTTACCATGTGGGTGCTGGGTTCTTAACCACGGAACCATCTCTCTAGTCCTTGGGTTTTTGTTGTTGTTTTTGAGGTAGTCTCACTAAGTTCCCTAGGCTAGACTTGAACATAATTTTCTCCTCCTTCAGCCTTCTGAGTAGCTTAGATCATGGGTGCATTTAAGATCATTTTCCTCATACACCAAATCTGTTTTGGGCACTGGGGATACAAAATGTAAAAATTAAAAAAAAAAAACTTATCTAGGGTCTCTTTGTAGTTTAGCTTTGTGTTCAGTAATGAGGGCCAATAGAGACAATGGCTTATTAGGAAGATGAGGATTTATGTAGAGCATTAGAGGTTTTGTCCTTATGACTGAACAGAAGGTGGTGTCACAAAGAGCAGAGGTGTTGTTTGGATTGGCTGTGAAGCATGAGCAGTGGCGTAAGAGGTAAGAGCCGGCAGAGCACCCCAGGCAATGGGGACTACCTGAGCCAAGGCTGGGGTGTGTGCACCTTCAAGGGCCTTTAAAAAGCAATCTATAGGAGTGACACCTAGGGAGCTAGGAAAGGTAGATGGGCTGGAAGGTTCATCCTGGGTGCACACTTTGTGCCACCTCCTGTTTGTTCTGAGAGCCATGGAGCTGACCCCAGCCTGGATGTTAGTCCTGGGTTTATGAGTTAAGAGAGCCCTCTAAGACCCCATGTGCTGCAGCTCAAGTGCCTAGGTAACCTTTCTTCCCGGGACATCAGATGGGGATAGTAGAGGGAGCATACGCCGCAGGTCAACCAAATCATAGGCCAGGCCAGAGGAGTCAGACTAAATTCAAGCTAGTTAAGTTACAGGTGAAATTTAACATTTTTTTTAAAGTGCCTGTTGCTTTTCTACGTTAGTTGTCAACAGATGAAAAATGGTCCTAGTAGCCCTCATAGGCTGTGGCGGAATGGTGCAGTGTGGGCAGAATTAGGGCCCAACAGCCCACCCTGACTTCAACTTTTTCACCTGGGACCACGGAGTAGGGGAGCAATATCTTCTTTATAGGGGAGGACAGGCCTTTATGGGACTAAATAACAGTGTGGTGGTTGTAATGATTTAGTTTTAATCCCCTTCTAAATGATCTGTCTTTCCATTTGTTTACTAAAGTTGTCCACAGATGTTTAATCCTCCTGTGGGTAACTCAGACATGCTGGCAGACCTACTCTCTTAGAGTTTTTAATTGCTATGAAGAGACACCATGACCATGGCAGCTCTTAGAAAGAAAACATTTAATTGGGGGCTGGCTTATAGTTAGAGTTAGTCCATTATCATCATGACAGGCAGACAGGGTGCTGGAGAAACAGCTCAGAGTCCTGCATCTTGCAGGCAACAAGAAGTTGACTGACTCACATTGAGGGAAGCTTGAGCAAAAGAGACCTCTCAAAGCCCGCCCCCACAGGGATACACACACTTCCTCCAACAAGGCCACAGGTCCTAATAGTGCTACTCTCTTTGGGAGTAATTTTCTTTCAAACCACCATACCTACTAAATCAACTCTGCATAGGTTTGTTCCTATCGAGTCTTCTTTGTAGCAAGAGTTTGCTCATATTTTTCTCCTAAGTAAAAGGAATCAGACTTACCACCTGTAAAAAAAGGCGATTCTCAAATATTTAAAAAGAATTTAGTAAGATAACAAAGAATACACACACAAAATAATACACACATCACACACACAACAAAAGACAAAATCAAAAAATACCACATGGATTAAAAAATATGTAAGCACCAGTAGGATGGCCCAGGAAGGACTTTGCTACCAAGCCAGAGGACTCCTGTCCCTGGAGCCCTCGTGTGGAAAGAAAGAACTGATTGGCTCAAATTGTCCTTTGACCTCTACACATGCACATGGCACATGCACAAGTACACACACACAAATAAATTTGAAAACTGAGCTTTAAAAAGATACCAAAGAATCATATTGTAGAAATTTTAAGATATGAGATTCAGTAGCTTCTAGAATTTTAATTTTGCTAATTTAGTGTTGGACAATTCCTTGTTTTGGACCAGGTATACCAGGATGCAGGTTCAGCATATATGTCTACTCCCTTCCTGGCCTCTGAGGACAGTAGTATTTGGAATAGGCCTTGTTTCCTGTTGTAGGATTTTCCTGTTCTCTGGCCATTAAGAGCCACTTCCTGTCTCTGGTACTGGCTGCTTTCAGAGCCTTGTTTCTCATGGCTAGAAAGCCACAAGGGTCTTGGAATTGTCAGATGCAACAGTAACGAGAGCAGCAAATACCCACACAGAAACCCCACATTTCCATGTACCCAGAACATTTATAGGGATTAAACTGTCTAGTTCCTGCAACTGCCTACCTCATGACATCGATGCTTCTAGATGCCCATTTCACAAAGTGGGAAACTGAGGAGCAGCAGGTTAAGCGAGTTTGTCTAGATCTCAGTAGCAGGATTGAACCGTACCTAGCCAGTCTTTGCTGTACTCATGACTGATACCAGGTGAGGTATGTGATGGGAAGAGTATAGCGTTTTACTCAGGGGGACTTGTGACCGGGGTCTTACAAGCCTGGTCCTTGAAATGGGGCGGGAGTGGGACACACATCATCTGTAGTCCCCATCCTCTGTGATGACTTACCACGTGTTCCAGGTCTCCAAACCCCGGGTCTGCCTAATGGCCAGTTTCAGAGCGGTTTGGAGTTCCCTAAAACAGAGGTGCTATTTTGAACACTTCATGTTAGCGGGATGCGTGTTTAAACTAGAATAGAGTGTACCATTCTCATTGGCGGTGTTTCCATTCTCATTTTCTGTGTCAGCCAAACTGTGTGAGCTCCTGTCACCTCACAGGACAGCCCCAGGCAGGCCTTAGTGCTCATACTGTACTTGGTGACAGGGTTGTCAGGAGCAAGAGAGGTGGCCACAGAGAGAAGAGGACTCCTAAGGGAGGCCTAGAATCCCCAAGTTTCCAATCAGGGCTCTTTGGTAAAACTCTGTTCCTCATGGCTTGTCTGCTCTGCTGGGACCAGGTTATTTGTCTGGGTTGTTGAGGGAATCCATAGCATGAGAAAGAGACTGAGCCTGCTCTATGTATGGCCCAGCCAAGAGGTTTTCCATCAGAGCTGTGCTGCAGTTAGCAGCTGCCTGGGAGGGGCAGACCACATCCCCATTCCCAGTCAGCTGAGGAACTCCAGGGCAGATGTCAGAGTTTTCTCCACTTTACAGCAAACTATGGCTCCTTGACCCTTTTAACGGTTACTTGTGTAGCTAAGAAGTGGTTACTGGCTTCCACTGGGGAGGGAGAAGAGGCAGGGGATGGAGTGTAGACGGTTGAGGAATGTGGCTGCCTGTCCCTGTCTGTGCTAGCTTTTGCTGGTCAGTTTTATCATCGTGGAACATGAATGTCACCCATGTCTGTGACTTTCTGCTGTGGTGCTGTTTCCTAGTTTTTGAAAAAGAGAAATGTCCCTTTAAAAAAAGAGATTATCAAAAAATATTCTAAACTTTGTCATGAAATTGCAAATAAGCAAACATTACATAATGAAATTGACCGGACCAAGGACTGTAAAATCAATGAACCATGTACAGTTAGAGGAGCCACCAGGAACGAAGCTGTGAGGATCCACACTGGATTTTATGCTTTGACTGTGGAATATATTTTATGTACTTATTCACCATAAAAATAAAAAATATTAATGGAATTATGGAATAATAGCCTTTATTGTTCTCCTTTCTAATGTAGCTGCACATATATCTCTTTACATAATTGGCTAGATTCCACATAAGAGGGAAAACATTTTTCTTTCTAATGTTGTATAATCGCTCTTAATATTATGCATTATTTTCCTTTTGCATCTTCTTTAGAGTTGAATAGTATTCCATTTTATGTGTAAATACATACCACCTAGCCGGGCAGTGGTGGCGCACGCCTTTAATCCCAGCACTTGGGAGGCAGAGGCAGGCGGACCTTTGTGAGATCGAGACCAGCCTGGTCTACAAGAGCTAGTTCCAGTGCAGGCTCCACAGAGAAACCCTGTCTCGAAAAACCAAAATATATATATATATATATGTATGTATATATATATATATATATACACACACACACACACCACCTTTTAATTATCTATTCATCTACTGGTTGGCAACTAGGTTGATTCCATTTTTTGTTTGTTTATTTGCTTTTTTGTTTTGTTTTTGTTCTAGTGAATAAAGCAGCAATAACCATGGGCGTACAAACACCTCTGTGAGAGCTTGGAGCTCTCTGCGTATGTGTTAGGGGTGAAATATTGGGGCTATATGGTAGTTCTGTGTTTAATTTTTGAGAAATCTCCAAACTAAATTCCATAATGGCTGTATTAATTTGCATCCCTACCAACAATGAGTAAACTTTTCTCTTTTTCCGTATCTTCTCCAAAATTTGTCAGCAGGCTTCTTGATGATAGGCGTTCTGATTGGAGTGAGGTAGTATCTCAAAGTAGTTTAATTTGTGTTTCCCTGAGGCCTAGTGATAGTGAACATTTTAAAATAGTTATTGGTCATTTATGTTTCTTTTTTTTGAAAACTATCTAGTTGATACGTGCCCATTTGTTGACTGGCAGTTTTATTTCCATGCTACTTAATTTATGCAATTTGTAAATTCTGGTTGCTAGTGGCGTGTGTGGAGTATAGCTGGTAAGGATTTTCTCCCATTCTGGAGATTGTCTATTTTGTCCACAGATCATTTCCTTTACTATACAGAAATATTTTCTTTTCATACACTACCACCTGTTGATGCTTGGGGTTAGTTGTGGTGTTGTTGGTGACTGAAAAGCCCTTCCTTGCTTGTCTCAGTATCCTGAAGAGTATCTCCTATGTGTTTTTCTAGAAATGTCAGTGCTTCCAGTTTTAAATTAAGCTCTCTCTTTGATCCATTTAAAATGATTTTTGTACAAGGTGAAAGGTAATCTAATTTCACCTTCTGCAGGTGGAAACCTAGTTTTGCCAGCACCATTTGCTGAGTAGGCTTCCTTCTAATATATGTCTTTGCCTCCTTTGTCAAAAATTAAATAGGCACAGTTTGCTGTTTTATTTCTAGTTCCTCTACATGATTCCATTGACTTTCGTGTCTGTTTTTATGCCTTACCAGGCTGTCCTTATGACTATAACTCTATAGTATAGTTTGAGGCCGGGTTTTGTAATACTTCCAACAGTGCCCTTCTCCTTAGGGTTGCTTTGGCTGTCTGTAGTCTTTGTAGGTCCATATGAATTCTTATAGTTTTCTAAACCTGTGAAATATAATGTAGAAATTTTGATAGGGATTGCATTAATTCTGTACATTAATTTTGGTAGTATAGAAATTTTCACAATGTTCTGCCAATTTAGGGGCATAGAATGTTTTTTGATGGGTTGTTAGAATTTAGTAGAAAACAATTATATCATGCTTCAGGCATCTCTAAGACAGTGGGCCATAGACAGCTCTTCCTACTTCAGTTGATAGCAGTCACCAGAGGGCTTATTCATGGATATTGCCAGGCTGAACCTGGGGAGTTCTTTATTTTCCAAGTCTAGCCCTTTAAGGGGATAAAGGATATATCTTAGTAAGAAGATCAGATTATAGATCAATTGACTTGGGCTAGAGAGATGGCACCGTGGGTAAAGATACTTGCTGCCATGCCCAGTGACCTAAGTTTGACCCCTGGCACCCACACCGAGACCTGACTCTCACAAGTTGTCTTCCACATGTAGCGCGCGCGCACACACACACACACACACACACACACACACACACAAATAAAATGTGGTAAAGTTTTTAAAAGGGCAATTGAATGGCCTAAAACTTCAACTGGACAAAAGTTCTTTGAAGTTAAAAGGTGAAGTGTATGTAGTGTGTGCATTTGCACTCTGGAGACTGGAGAGTTCTCAAGGCCTTAGTTGAGGCTCTTCTAGGTGGGGCACCCCGGGGCCCCAGGCACTGCTGGCACTGCTAGTCATTAACTACTCTTCTACAAATCCTGAGCTGCTTCCTGTGCCCATGCCACTATCAAAGTATTTGCATATTTTTATCACAGTCCAGCAACTGGGCTGATACGTCTGGCCAGAGGCGGTGCTTATGGTGGGAGTTGGTCTTGCTTGTGCAGGGGCTTCTCTGTGTGCCTCCTGAGATGTATCACGGGACCTTCACTCTGTGAACTGAACAAGTTGTCCCCAAAGCCATGAGCTAGTTTACTCTGTCACAGTTGTTCTATGCCAGCTGTCATTACATAGACCAGTCAACAGCATCTGTGCATGAGGACTGCTGTTTTAAATCAACTTGTCTCAGCTATAGGACCAGAACTGTGACCCAGCTGTTGATGAGTCAGCAGTGTGAGCTGCATCAGAATCTCCCCAGCTTGTCAGGAGGCTCACAGCCACTATTAGACCAAGGTGTCTACAGCACAGATGAGTTAGCTAGATGGTACAAAAGCATGCCGTGAGGAAGGGTCCCTAGATGATTATGTGACATTCACCAGCATCTCTGGAGCAATAACATTTGCAAATGGTGTTTGGGACACCAGGGATAGTGACCAGTCTGTTTCCCTCCTGGATCAGGCAGTCACTTAGGATGAAAGCCAAGCTATCCATTTCCCTTGTTCTTGGTTGACTAACACGGGGTAGGTGAGTTCCCGTGTGGTGATCTCTGGAGCCCTGTGTGCACCAGCACCAGCTCCTTCCTCAGTATCTCTTCCTTGGGCTCTGCCCACACCTAAAGCTGTCCCTTATACACTTAGTATGTGACTTCCCCCAAAGCCTTTTCTAGGATGCTATGGTCACAAGTTGTAGAAGCTATCCTAGTGGGGGAGAAGGAAGCTCTCTCCTTGTCTCTTTCTGCCACCTGAAGCTAAGGAACTTTCTCATTGGCAGTAACTGCTCTACTGTCCTCTCTCTTGTCCCCCTTGAAGCTACCTCATTCTCTGCTGAGACATAGGGTCTTCCTTCCCTTCTATTTCTGAATGACCCCTGGTGGTGCCCGTCTGAATGTCCTGGTCCTCTGATGGTCTTAGACACATGGTCTTGCATGGCTCCTCATATTAGAGTTCTCACCATGCCTGTAGCAGATGCTGGGCTTTGTGCCTGGTGTTTGTCAAGGAGTTTATTACTCCTAGGCTGCCTGGTGAGGTTGTCAGTGTCCATTTGTGTTTTACAGAGAGGGAAGGCCCATTCAGAGCTGCTCTGACGTTTATCCGGTGCTATTAAATGTGCTTGTGGCACTGTATAGTGTTTTTGCTGTAGAAGGCACTGTGGTGATTTTACCCTCTTAGGAGCATCATCACTAACTCTGGCCCTTCATTCAATGCTAGAGACTTTAGGCAGGGCCTAAATTTTGCTCTCCTTTGGGTTTCTACCCCGCTATGCAGTCCTAGGCATTAGTGGGCCCTCTGTGCATAAAGGGCCATAAAACTGGAGTGACCAATCAGCTCCTGTTCATTTACTTCCTTGGTCCTTTTTTCTTGGTAGCAGTCCCTGCCTGGCACAGAGCCCTCCATATCCAGTTCCTTGTATTTCCAGAACAGTATGTCTTAAATCAGGTTGTCTTGTTGGTATCTGCTGTCCTTGTATGCTTGAATCTGATTTGCAGCCAGTTTCTACTTTCCCTGTCCTGGCCTAGAGAAGGACAAGCAGGTGGGTAGGGATCACATCACCCCAGCTGTGGTCCAGTCTTCTGTGAGTCAGTGGCGCTCTCTCTTGCTGAGACGGCCTCTTTCAGCAGACCCTCAGAACCTACCATGTGTTGTCCTTCAGTCCTTCCATCCCCACTTCTTCCTGAAGCAGATTCTAGCTGCCTCAGGTCTGCTTTTTGGACATTTGGAGCCTAAAGTGTGGCCTTATCCTGCTAAGAAGGCCATCCTTTATGCCAGTGGAGACTATCCTGTCACACAGGGCCCTTGGTGCTTTCCTCCACTGTGGCTGCTGAAGAAATGCTACCTTGATGTAAGGAATACTGTAGGTTAAAATTATGTGGCCTGGTTCATCATGAGTGTGCCTACTAGATTCCTGTGAAAATCTGGGCACTGCATCTCTGTGCTCACTCATCTTAGCT
This sequence comes from Dicrostonyx torquatus, assembly GCA_028555095.1. NCBI lineage: Eukaryota > Metazoa > Chordata > Mammalia > Rodentia > Cricetidae > Dicrostonyx > Dicrostonyx torquatus. The sequence continues at coordinate 2,343,900 of JAQHUG010000122.1, forward strand.
ATGCAGGGGATGTGTAAAAGGACTGACTGTGTACCTGAGGTGTGATCTACTCCTCCTTTTCCAAATGTGGAGTAAGGAACTGTGGTAGTTAAGATTCTTAAAAAAAAAAAAAGTCTCCTATTGTCCTTGCTTTACTCTGTGGACTCATTCTCCGAATGCCCCAGGCGTTGGACTAGGGTGTGTGGAATGTACTTCTGACACTTGGGACCAACTCTATTTAGGATTCTACTTATTGGCTTCTGGTGGTAGGAACCCAATTGTAGATTCCTTTATTTTATTGACTTTCATGTTAAGTATTTTATAAATTGTAAGTATTTTGATTTTTAAATGCTTCATGTTAAGGGTGGAGGGATAGCTCAGCAATTAAGAGCACTTGCTGCTCTTCTAGATTGGTTCCTAGTCCTCACACGGCAGTCTACAACCATCTGTAACTATGATCCCAGATCCTCTTCTGGCCTCTGTGAGCACGGGGCACACAAGAGGTACACAGGTACACATGCCGATAGAACACCTATACACATAGAAATAAAATAAACGAAAAATTTAAAAAGCTTCACGTTCCTTCAAATGGTCAGCCCAGGGGTTGGTTGACAGAGCATTCTTCTTCAGCTGACCTGAAGCTCAGCAGTCGATTCAGTAGGAACACCTATCCTAGGCCCCGAGACGTACTGCTTACCAGCCACCGAAACTAAAGATTGTCATAAACTGTATTCTGACTGAAAATGTTGTTGTCATTTCTAGGTTCTCTTCTTTGATGCTAGGTAAAATAAAGGGAGGAGCCTCCAGACGAGAAGGCTAAAATAGAAGCCGGACTGTGTCAGATTTCTGAAACCCAGCCTTTAGTGGGGAATTTGCTTCAGTGTCTCACCATAGGAAATGAACTGTTTGCAGGAGGCTTCTCTTTCCTGCTTCCACCCCACAGGAAGGCTGATGACTAACTCCCCCACTCCCACCTGGTTGTCTTCCTGGACTGTTGTGATGGTGTCAACTCACTGAGGCTCTTTTCTGGAAGCTCATTCATAAATCAGGCCAACTGTTATGGGAATGGATGAGCATTGTAAACAGTCTTAAAATACAGCCTGAGAATGATGTGCGTCCCAGTGATAGCACGGGAAGCACTGTGAGCTCTCTGGGATTCTCTCATACCTAGAGAGTTTAGAAAAATCTTCCTCCTTCTCCAGGCTGGTATATGTCTGTTCTCTACACTCCTTTCTCTCTCATTTTTAAAGATTTATTATTTATTTATTATGTGTATAAGTATGTATGTGGTGTGTGTGTGTGTGTGTGTGTGTGTGTGTGTGTGTTTGTGGTATGTGTGGAGGTGGACACAGTGTCCAGAGAGGCCAGAATTTGGCATTGGATTCCCTGGAGCTGGAGTTCTGGGCAGTTGTGAGCCACTCTGTGTGGATGCTGGGAACCATACCTGGGTGCTCTAGGACGAGTGTACACTCACTCACATAACTGCTGAGCCCTGCAGCCCCCTTCTCTTTTCCTCTGTCACTTGTTTCCTCTGCTCTGCCTCTTCTCTCATTAATCTGTGTCTAGACTGACTAACTTAACTGAAATGCTTGGAACCACAAGTATTTCACATCATGTACTCTGTCATCTTAGAGTTATTTTTATAGACAACCAGACTGGTTAGTTTTGGAGTTTGAAGCATTTCAGATTTCCTGATTGGGGTCACTCGGTCTGTGTACCTATCCTTCCAGGAGGTGACAAAGGTGTGGAAGCCACTCACTTCCAGATGTGGCTGCACAAAAGCGTCTTGAAGCTGCCCTCAAGGCCTGTACCCTGCAGTAGAGAAGCAGTTTCAGATCAAAGGGCTCTTCAGCACGTGTAGGATTTCTGTGGCAAGCTATGTTAGAATGTGTCTAGAATTCCTAGAAGGCTGGTTGTGTAAGGCGGGTGGAGAAGGTTCACAGACACCAGCCCTTCTCAGATATCTGATTACCTTGCTTCTGTTAGCGTCCTCCTAAAAGGAGCTGACTGGGGAAATTTGCCTGCCATGACCTGCCCTATTGATGGAACATTGCAACACTAACACCAGCCAATGGCAGGAGGCCAGCAAGAGCAAGTCTGAAAGTAAATGCTGGTCCACTGGTGTCAAGGATAGTAATGTACTGGAGCGGGTGAGATCAAACATGGGTTACTATCCTCACCCTAAGAAGAAGAAAAGGGCTAGTTGATTTAGAGCTGGGATTATTTTAAAATAAATGTAAGAGACACTAGGTGGTTGAGAGCACTTGCTGCCCTTCCATAAGACATAAATTTCCAGCACCCATGTCAGGTGGCTTATGGCTGCCTGTGACTTCAACTCTAGGGGATTCAACACCCTCTTCTGACCTCTGCAGGCAACTGCATGCATCTATGCATGCATGCACGCCTGCATGTGCACACACACACACACACACACACACACACACACACACACCCCTTAATAAAAGAGAAACCTAATTTAAACTATTTTTAGATTACAGAAGAGTCACAACAGAAGCTCTCAGAGCCCCCTCTACCCTTCCCTATCCCTGCATTTCCCTTTTAGCCTCTTAATTAATCACCATGCTACATTTGTCACAAACCAAATCTATATTAATTAAAGCAAATATTTTATTTAGATTTAGCTTTCATTAGCTTTTCATATAATGGAGCTTTTCCACTCCAGGGTCTAATCCAAGTCGTTTTATATTATTTGTTACCATCTATGGCACCTCTTGCTTGTAGCCATTTCTCAGCACCCTTGTTGTAATGACCTTGGAGGTTTTGAGGACACATGTTCACAATGCCTTTCAAATCTAACATTATGAGACCGAGAGTGTGAGTTTGGGGAGGAAAGCCTCACTGCATTGCATCAAGAGCACACTGTCAGGCTGCAAGGGTAGCTCAGCAGTGGACGCATTGGCTGTTTTCCCATATGAAGCACCCACACGGTAGCTCACAGTCATCTGTGACTCCAGCTCCAGGGATCTGATGCTCTCTTCTGGCCTCTGTGGGCACCAGACACACACTTGGGGCACAAGCCTGCTTGCAGGTGAGATACCCATACATATTAAATAAACAAAACAAAACGTAGTCCATCCTGGTCACCTGACAGGGCAGTGTTGTCGGGGTCTCCACTGTAAAGTTTCCGTACAACGTGGCCGTTTGGAGGGAAGTCACTGCACACGTGGAGTGATTTGTGTCAGAGCATATGCATGGCCGTCCTCTTCTGTCTAATACAGTCTCAATTCTGAGCTTAGGTTACTGAGGGCTTGTTCAGTGGCCCGTATACGACTGCCATCATTGTATATGTGGTCTTTTCTTTCTTTCTTTTTAAGAGTCTTCCTTACTTTTTGACATTATAGGATACTCCAGGCTCATCTGGCATATTTCTTATCTCAGCTTTAGTCTCAGTCATTTCTCAGAATTCTTACCTCTTGTATTATAGTATAGTGGGGGTCAGACAGTCAAAGTATAGCACCTTTGTTTCAACTTTTAAATACTCAAGTGAGCAACAAATATAAACTGAATTGCTATAGCAACAACAAATATCTGAAACCCTGGCCACTTGGAGACTCCTCCCTTGGCTTGTATACGCTCTCATAGCTGCAGACCCCAGTGCGTCTCACCTGATAGTCTCTACCTGCAGCTCTCTCTGTAGCACAGATTTTCCTTCTCCCTGGTTCCAGGAGGCAGCTGCATTATTTGGGTCTCGAATGAATGAGTCTTGCTCATTGCTCTCTCAGCCCTCTATGGCTCTGGGTAAGTACAGAAAAATCTACCTGAAAAGAAAGGGCCCAAGGGAAAAAGAGTGCCAGAAGCCTGAGCACTGCAGACAGGAAGCAGGCTGGAACTCCTTAATGGCAGTGGCTCCCTGAGGATGGAGTTCATGAAAAGGACTAAGAGATGGCTTTGGGGCTGGTGTCTGCAGGCTTGTTTGGGGACAGGGGTGCTGGGCATGCTAGACATGCCTCAGTGGAAGCCAGCACCCCACCGTAAGAACTTTGTGCCTTTGAGTGAGTGCACACAGACATTGGTGGGAAGGGTGTGCTCATCCGCACTGGGTGGTCAGCCTCAGTAGGAGGCCACTTTGGAGCTTGTTGCTTTATTCTATGTAGAGTACTGGTATAATCAGCTAAAAGGAACAGAAGCAGAGAGTATCAAAAGAAGGGGTGATGAGTGTGGGTGGAGTCTGCTGTGTCCAATCTTCTAATCTGGTGCCTTGAGAGGGGAGACTGCAGGAGCATTTTCGTGCCATCAGTAGTCTAGGGAGACAGCTGGGTGCCTGGGACAGGCAGGTCTGGCCTCAGGAGAGTCGTTAGGGTGACTGTAAGGGCCTCCGATATGCGTGACAGTGACCTCAGAAGTATCATTGGCAAGGGTGGAGAGCAGAAGTATGCATTAAGGACCAGGCCTGGCAGGGGAGTCACCATTTTCCCCATTTGAAGGGAAATGCTTCAAAGTGGTGAGTCCGCATGTACAAGTTGGGCCTTAAGGCCTGCATGGGTGTAGTCTTCTGTATACCATCTGTAGACTCTACTGCCAGTAGTGGCTTAGAATCTTCAACTCTGGAGCTTCCGGGCCATTGAGCTGGAGACCTAGGGTGCGCTTCTCCACTTGCGGCCAGATTCCAAGGGGAAATCTGTCTCATATTACTTCTTGGTGTCACAGACTCTTGCCACCTTTTCTTTCCTGATATGTGGCACAACTCTGTGATCCCAGGAGTTAAGGACAACCTCAGCTACTAGCAAATTCTAGGTCAACCTGGGCTATATGAGGGATTTCAAGTTGTTGGGAGTGGTTAGAGCTGGCATAGGAAGAACATTTTTGGCCTGTTTTCCTGGAAAGCTGTGGTGTCATCCACTGAGCTGGAGATGAGATATGGAGCAACCTAGACACAGGAACATCGCGCACACTCCAGGAAGCAGGACTCTACTTCAGGAGTCGGATTTCTCTACTGATTTCTCTTTATCACAAAGGAATCTCTATAGAGGGGAAGGTGGCTCCACAAATAACACATGATTCTGTTAAAGGCAGCAAGATGAAGATGAAGTTGTTCAGACCCCAAGCCCTGTGTGCGTGTTTCTGTGGTTACACAGCGGTGAGGCTTACGTGTCAGTCCTGACTTTTTCTTATCCTTGCAGGGTTCACTTTTTTGTCTTGTCCTATTTGAAACTAGGACTCAACATCATCTTCTTGCCCTAGAATTGCCACTCACTTGTGACCGAAGGGCCTTTGAGCACCTGGAATCTGGAATCTGGAACAGCTGCTGCCTTCCTTGTCAGCAGCCACAGGGCTGTGCCTGAGTCTGCCTCCAAAATAGTCAGAGCTTAGCGCATCCTTTGAGTGTCAGGAGATGTTTTTGTTTGTTTTCAAAATTTACTATTTTACAATGTGCTTACAAAACATGTTCTGAAGGAAATAGGTGTTCTAATGATAGCTTCTTAAATTAAAATGTCACATTGGGATATAAAATGAGGTTATATTTCTTTCTTTGATGGAGAAAATAATGAAAACTCAAACTAGGTCAGACAGGTTGATTGTAGGAATACTAGGTCCCATTAGTAGCCAGTTGCAGCCTAGACCCAATTAATGAAAACTAAGCTCTATATCCAAAAGGGAAATGGGTCTTGGGCTAGGGCATGAGCTCTGTGCCCTTTAGAGGGTTTTGATATTATGGATTGTCACACAGTCAGGCAGCAGATGCTTCCAAGTTTGGGAGTGTCTGCTTCTTGCCTGACTGCCCACCGACCTGGTAGTAAGGTGACACCCACATCAGTAGAGCCTCAATAAGCTCGTGGGACCTCGTGCTGGGTGGGCTGGGGCCAGACATAAACCCTATGGCCTGATCTGTCCTTATCCCTAGTCTCACTAAAGCGTTCGCACATACCTGCCTGTAAGGCTTGGATTCTCTGCCCCACAGCCAGGGAGCAGCAGTCTATTTCTGTTGACAAGAACACTAAAAGTTGACAACTCAGTAGTAGCTAGTGAGGAACGAGAGCCTGTCTGATGAATGGGACTGAAAATGGAAAAGAACAGCAAGCCAGGTGCGTTTCATACAAAAATGAGCATTCCTACCCATCTTAAGAGACAGACCTTTGTGTAGGCTCATGTTACTGAGCCATAGGCGTTTTTCCTATGGGCAACTAGGTAGCAGTGTCCCAGGGGAGAGACTGTGAAGGACACACTCTCCACCTTATTATTTTCGAAAATTATTTTATGTGTATGTGTGTATGCCTGAGTGTATGTATAGAAGAGGCATGGATCCTCTGGAACTGGAGTTATGGATGCTTGTGAGCCAGCATGTAGGTGCTGGAAACAGAATCTGGGTCCTCTGGAAGAGCAGTAAGTGCTCTTAACTGCTGCACCATCTCTTTAGCCCTCCACCTTATTATTTTGAGAGAGTGTCTCTTATTGAAACTAGTGTTTGCAAATGCAGTTAGACTGACTGGCCAGTGAATCCAGGGATCATCCTGTCTTTGCTCCCCAACAGGCATGTGCCAAAGTCCTCATGCTTCCACAGCAAGTGATTTCCTAACTGATCCAGCTCCCCAGCCCTAAGAGTGCCAGCCATATTGGATCAAGTTGGCAGGAAGCAGCTGTCAGATATTTCACTGCGTTAACACCTCTCATACCTGAAGGAGTTAGCTCTACTGATGTTTTTTGGGAGTGAGAAACATCAGACATTAGTCACTTATGTCACTTACGTCTGTTTTATTCATGGAGTCTGTCCTGCCAGCTGGCTGGGAGGAGACCTCACAGGGTTACAAAGGCGGGAGTCTGGAGACACTGGGGCTTTTCAAAGATGGCTTGGTTTTGTCTGATCATGAAAGTGGGTGCAGTCATGTTCCAGGGGAAGTACAGGCAAAAGCTGACCCTGGAATGGGTATTCTTGGAGCTTGTGCAAGGAACATAGACCGTGTGTAAGCTTGGACCTTCCAGCGTTAGTCATTCTCATCTGGAGGCATGCATGGAAACAGGCCTGCCAGAGCCTCTATAGAGTAATAGCAGCTATAATTGCTAAGCATCGACTTTGCAAGATATTGATGATTCCTGTTTTATGGATAAACTTTTTTGGGCTGTGGGGGCATCAGGATCCAGTCCAGCTCTGCACTTCTTGCATGTCAGGGCAGAGTTGGCATCAGAGCATTCCTGATGTATCTGTCCTGTGCTGTGCACAGTGGCTTCATGGACCCCTATACCTGCCCACCAACTGCCCGTCATGCACATGTGCTTGACTGATAGGGCCACATTCCTGCTTTTTCTTTAATGTGAGTACCAGACACTGCCCTTGGGGACCTGACAATACTTAGTAGCTTTTAAGAAAATGCTTGGTGACTTGCCTCTTGCAGGCCTGTCTACCTAAACTACTTGTTTGTTTGTTTTTCAAGTGTAGATTAGAACGTTTCTGACCTCCTCAGTTGAAATGAGCCCCCAGTGAGTAGGAGGAGCTCCTTGAGGGCTTTTACTTGTGAGGGATTTATGAGGGCGTGCACAGTTATCTGCTTATCCAGCTGCTTGATGACCTTTGAGTGCACACTTCACACAAGAACAGTTTTCCATCATGCTTTACAAATTGCATGCAAAGTAGAATTGTGTCTGAGTGGCCATTAAAAAAAAAATCAAAACTATGGTCTTTTAAGAGCGTGCCTCAGTTCTGCAAGGGAAGAAAGTCTCCTCCCAGTGTGTGAGATACTCTGTTGCTCCTCGGGACCCTCTTTCACATGGAGGGTTAGGATCAATGGAATTTTGCAGGCTAACCATTAAGAAATTTAGAGTAAGTAATTTAAATTGGGATCCACTCTGGAATGGTAGTTCTAGGAGGGCTATGGATCCACTCTTCAGTGAATAATTAAAATCATTCGAATTGTCACCATCTGCAGCAGGCTGCTGCTGGCTCTCTTCAGCCTGAGGCATTCTCCCCAGAGATACCTACTCAACTGAAGCCAGGCCCGTGACTGGCCTGCTATTTATTTTTCTGATTTAAAGGATTTTCTTTTGTAAATGAAATTGTGAGGTGGTAATTTGTGAGGTACTTGGACAAGGTTTAGAGCTAAGAAAGGAAATAAGAGTAAAAAGGAAAGATTTCTTAAACTACATTGGTGGGAAGGGGTTTAAGAGATGTTTAGTAGTTTTCCCCAGGACAGGATCTCATTAAACCTCACCTGACTGGAATTGTTATGTGGCTGAGGTTGGCCCTGGACAGGATCCTTGCCATCTTTGCCTTCATCTCCCAGAGTGCTAGAATCACAGGCGTGTGCCACCACCCCTGACCAGGATGTGCATTTTGATCTTGACCATGGTTCCTTGGCGGCTGTAACATTCTTGCTTGAGAAAGCTCTCAGAAAAGGGAGTGTAGTCTGTGCTTGAGGTCTTGCAGGTTTGCTCAATTGTGTCAGAATACTCAGCTGTCAATCAGTGAGAGAGCTAAGGGAATAAGGAGCTCTTTTCCTTGTCTTGTCCTTTAATTGTTCTACCTTTTTGCCCTGCTTCCAAAATTATTTTAAGAAAACGCCCAGTTCAATTTTCTGGCAAGCATCTTAAAGGCATCCAGCAAATGAGAAGAAATATGTTTGTGGAAGTCTCTGAAGCGTCAGTAAGAGCAGTGCAGGCTTCAGTACTGTGTGCTCATTCCTTCCTCCTGCTGAGCTCCAGGTGGCAAAGACTGAATCCTAGGAGAGTGTGTCTAGACCCCACTTGTAGGATGGAAGCTCTGCTCCAGGGTGAAGTCCTGGCTATGTGTCACTTGTTTCCAAAGTGACTTAAAGGACAGAGACTCCATCTCAGGAAAGGGAAATCGAGAAGACAGCCTCACCCAGCATCCTGTGTACGACATGGAGGAATCATTCTGAAAGAAGTGGCCACTGTTCCTGTCTTTACTTCCAAAGAAGTGACTCAAAGTTTTGCCAGGGAGTCATGGTGGGGTGTAAAGACTGAAAGCTCCAGAGTTCTCCCCAAGCCAGTGACCTGATGACAGTACTGGGAAGGCCAATACTCACTATTGTCCACACAGACACCACACACATGTGTGCACACATACACACATACATGTATACACATACATGGTAGAGGTCTAGAGCAAGTGTATTCTAGGCTTATATAAAACCATTGTCCCTCAGAGGGCCGTTTTGTTCTCTCAAGGCTATCCTCCTGAGGAGCAGCATTAGAGCTGACTCTGCTGTGGAGATGCAGAGAGTATAGAATTCACTCAACTATCCCCTACGACATCACTGAAAAGTAAATGAACAAAAGGGTGCAGTAGAAGAGAAGGGATCCCTAGAAGAGAAGGGATCCCTAGAAGATAAAGGATTCCTGTAAGAGAAGGAATCCAGGATCTGCAATTGCTGCAGCACAAAAATTATAAAAAATCCAAAGAAGCAGGTTACAGAAGTTGCCAGAGAGAGGACCAAGATATAAAGACTTCAAACCCTTAAAGAAAGGTATGGCAGAAGTGTCATTCCAAATACAGAGTGCCATCAAGAAGACAGAATTAGTTAAACAAACAAAACAGGAAAAACCTAACTGGAAACTCAAGAGTTGCAAAGCACACTATCTGAAAGGAGGGTCCACCAGAGGGCTGCAGTAATAGATATTCATGGCCAAAGGAAAAGAATCAGTGAACTTGGTGTGAACCGATGATGTTACCACTCCATGATGGAGTATTGTTAAGGGGAAGGGTTTTTTTTTTTTTTCCTTCCTTCCTTCCTTCCTTCCTTCCTTCCTTCCTTCCTTCCTTCCTTCTTTCCTTCCTTCCTTCTTTCCTTCTTCCCTCCCTCCCTCCCTCCCTCCCTCCCTCCCTCCATTCCTCAAATTTGAGAGAGAGACAACAATATTTGAAGGAGTCCAGAGCAGAGAGAAAGATTAGTAGACCAGACATGGGCAGCAGGCTGTACCTGGCCATGAGAGAAGCAGGAGTAGAGCAGAGAGAGATAGAGGGAGGGGAGGAGACAGAGAGTGGGGACAGGGAGAGCAGAGAGACGGGAGGAAGGAAACAGAGAGCATAGCTGAAATAGCAGGGTTATAAGGAGAATGAGTGACCATGGGAGGGAAGCCTGTGAGCTTAGGGGAGGGAAGCCTGTGAGCTCAAGAGATCTTAGGATAGGGAAAAGGGTGAGAAGGGCTAGGATGCTAGCATGGACTCTGAAATATGTAACAGGTACCAGTGATACTGAGGGAGGCTGGAGGCCAGCATGTGCTTTGGAATGCTTATAGGCGTTTCATTTGGACCTGACAAACTTAAAGATAGAATTATGGGGTTATATGATCCAGATGACTGAGAAAAGAAAGTGAGCAGAACCTCATAAAAGTGTAAGGAGCAGAGAGAGAAGAAGGTACAAGCACAGATTCTGAAAGAAAATGCTAGAAACTCCCCAAATTCAGTGAAAAGCATTTATGTATACATCAAAGAAATACAATTAACTCCAGGTAGGTCATATGCAAAAGGTCCATGGCAAGGCTCGTGGTAAATGTGTTGAAAGACAGAGAAAGGGGGCCTATTGTGTTGGAAGGAATCCCAGGAGAATTGACAGCTTACTTCCTAGAAGTAGTGGTGATAGGATGACATATTCAGAGTTCTGAAACAAAACAAGTCAACCCAGAGTCTTACACTCAGCCAAGCTTATCTTCAGAGGCCAAGGTAGCCCAAAGACAAAGTTAAACTAGACAACAGAGCCCAAAGGGTGTGCTGTTAGCAGGCTGCCCTGTGGGAAGTACTGAAGGAAGTTCTTCAGGCTCCAAGCAGATGACCAGACAGTAATTCCAGATTAGATGAGAATGAGAAAACAGATTGCCTGAAAAGGTAATTCTGCAGCTGTAAAAGCCTTTACAACGCATATTTCCTTCCTTTCTAATGTTCTTCGGAAGCATTTTCACAAATAATATGTACATAATTATGCTGTTGGGCCTACAACATTTAGCCATGCAGCATATCTGACGGTAGTAGTGTGGAGGAGGCAGATGGAGCGAAGCTGTAGTAGTGTGTGGAGATGGTGCCACCCGGAGACTCACAGCCTCAGGAAGAAAACGAAGTACCTCGTGGTACAGACTAACAGAACAGACTGCAGCTTTGCACTTGCTCTCTTCTCGGAGTCAGCAGAGACATAAAAATGCAAGATGGTGTAATTATGAGCATGTGTGATGGCGTTTGTAACATGTTTGGATGTAACAGGAACCAATAGTGGATGAAGAGGGGATTGGCGGAGCCAGGACTAGTAGGAGCCTTGTTTCTGCATCTCATGAGGAACCAGCCCTGGAAAGAACAGAGTGGTGCACACATAAATAGGAAAAGGTACAGCATGGAAGTCATGTGGTTGTGGGTGGACAGATCTTTCCCACATTTACGTGTTGAAGTTCTAACTCCCAGGAGATAATACATAGTGGTAGAGTCCATGAATTAAGTTAAGATTCTATGAGAGCATAAAAGTAGGACCCTAATCCTGTGGGATTAGTGTTCTTATAAGAAGAGGCACACACAAAGAAATGCACAGAGAACACAGAGTACCTGCTAGCCACCTAGGGGTCCCATTAGGAGCCACGTCAACATGGCACCTTTATCTTGACCTGAAGAACTGAGAAAATGTCTGTTGTTTAAGGCCCTGGTCTGTGACTCTTCTCTGTGGCAGCCTAGGTCTACTACTTCTTGTCTAATGTGGAGTCGCTCAGCTCCCAGCTGAATTGCTGCACTAGTCTATGCTCTGGGGAACCGGGAAAGCAGTCCCCTCAGATTTACGAAGGAACATGCACAAAAGGTGATTTTGAGTGCAAAGGCCATTTGGGAGGTTGTCTGCTCCTTGCTCTCCTCATGGCTGTTTACTGACCAGCCCCATGACAGGAGCCATCTGTCGATCTGCTTTGGGGTCTGGCTGCTGTGCACAGTGACGCGTGGGCACAGGATTACATGTCAGCAGCTATCCTAGAGATACCGGGTTTGCTGTGAATTCTCATCTGCTTTCCCCCAGCTGGGGTGATAGAGCATCTCAGGCTATTTTTAGAACAGCCTTACCGTGGCTCTGTGTGATCCTCTTGTGCTGCCTTGTTCAATATCTACAGAGTGCTGTATTTGTTTGATTTTATTTGAAAATTTAAGGCTTTCATGAACATTGTTCCAAGTTATCTAATGAATCAAAACTCTAGGATTTATACCTTAAAAGGGTGATGGTGAGAGATTTTCTTGTGAGTTCCTAATCCCTTCCCTAGACCATGTAGGGTAGAGTCGCTGTGCAGACTCATTGTTAATAAGCCTTACTGTAAAGCAGTTTAAGGTCATACCACAATTGACTGGGGAGTAAAGCCTCCTTGATCCACTCCATGCATAGACATCTGGTCCTAGCACTGTGGCTGAAAGAGGAGACTGTAGAGGAACAGTATGTTTCTCCGTTAGTTGACAACCTTAAGTGTCCAGAGGGTGTAAGTGTCAGCATTCTTACTACCCGCTCTGTAGCCCAGCACCTAGCCTGGTGGAACTGCATGTGCCTGTGGGCCTGGTGAAGCCACAGATGCCAGAACTGTAGGATAATATTCCTGGGTTCCACGCATCCTGCCTGTCCCAGTATAACAGCTGTGATAGTGGTAAGGGCAGGAAATAAACCCAGGGAAGAACAGGTAGATTTAGGACTCCAGGTCTGTCTACAGAGGATGGATGGAAAGTTGGAGATTCCATAGGAAAGGAAGGCATAGGAAGAGATTGGGGTTTGCATAGCTGACAGAGCAAGTAAGTGTGGTTGCGTCAGTGGCAAATGGTCTTATTGTCCTAGTCTAGTTCTGCAGAAATGGTCATTGCTGCGGGACCAGCTCTCATTGTTACTGACTAGATTTAGGGTCACACACCTCTGGGTGTGTCTGTGAGGCTGTTTTAACTGAGTAGACCTTTAGTCAGCCCTGGGATCATTCAGTGTAAATTAGTGACATGTGACCTGTAAATCTCTCATAGAAATTCTCACACATACTTTACTTTTTATTTTATGCGTATGAATACGTACATAATACATACATGCCTGGTACCCATAGATGTCAGCTATCCTGGAACTGTAGTTACAGACTAAATTTGAGTCTCTCTCTCTCTCAAAACACAAAAATGCTTTTAACTCTGGGTCATCTCTCCAGTCCCCACATATTTCTTATCTGAGATTCTTTGAACATGCAAGAAAGGAATATCTTCTCTACTGTGGACCATGGACATGGCTTTAGGGTCAAACTTTCCATAGCCCTACAGGAGGAGAGCAGGGTGTACTCCATGTGACTGCTGCAAGGCCAGTGTCTTCCTAAGAGGCACACCTGCTGTTAAAGAAAGAGCATTCATGGACATTGGTAGAAGTATGGCAAGGAAGACCTGATTTAGGACCTTCTCAATAGGTCCAGGGACCACTGAGAAAGGGTCTTTTGGGACAGAAGAGAGATTGAGACTCTGAATACAGTACGGACAAGTGAGGATTTATAGATAGAGAACAAGGGAGGGGATGAATAGCTATCAAGAGGGGAGGACATCAAGGGTGTGGTAGCTTGAATGAAAATGATCCCATAAGCTCAAGGCACTCTATTAGTAGGTATGGTCTTGTTGGAGAAGGTGTGATCTTATCAGAGGAAGTGGGTCATTGGGGTGGACATTGAAGTTTGAGAGGCTCACTCTCTCTTCCTGCTGCCCACTGATCCAGATGTAGAACTCCTACCTCCTTCACCATGTCTGTCGGCATGCCACCATGCTCTCCACCATGACGATAACTGATTAAACCTGTGAACTGTAAGCCAGCCTCAATGTAGATGTAGATGTAGAACTCCTACCTCCTTCACCAGTACCCTGTCTGTCGGCATGCCACCATGCTCTCCACCATGACAATGATTGATTAAACCTGTGAACTGTAAGCCAGCCCCAATTAAATGTTTTGCTTTATAAGAGTTCCCATGGTCATGGTGTCTCTTCAAAGCAATAGAATCCCTAAGACAAGGGGTCAGGATATTCTGACTAAATAGACTTGAAAGGGTTCTTGCTGAGGACAGACAGATGTGAAATGCCAGATGTATCCTGGGTGGAGGGGGGAGAGAGGGATAGTAAGAGAGTAATAAAAGATAGAGATAGATTTGAAAGGGAACAAGGGGAGAGGAAAGGGAAGGAGAAAAGATGTAATTATAATCTCAAAAGAATTAAAGAAGCACAGTTCTTCAAAGTCATGGCAGTGATTTTCCTGAGTGTCTACAAACTCAGGAAGTACAGTTGCATCATGGGTGAGATGACAGCAGAGACATCAGAGTCCCTCTGCCTTAGCCTTGCTGGTTGTACACAGAACAACTGGGACAAGACACCTCTTTTTTCTGAGTGTTGATTCCTCACAGAAAGAGGAAATGCTGATTTCCCCACTGTGGGCAAGCTTTGTTGTAGACACAGGACAAAGCCTAGTAAATGTGGTTGCTATCATTTGGGCCACCTCCCCTGTACTGGGGAAATGAGGTGAGATCTAGGGAGGAGGGAGGAGGGAGCCACATCTGGCCTTGGAGCCCCCCCCCCACAGTGTGGCTGCCACTGCCTTCCCTTTTGTTGCAGCTGTTCCAGAAAGATCCCCAGGTTGGTTATGCATTTGTTTTTAAAAGAAAGGCATCAGGAGGTGCTGCATCATAATCCCTTTCTCCACAGTCTGCTGCTGAATTCCAAGATGCAGCCAGAGCAGAGAGAATAAAGCTCCCACAAAGTAATGGGAATTTGCCATTACCAAAAGCAGTGACAGTGCAACCTAATTAAAATTAAAATATCTATGTCTACCTCTAGGTTTCAAAAATGGATAGCAATTGGGTAGTAGACGGTTTGGGGAAAATATACCCTCAAGATTCACTTTTAGTAACTATGTTCCATGTCCAGCTGGAAGTAAGTGAAAACTTGGAAACTAGCATGTAGCAGGTATATCCTTCCAAGCCCTTCAAGCCTCCCTCTCACCAGCTAACCTGAACCTGGCTCTCAGGTAGAACACTGGCAGTGTAGCAGGATGAGCAGGCCTCTACAGGGTTAAACGTTCTCTCATCTGGAGAACTCAGGCAGACTAGAAGAGCACAGGTATTGACTACCACCCTAAAACTGTCTTCTGTCCCCATGGCTAGGATTTAGGGAGGACTAGGCTCTTAGAGGCCAAATACACACCCATTGGGCAGGTGTGAAGACATCTGGGGAGAGAGGTCTAAGAGTACCAGGACTTTGCAGGTTTGTTTAAAGGATTAAGATCCTAAGAGAGTCCTTGTTGTCTCTGAGTTGACCCCGTTTTTGGCTTCCCAACCTTGCCTTCTCTGTCCCTTCAAATGCTGGACTTCGCTGTTCCTTCCATTAGTGCATCTCCCTAATATGCCGTCTGTGTAAAAGTCAGCTCTATCCCCTGCTCCCCGGCAGGATTTTTACCAGGGTCAGCCTTCTCCCTCCTTTCCTTCACAGCACAGGATTCGCAGTCTCTGGACTCACTTCAATGACTTATCCCTTTCTTACAGTATTGACTCAGTCATGTGCCCTCCATAGTCATGGTTCCTGATTTAGTATTTCTGTGGATATAGAGAGCATTCTTGGTAGCTGAGCCAGGTGGATGAGGGGAGACAGAAAGACCATCATGGAGCCCCCCAGAACCACTGTCTGTCCTCTGCCTCTGGCCCTCTTTTGTTGGTATGATCTTCGATAGTATAAAAAGAATTGTCACCTGTGCGGAAGATGTTACTGTTGAGCACGAGAGTGATAAGGGCCAGCTGGTGCCTCTCCCCACCTAGTTGAGACTAAAGCAGCAGCATTGGAAGGTCAGCTCTGCAAGTTTCCTCAAAGAAATCCATTGTCCTGCATCATAGCTCCAAAGCTATGTTTATAATTGTTTCTCTTCTTCTTGGGCTTCCATCATTTCTTCCAGCTTTGCACTAGCAGCTGTAGCCTGGCTGCCTTGGACGAACCCTTGGAAGAGCCTTGTTCTAGTCACTTTTCTTGTGATTAAAGTGACCAACAATAGCTTAAGGGAAGAGGAATTTACTTGGGGTCTTGTTTCAAATGGATATAGTCCATTGTATGGCAGCAGGAATATGTGACTGGCTCTCACCTCATCTCATCTGGGAGGAATAGGAAATAGAGAGAGGGCCATATTGGTAATCACTTGGCTTCTCCTCTCTTTATGTAGTCTAGGACCCTAGACCATGAGATTTGAGGGTAAGTCTTCTTACCTTAGTTAAATCTCCCTGGAAACACCCATAAAGACATACCCAGAGTTGTGTCACCTTGGTGATTCTAAATCCAGTCACGTTGTACATAAATACTAATTATCACAGGCCCCATTTCACCAAACACAAAACAATATTGACAACTGATTAGCTGAAGTTCTAGACGAACTCTCCAAAGACATCCTGTATAAAAACCCAGACCACTGTCTCTATCTCCTCCTCACCATCCCATCCCCTCACTGCCCCGTAATGAGAAAATGGAAAGAAGTCCTGTCAGTGCCTGCCAAGGACTCTCTACAGTAGTGAGTTGCTCAAACAGTGTTCCATTGTTATAGCAGAAGCAAGTAGACAACACGCCACTTTGCTAGAAATCTATATACATTAACACATGCAAGTGGTGTGGCTCCCCATGTCTCCAAGCTACTTAGGAGGCTGACACATATCTCCACAGTTTCGATTTGTTAGAGAGGAATCTGGAAATTGGATGGTGTTGCTCATTTGAAGGCCTTGGGCAGACCATCCCTGGTCTCCTGGCTTGCTGCCTTGTTTCAAAAATAACTTTGTCTTCCTGGCACCTCATTGATCTGTGGTTGTTGCTTCGCATTTAGAGCCCTTTATGGAATTCTCTTGCTACTCAGGAAATGTCATATTTCCTCATGAAACCAGCTTTGACACTTGTGAATTAGAAAATAAGTTTTCCTAGTGATTATAAAAATAAACCTGAGGCCAACACAATGGCTCATCAAGGAAAGGTGCTTGCTGCCAAACTTGATGACCTGAGTTCAATCCCCAGTCTCCCTGTGGTAGAACAAGGAATCAGCTCCTGATTTTCAAAGCTGTCCTCTGATGTACATGCACATAGAAATAAGATGTAGTAAAAATTTTAAAGATTCTGGGACGAAGAGATGACTCAGTGGTTAAAAGCACTGCCTGCCCTTTCAGACAACACAGATTTGGCTCGGCACACACATAGAGGCTAACAACCATCTATAACTTCAGGTACAGGGACTCTGACACCCTCATTGGCCCTCCTCAGACATTGCATGCATGTGGTGCACATACATACATGTAGATGAAATAGCCAAAATGTCAAAAAAAAAACCCTCAAGGTTTAAAAATTATTTTAATCCAAATCTATATGCCTATCTTAGTTAGGGTTTCTATTATTGTGACAGTATACCTTTGACCAAAATCAGCTTTAGAAGAAAGGGTATATTTCATCTTATATGTCTGAGTAATAGTTCATCACTGAGGGAAGGAAGTCTGGGCGGGAACTCTAGCAGGGCATGAACCTGAAGGCAGGAGTTGATGCAGAGGCCATGTAGGAGTATTGCACTATGGCTTCCTCAGTCTACTTCCTTAAAGCACCTGGGACCACCTGCCCAGGAGTGGCACCCACAGTGAGCTGGACCCTCCCATATCAATCATATTGATCATATTGAGAAAATGCACCACAGACTTGCCCACAGGCCAGCCTGATGGGGGGCATTTTCTCAGTTGAGTTTCTCTCTTTCCAAATGACTCTGGGTTGTGTTAATTGGTGTAAATATCTACACAGCACAGCATCTAAAATACAAGAAACTTTGGAGTTAGTAGTTTGCTCTTTTTGTAGTAGCCTAGAAACAGTGAATGTATTTTGGGTGAATGTGCAGGTGCCTCGTTAGGCTCAGGTACCTCCTGCCATATTCTAGAGGAGAGGGTGGGTTGAGCTGGGCTCTGTGGATCTGTCTGGTATGATGCACTGGACAGATGCTAGTACTTGCAGTGAACTTGAACCCACCAAAGTAGGTATTTGTTTTCCTGGAGCTCCATTAGTTTGGAGTTTTGAAAGTTGCCTGGATATGAAATTATTGCACTAAGAAAGCCTGGCATCGTGGTGTCAGAGATCCAGTATAAGCTGCAGAGATTCCCGTTCAGAAGAATATGGAATGATGTTGAGCCTGGATTCTCCCAGTCTTGCTGCTGCCAAGAGTGTGCTTTGCTTCTATGTTTGACAACACTGGGCTTTATGTCTCACAAGTGAGCTGACCTTGACCAAGGCCAGAGTTCTTCCCCAGTGGCCAGCCACTGCTCCAGTGGTAAGTGTGGAACTTCCCTTCATCAACATGAAATAGGCAGATGGTGTTGGAAGGAGGCAGGACACATGCTTTATTCTTGAACTTTGGCGTGTGTGGCACTCTCTGAAACACAACAAGGTGACTTCTCTCAAGATGCTTTGGCACATTTCTTCACTTTCCAGACCAAGATGAATAAAACCAGTTGAAAACAGCAAAGGGAAGGAGATTGCAAATGCCAGAAGAGAAGGAAGAAAGAGGCCCTGTGCAGAGAGCCAGCCTGTCCCCACAGGAGTGCTGCCTGGAGCTGGGGGTGGGTGGAGGTGGCATTACCCACTTGAACTTCTCCCTGACACACCCCACTTCCATGGAATATTTATATCAGTGCTGTCTCCACCACAGAAACACTGGACCTTTTTGTCTGGTTTGTTGGTATTGATAACTAGGTGTGTCTGTTTATCCTGTTAATTTACTTTTGTTATTTTTAAAAGTATACCTTGAAATATTTTTTAATAAAAATATTGGCAAGCTGGGTGTGGTAGTAGGACATACATATACTCTCAGTTCATGGGAGACTGAGGCAGGAGGATCCCATGTTTAGGACCAGCCTGGGCTATATTGGAATGCTCTGTCTGAATGTTCCAGAAGAAAAAAACAAAAACAAAACAAAAAAAGGAAAAGGAAAACTGCTCATATTCAGACAGGAAATCAAGTACAAATGATACAGGGCTTTACCCCAATCTTCTGCCTCCCTTTTAGCTTTTACTCAAAACTGTTACCTTCTGATATCTGTGTAGCAGGCTTTCTTGGACCACCAGCCCCCAAATCATGACACAGAGGCCAAATCATGACACAGAAACTTATTAATTATGAATGCTTGTTTCTAACTAGCTTTGTTTTTAAAAAACTTAAATCAACCCATTTCTTTAATCCATTTGCTGCCCCGATGCTCATTTATCTCATCTATGTACTGTCCATTCTGGTTTCCTGCTTCCTTGTGTCTGTCTGGCCCCTGATGGGCTAGCCCCTTTTTTCTTTCTGCCCACCAGCCCTGCCTATCCCTCCTCTGCTTAGCTATTGACCATTTAGCTGTTTATTAGACCAATTGGGTGCCTTAGGTAGACAAGGTGAAACAGCGACACATCTTCACATAATTAAACAAATGCAGCATAAACAAACACAACACATCTTTACATAATTAAACAAATATTCTATTCCATAGCATATCTGCACCCTTGATGTGAAAGCTGAAGATCTGGTCAGAGGTTGTCAGGATGATGAGTATTGTAATTTAGAAAAAAAGCAGTGCAAGAGAGAAAGACTCCTTGCAGCAGAGTTCATGTGGAGGGTTTTCTATTAGGGGAAAGGGAACAAAAAAGAGAAGTGGCAGGGAGACTGGCCTCTGGACAGGAGCAGCAGAAGAGAAGAGAGAGGCAGAGGGGGGGGAGGGAGAGAGGGAGAGAGAGAGGGAAGGAGGAGGAGGAGGAGGAAGAAGAGGAGGGAGAGGGGAGGAGAGGAGGGCAAAGCCCGCACTTTGAAAGGGAACATAGCAGATGTGCACAGAAGGTGCTCTTGTGGCTCCAACTGAGGATTAGCCTGTCAGGACCTCAAGGGCAGGCCAGTACAGATGCCCAAATCCTGACATTGGGTGGGGACAAGGAGGCCAGTACTGTTTTGATGCTTTGAATCTGAAATATTGGTCCTAAAAGGGATGGAAGGAAGAAAATACTACTCCAGTGAACAGTGTAAGATGAAAACAGTGTGTGTGTGTGAGTGTGCTAAAGAGGGGGAACACTAGCAGGAAAGAAGGTGTGTCTTTGTTAGAGCATGGTCACAACTTGAGTTAATGAGTTCAGTGCTTAGTTTTGTGTTTGAGAAGGAACACTGGGTTAGGAAGGCCTGCTCTTAGGTTCTGGCTTCCCTCTGTTAGTCGTGGCCTTGAGCCCCCACCTCCTATCACTCCTGTCACACAGCCCTGGATTAGGGATATAGTTCAGAGGCAGAGTGCTTCCTGGGCTCCATCTCCAACACATCAAAACAAAACAAAAACAACGCAGGGCAGGTGTCATTCTTCACCATGCAGCACTATGGCCAAGGGGTCATGGGCCAGGGAAGGCATTTGCAAGCTGTCTCTATCAGTGTTGTCTACACTTGCACTTCCTTCCTGTGAGGATTTCCACCCGGAGAGATTTCCAGAGAAGCTTTATCTCTTTGGAGACTAGAAGATCACCAGAAGGGACTCTTCCTGGTCTCTAGCTCTGTAACCCTTTCCTTTGGTCATTACATGCATTGGCTGGGAGCAGCATACGGCTATAAACAGATGGAGGGAGGAGTAATGACTATCCTTCACACCAGAAAGGAGTCATAGGCAGTGTCTTAGGTTGTCTCTTCCAGTGGCTACAGCTTAGCGCTCCACTGAAGTAGGAATATTGTGGAGGAAGGTGACCCGCATTTTCAGGGCTGTGCTTTTATATAGCAACTCAGATAGTTTTGTTTTGTTCCACAACCATATTGATTTGTGCCCAAACACTGAAAACAAACACAAACACTACGCTCAAGTGCAGGCCGTTTGGAATTCTTTGACTGGTGGTTCATAGCTGAGGGAGGTGTAACCATAGCCTGCTCATTCGGCAGCTTGCCATTTGGGAAGCCGTAGCTACTGGTTCCTGCTTTCTTGCCTAAGTTGCTGCCGGATGATTTCGAAAGGGGCTAGTTGTTTAAGACCTTTCCGCAAAAAGAACTTATACTTAAATTCTATGTTGGTATTATATATTTAAATTTTATGTTATCTATTTTGAGCAATATAAAAACAAAAAAGTTAATCTTGGAGTTGTTTGGCCTTATTTAAAGTCACATAGTAAGGAAATTCTTACTTGGCTACTAAAAGTCACAGTGAATACAAGTGAGTCTCTGTAGCTGCCTTCCAACCTTTGCCTCAAAAACTTGTCTCAACCTAACCTCAGGTACTGTGGGAGTTCCAGGGGTTGCCATTTGACCCCAGTTTTCCATCTAGAAGTCACGTGGCTCCAGCTGAGCCCAGGGTTTCCCTTTCCTAGTGAGTTCTGGGAGAGAATCCATACAGCCAGCATCTCTGGGGCCTAGCACTGGAGAGTTTAAAGTTGGGGGTTGCCTTATGTCCTGCCATGTAGGTAGCTCGTCTGCAGAGAGGATGGCTGGCTGGAATACGCAGAGGGGAACTGAGACAGTCATCTGAGCTGCTGGCATTAGAGTCCATGGGTGACATTGGCCATGCTCCTGCTCCAGTGTTCTCAGTCAGCCTCCTAGCTTTATGACTGATGTGTCCTTCTGCTTAAGCTCATCCAAGTTGGGTCTCCATCCTGCAGTGCAGCGCTCTGGCTGTTAACTAGTAGGTTTTTTTTTTCCCTTAGGAGTATAGTCTTATTATGTACCAAACCTTACATACCATAGTTTTTCCTAGACACACATTTGTGATAAAATTTAACTTTTATAAATTAGGCAAAGTAAAAAACAACAATAACCAATAACAAGACAGAACAATTGCTGTGTTATAATAAACAATTGCTATATTAAGTAGGATAAGAATGACATGAACACAATGCTGTCATACCATGCAGTGAGTCTCACCATTGAGACAGCTACTGATGGACTAACAGGAAGGTAGCATTATATGTCTGGATAGCCAGGAGATGAGACAAAGAGTTGATTCTTATCATGAGTGAGACAATGTGAGATTTTTATCATGCTTTACACAATGGCATATGATTTTAAATATTACTTTCAAACCATTACTGGGGGTGGGTACCTGAAACCCCAGCAACTGAATTGTAAATATAGGGGTCCAGTGTATGTGGTGAGAGGCCAAGAGTCCTAGGTATCTGCTTTCATCATGGCACCTTTATTGCTGATTCTCTACAGAGTGGGTGACATGGGCTGCATGGGAAACTGTCAGGACAAGGCAAGGGGCGATGTTATGGCTGGGGACAGGCAACTCCCAGGAGGATGCTGCCTCTTAGCACTGTTGGCTTAGGAAGCAGGAGCAGCTGTGGCCATGCCTCACCTAGGGGAAGGAGGAGAGAGATAGAGCTTGTGACAGTGGCTACCCTGGTCTAGCTTTCAGTAGCCAGCTCTGGGTGGGGGAGAGGTCGAAGCAGTTACCAAGACAGGCTTCCTAGCTTCTAGGTTTGTGAAAGAAGAAAAGGAAGAGGAGATGTGGCAGAGAATGGGCATACATGGTCGGCTATTGGAGTTAAGAGCACCCTGCGTGGCCACAGACTGGTAGGTTCATGCTCTACAGTCCATTAGCAGTATCTGCTGGAACCAAGCTTGAGGAGATGCTTGGATGGGTGTGTACTGCCTGTCTCATTGGTTGGTGGGCTCCCCCTCAGAGATGGTTGATCTTGGATCACAGAGAAGCCATTGTCCTTTTCCCTTTGCTCTTAGCTGTCTAGAAACTGCATGCCACAACTGGCATGTGAAAGTTCATAAAATTTAATATTGGATGGTTTCCACGGTGTTTTTATATGCATATCTGGAAAGTTCTGTGACATTAAAGTTTTACCAGTCAAAGGACAGGGAACCCATCAGTTAATCAAGTGAGTTTCAAGTGGCTGAGCTAACAATAGTGAAAGAAGTGAGACTTTTCACTTAGGAGCGAGAAGAACACTCACAGTGGTGGGCATTGTCTCCAGGCAGTCTGGACAGTGCATATTAGGTTCTATACAGTGTGTTCATTATCTTCCCAGGACTGGAAAATGCATGTCATCATAAATGATAAATGGAGCTTAGTGGGTAGGAATGAATGGAGAATGTGTAAGAACACTGTGCTGATTGACCCGAAGAAGCGTCCTCCGTAATCCTTGGTGCTGGCACCTAGAGGATGCGGTGCTCTGCCTGGAAGAAAGCAGACTAGACCTTTATACAGAGGCAGGTCCAGAAGATGTTGTCCAACACCATTCTAGCCTTAGATTATACTCATCTTTCATGGGGTGGGTTTTGTTGTTGTTTTTGTTTGTTGTTTACATCTCTTGTGACATAGCTCCTGGTGAAGCCTCTTTGTTCATCTTTGTATTTCCAAGGTTTGTCATATATGGACCCTCAACTCTTTGTTGCAGCGACAGCCAGTTTGTAGAAAATAAATAACATGATATACAGAAGCAAGAACATGTAGGTGTTTAAAAAGTGGCTGAAGTGTGAGGTTTAAGAGTTGCTTATAGCAGGGCCAGCTAGAGGACTCTGCACTGACCACATTTGCCCCTGGCAAGCCTCCAGCATTCCATCCATCAGTATTAGCACACCTCTCATCACCCAGATTGCAAGCACCCAGACTGGGGGTCTGGCCCCTGTGTTGCTCACATCCTTTGGTTATTTTCATTCAAGGGTTTAACTGAGAGCCTTGCACATGCTATCAAGTATTCTTAACTTCAAACTATATCCCTAGCCCTTTATTTCTTTTTAATTTTGAAATAGGGTCTTGCCAAATTGTCCAAACTGGCCACAGACTCACTCTGTAGACCCAGCTGGTCCCAAACTCTCCATCCTCCTGCTTTAGCCTCCAGAGTAGCTGGGATTCCAGGCACATGCCACAACCCTAGCTCAGCAAAAATGACTTAAAGCACTTGCCTCAGGGCATCTTATTTTCAAGCTACTTCCCATGGAAAATCTCCCAAAGGTTCATGGCTTGAAGATGACACAAGGAGCTGGGTGGCACCAAAAATTACTATGATTTTAGTTATCTTGGATTTGGGGTTTTAAGAGAGAATTCCTCTTTTCCCACCTTCTAAAGTAGGCTCTCCCTCCGGGATTGCTGACTCACTCTGACTCATGGCTTTCCTACTTTCTCCCCCACTGCTTGTGTGCAGAGAGGGTGACATGGGGAAGACTAGGGGCCCACTTGCAGAACTGGGCTGGGCAGAAGAATCCCATTTCTATTTAGGCTTTTTTGTTTATTTTTTTTGCTTCAGATATCATTCATGTGCATGAGATTTTTGAGAAGATGCACCTGTCTATAGTAGTCTGTCCCCCTTTGTTCAGCCTTTTAATGAGCCTGTGTTTAGAGAAATGCTAATCTTAAGATGCACCTTCCTTCAGCTTCAGCTCCAGCCCTTAGCCTCCAGGAGGTCACTAAGACATAAAGGGCCCCTGAGCCTCTTACCAGCTTGAGGTTCCTAAGTTGGCAAGGAGAAGGGAAGGCAGGCCTTTCCCAAGACTCTTTAGAAGCTTTTGAGATGCCTCCCCATCTCTCAGATTGTTTTCATTGCCTGTAAGAATCCCCATGCTTCCCTTGTCCACCTTCTGTTGTTACCGCCCCTCCCGCTCCTGGGGGTCAGGACACTGGTGTTATAGCACCCCTCTTTGACCTTTTTTCTCCTATCATAAGGGGTCCCATCCTCTATGGAGTGGGGACAGGGAGCTGTCTCATCAGCTGTTGCTTCTTTCTTCCTCCAGTTCCTTAAGCCCCTCCCACATTCTTAGTTCTTGATTTAAGTGTAGTTTTTCCTTCTCCTAATGAACTCAGTCTTCAAATAGAACTGGGAGCAAACTTGGGAACTCTGAGAATTTAGGAATCCTTGGTGAATTATCTTAAATTAATGAGACAAAGAAGGGAAATCAAGTTCAGCTGTACAAATTGCCTTGCGTTCTGGGCCTTGATGATTTAAATTGTAAATTATAATTAAATGACTCCAAATAGAATGAGAAGTAGCTGCTTAAGTCTTTTGACCTAAAAGTTCCTCTGACCTCTGAACTAGCATAAAATTAGTGTGTAAATACTTCTTTATGAGGACTTCGCTCTTCAGATAACTTACAGTGCATGTGACACAAACCACTCTCCTAGAGACAGATGGACAGAGGTAGTGGACAGGAGGACACAGGTAAGAGAGGGTGGGTTTTCATCTGCCCTGGAGAAGATGCCATGACTTAAGACAGGGCTGTTTGTCAGGTGGCACATCTCTGCTGTTCCAAGGGAAAGGCTCCTTGACACCTTCTCTGTTATGCAGAGAGAAGGGCAGCAAAGCAGGGCATGGAATAAGGAGGTTACATCGAGGCAATAATCAAGAGACAACAGCTTATTCCATGTATGAAGTCACAGCCAGTATTTAATGCAGCCTTTTAAACATGTGAAGACGGTAGTATACAGTTCCCCGTAACCACTCCTGCCTGGTGGCCATCTTGCTACAGCCTTCCCAGGCGCTGTGTCCTGTCTCTTTAAGTTGTTGTAACTAGAGAGCAGGTGGTGCAAAACTGATAGCATTTTCTCTGCTGTCCCTGTTACCATCATTAAAAGAACTAAGGGTACTTCTTATTGAGGCACAAAACCTAATCACATATTGCTCAGTGGGTTGTCATTCATAGACCCCCACAGAACCTGCATCCCAGCTAAGAAACAACATCCTCAGGAGTCCCTCAAACCTTTGTAGTTGACACCCACCCCTGAAAGGCATCCTCCTTTTGACTTCACAACACAGACTCTATGGCCTCTGCTTGCACTTCACACCAGTAGACTGGTGTTGGGCTCTGTATGCTTGGCTTTCCCCGTGATTCATCTGTTCTGCTCTGGACATTTACAGATGAAGAACATTTCTGTTGTCTCTAGGATCCTACTGTTAATGACTGTCACCATTCTGAATGTTCTCCATGGGATATGTGTGTGTGTGCTTGTGTGTGTGTACACGTACATACATAAACATCCATACATGCATTTATGTTAGCATTTGCACCCTGAATTGTTTCCCAAGTTGTGGGTGGATCATCAGTTAGTCATATGTGTAGCTTGGGTAGGAACTGTCAGCTGTTAAGAGTAGTTATACTGTCCCTACTTTACCGTGACACTGGTTCCAATTGTCCTACAGTCTTGCCAGCTCTTGGTTTTGCCTGTCTATCACTGAGCTATTTAAATGATTGCTCTAGGCCTCATGGCTTCAGTTTATATTATGTGTGACTTCTGGATTTATTAGAATAATTTTAGTATCTCAAGATGTTCCAGAACATATTGTAACTGGGTGCTTAGATTACTTCTGATCTTCATTGTTTTCAGTAAGCAGTTTTGTGAATGAGTCTTTTCCATGTTTGAGATGCTTAGCAAGAATTTTTTTGTATACAAAATTTATTAAATTCTGAAATTATAGTATCACGCTAAAATGTTATCCACTGTATAGAAGGATCCCAGGCCTGGCAGCAGTATATATTTTGGAAGAACAGATGGGCATCCCTTGGAGAATTAATTTAGGTGAAGTAGCTGGATTTAGTGTTACTTTGCTTTTAGTGTTAGTTTACTCTCAAAATATTGCCATACATCTCTTTTATGAATTTCTCCCCTTGATAGCTGTCTCACCAATGAGTTTTATTCATTCCTACCAGCATTATTTTAGAATTTTAGCAGTTGTCCTGGTTTCATTTCTGTTGCTATGACATACACACTGACAAAAGCAGCTTAGAGAAGAAAGGCTGTATTTGGTTTACAGGTCAGATGTCATCGCATTATAGGGTGTGGTGTGGATAGTCAAAGCAGGAACTCAACAATGTGTTGACTACATCACATCAACAGGCAAGAGCAGAGAAAAAAAGATACACCCATGGCCAGTGATTGCTTTCTCAACTAGCTTTCTTCAGTCTCCTACATCTCAGTGGCAGGTGGGGGAGATAGCACTGCCCACAGTGGGCTGGGTCAGTTAGCCCTCAGGACAGTCTTCCACAAAGTTGTCCTCAGGCCAACCTGATCTAGATGATTCCTCAACTGAGACTCTCTCCCCAGGCGATTCTAGGTTGTGACAAGTTAAGACCAGCTGTCGAGGTAGTCTTGGTGCTTTCTAAGTTTCAATATTTGCCTTGCAAATGTTTTGTGTGTCTTTGATGACAGCAGACTAGTGACTTTTCCCTTTTAACAATTTCTAGAGTGGCTCTCCAGCCAGTCCATAGCCCTGTTGGCTGAGGCTCATAGGCCAGAGATCTTTGGCTACCCCATTGGGAAAGTTAGGAGTCCAGCCTGCAAAAGAACATGGAAATCAGTCCTAGGTTCGAGTGCACTGCTCTACTATCCTCTGCTGCTAACTCTTCGGAGACTGTGCCCTGGGCCCTAAGGCCTGCATAGCAGCTCATGGCAGGCCCTGGCCTGAGTGTTTTATTCTGCAGGAAGGTACCTGCTCACCATGCTTTGGGGGCAGTGTTGGAGCCCAGTGGACTGCACTGAGCCCTCTCCTACTAATATGCATTTGACTCTCACTGTAGCTCTCTGAGGCACCAGAGAGCAGAGCCTCAGAGCTACACTGCAGGTCCTCTTGGGGTCTGTGCTTTGTGGGTGGGCAACCATGACCCAACTTTTTTCATTTCTCTAAACCACACTTCCCTCTTGGATCTTCAGGGTACACCCTCATGCCCCTGATGGAGAGAATGAAAAGTATGTTTTCTCTCTCATTCTTTTGAGTGAAGAGTTAGATAGGAATAACTGTTGCCTTCCTACCTTTCTGGGTGTCATGCTCTCAGAGACTTAATCTTTGGTGTGCTCAGCAAGTTTATTCTTTTCTATTTCTAGATGATGGATTTGGATGTCCTTCTATGAAGCAATGTCACGTGGTCCAAAAGCAAACATGTCTGGTAAGTCACTTGTTGAATTGACTGGAGCAGTAGCCCAGGTCTTTGGACAGGAGATTGTGTGTTGGACATATGGACACCTTTGAGAGTGTGCTCTTCACAAGGCTAATGGTTCTGTTAGTTATCCTAACTCGTGAAGGCTGATTCCTTCTAGAACCAGCAGGGGTTGGACTACATGGGGTTGAACAAACATGAAATTCCCTTTCTTGCTGTTTAACCTGCTTCTGAGAGTGTGGTGGGAGCTCTGTGCTGAGCCAGTGAGGCCTTGTTCTGACTCAGCTGTGGTGGCATTGTCACAGCCTCTTTGGTCTCCAGCACCTTCCCGTTCGGTTAAAGGTAGATGTCACTTGACGCTGTGGAAAAGTCTTGAGACCAAGGCACACCAGAACTTGGTAGCTGAAGGAAGGGAAAGTCAGGCTAGGACTTTAAGCTTTGTCTTTCTTCCCATTGTTCTGCCTCAAAGGCAGGCAGAGCCTCTAGGCAGCAGGGGTCTTCAGGCAGTCTTTGTCCTGTGGGAGTGAATGGACGGTTGTGAAGACTCTGTGGGACTTGTCAATAGAGGAGTGCTAGAGAGCAAAAAGAAAATCACAAAGCCTTATTTTCTGGTTACAATCAGGCTGTCACATAATGTGGCCCATGTTGGTCGAGAGGAGTGGGGAGGAGGAAGAGAGTAGAGGTGAGAGACATTCTAGCCCAGTTCCACACCTGTCCCAAGACACTGGTTTCAGCATCTTGCCAGGGTTAGGTCCTGTTCTCTAGCCGTAGGAACACAGTTTCTCCATCACCCTGACTCTTAACTGTGTTTTCTTTCATGTCTCAGGGCTTCTGCCATCTTAGGAATCCTGGTCCTGGAGACAGCTCTTCCTTGGGGAATCAGCAGAGGTGTGACCCAGGAACAAGAAGCATATCCTCACCAATGCCATCATGACAGCAAGAGAGCACAGCCCTCGCCATGGTGCCAGGGCCCGTGCAATGCAGCGGGCTTCCACCATTGACGTGGCATCTGACATGGTGGGCCTGTCTCTGGCAGGTGAGGTTCACAGGCCAATACTAGACATCTAGTTATGAACTTGAAGGTCAGGCTCCATGCTGTAACAGTGTAGGAAGAGCCAGGGGGCAGCCGGTGACTAAGCCATCGGGAGAGGGTGTCCTGGTCTGGTATCATCCTGGTTGGAGTAGGAGAAGGGACAGCTAGAGCCCTGGGAACTGGTCCTGTGGATTGCTCAGCATTTCTTTTCTAGCTTTGGTGGGCATCCTGGGCTTTCCTTCCAGTAGGCAGAATGGAAAGGGGTCTGAGATTTCTTCAGAATCTCTAAAGTAAACTGTTTCCAAGTATATAAATCATCTGCTATAATATTTTGGAGTGGACTGGAGGAATTAGTATTTCTTGTTTCTATTTCTGTGCAAAACAAATGCAAGCTAAATTCTGGGGAAGGTTTATTTTGGGTGACTTTTCTGTCATTTCTCTTCTACCAGGAAATATTCAAGACCCAGATGAGCCCATTTTAGAATTCAGCTTAGGTAGGTACCTCTCTCTCGGTTGTTACTGTTAGTCTGTCTCTGAGAACCACTGAGTGGTTCTGAGTGCCATCACCACTGCTGCAATGTTTCTGGGGAGATGCAGCATCACTGACTAAGCTGCCTGCTGATGGAGGTCTGAGTTATGTCCAGTAGAGACTGTTATGAAGAAAGTCAATACTTGGGTGCCAATCTTATTGTGGGGGTAAAAGTTCATGCTTTAAGACTGAAGTATTTGGAAGGCTATGCGGTGCTGAGTTTGTGTGCGGTGCTGAGTTTGTGTACGGAGCAGGCTAAGTGGGCTCTAGTGCAGTGACTGCACTGTTTCACTTGTGGCACCTGAGTCACTTGTCTCTGGAGGAAGTGGATGGATACTTTCTATAGGGGAAGGATCACCTGAGTGACCCTGTACAATGAGGGCAAGGTCAAAGAATGGAAGAAGCTGCAAGAGTTTGGACTCAGGTTCTCTTTACCTATAGGGATGTTGGGGTGGAGTGGCTGCATGGATATAGGAACTTATAAAACTCATTGAGTTGTACATTTAAAATGGGTATGTGCTGTAAGAAAATTTATACCTCAAAAGTGATTTAGAGGAAAGTAAAAGAGAAGTCAAAGACCACCAGGCCCATGTAGTAGGCCTACAGCATGAGCCAAAACCAGAGTTTGGATAAAACAGGGATTGCAGAAGTATAGAAAGAAACACCAAAGAATTTGTAACTTATACCTTTAAGAAAGGAGGAAGTGCCTCTCTGTGTTCAGTAACAGGGTGTTGTTTATAAAAGGCGGCTGAAGAACAAAGGGCCATCTTGACATCCAAAACACAACAGGTGAAAGTTACAAATCCAGTAAAGCCTGGAAGATAACCAGGAAGCTGTCTCAGCAAGCAACACAGGACACAGGAGAAAGCTTGACAGTCCAGGATGCCCATCATTTAAAAGAGAAAATGGAAAAATGAACACAAAGAGGACGTTTAGAAATAATACAAGAGTCCTTTAGAACTGAAGAATGTGAGTCTAGTTTAAAAACACTTCTCAAGGTATCTTTTTTCCATCAAGTCTGGAAAGTGCCTGGCCATCATTTTGTCAAATGTTCTTTCTTTTGCCCCTTTGTCCTCTCCTTCTGGAACTCTGATTAAACCTATGCTGGTGAATGTGATCTTCGAGGGCTCTCTGAAACTGTTTTTTTTTTCTTTTTATTTCTTTGTTCTTCAAACTAAATGATCATAGTTGACATCTCCAAAGTATGCTGACTCTTTGTCTGCCACTGTTGATCTGCTCTTAATGAGTTTTCATTCCTGTCATCGTACTTTGAATATCTTGTACATGACTAATTTTATGATTTCAGTTCCTTCACTGACAGTCTGTATTTAACAAGATATTTTTCTCCTACTTTACCTAGTTTCTTAGTAAGTCAGACATCTGTGTTGCCCTCAGGAATAGATACTGTTGACTATTTTTTAGTTTTTAAATTCTTCTAGATATGAGCAGTATTTCTCTTGTGTGTTTTGTTTTTCATGTTTTGTAAATTTTGGTTAAAGATTAGACATTTTAAACAATGTGATGTAGCAACTTTGGAAATCAGATTCTTCCCTTCCTCAGGGTCTTTTTTGTTGTCCTTGCTGCCACTTTTTTGTTACTGCTGTGACTGACTGCTTAGCAGTAGCCTCTTGTCAAGTGTGGATCCTAGAGTGACTGCTAGGTCACTTAGTGTTCAAGTTAAATTGGATGGATATAATGTGTATATTGGAGACAGAGTGTCATTATGTAGCCCTAGATGGCCTGAAACTCACAGAGACCTCATGCCTGGCTGGGTAGAAAATTTTGAAAATGTCAAAGAACTAGAGACCTTTGGTGTGAGTTTTGCTAAGTGTCCCTATGCATACTGGCCCACGTCTTCAGGGTTTACTTCCTGCTTATGCTTGTCGGAGGGTAGGCAGTCTAAGGTGATCACTCCTAGTCTCCTCGTTCTTTCCTGAGTTTGCAGATGTCCTCGAACTATGCCTAACCCTCTGCGTGTGCTGGCTTTCACAAATGTCAGAGCTTTGCAGAGGGCCGGCTCCTGTCATCCACTGCCTAGCTTTTCTTTCAATTCCTTGTTTGCCAAGAAGGGGTTGTATTGCTCTCTTCAGCTGCAGTATTGAAGGAAAAGCCTATTGATTTTGGTTGCTACTGCCATAGTCGTGGTAAGGGTGGAATCGGGGCTTCATATGTATTAGCTGTGCTCCACCACTGAGCCCTAGCCCAGCTCCAACTTTAGCCTGATTGTTTCTGATGGCGATTCTCAGAAAAAAAACAAACAAACAGTTTCTACTATGTAAACTCTGGTTTAAGCCAAATAAAACCAAGCCCTACAAGTTTTTTTTTCCCTCAGAAATGGTCTAATAATGATAATTACCTTAAGAATGGGCCTATGTAAGGTCTCCAATCATATCCTGTTCATTCTGGTGACGTCTAAGCTACTGGTTTTTATCATGGTTTCAGGTGACCACAGACTGGCCAGCAGAAGACTAATCAGAGTAAACAGCATGACCCTACAGTGTGCTCTGAACATCTGAAATCATGAGACAGGGCCCGTATACTCTAGAATTAAAGGATGCCAACGGCTTTAGTACATGAAAAAGCCTATTAGGAATATTGAATAATGTATTTCTAAGTAAATCCATTTATACCACCAGTCTGTTAAAACTTGGAAGGTTGCACTCTGCTGAGGAGACAAAGGAACAAACAAACAAACAAAAACTGGGAGGACATATACCAGAATCCAGCAGATACTTCTCTCTAACAGAGTTTTCTCTGAATGAAAAATTTTACAACAAGCTATTGTTCCTTTTTTTTTTAATTTTCAGCTTCTTTGATTTTTTTTTTTTCCGGAGTATTTGCCTATGTAGTCATCTTGCAGTGAGGGCTGGTGTGGGTATGAAATCTACTCTCTGAAATCTCTCCTTGCCTTCTTAGGCTGTCCTCCATGGTCAAGTCTCATTACATGACTTCATTACTACTTCTGATTTGTTGGCTTTAGAAATGTCTTAGATGTCTCTTCATCCTTTTTCTATATTCTGTCTCTTTAGTTGCAGTTTTTGGTTAAAGTCACATTCTACGTACTTACACTTAAGCAAACACTATTTATCAAAAGCCACATGGGATTTCTTTACTTTCTGCCCAATGTGAACTATTTCTTGGAAAAATAGCATTTCCCCCTTCAAGTTACCCCATTTTGGGTCAAGCACACTCTTCATCCAGAAAATGGATATAGGGGGAAGAGAAGCTCTTTGGAAAGCTGTTTGAGACTGCGGAACTGAAACATGCCGCCTTCAGCTATTATGTTCCACTGAGTTTGCATGGTCAGAAAATTCTAGGTGAAAATACAGTTAAAAGTGCTTTCTCATTTTTTTGAAGTTCTTTTTTTAATTGGTAGTAGTAGTGGTGGTGGAGCTGCTGCTGGTGGTGGTGGTGGTGGTGCTGGTGCTGGTGCTGGTGGTGGTGGTGTGTGTGTGTGTGTGTGTGTGTGTGTGTGTGTGTGTGTGTGTGTGAGAGAGAGAGAGAGAGAGAGACAGACAGACAGACAGACAGACAGACTAACTATGGGTGCATGTGTACCCAAATCCCTTGGAGCTGGAGTTCCTGGCATTTGAGAGCAGCCAGACATGGGTGCTTGTTAGAGCCTCAATAAAGCAACAAGCTCACTTAACTGCTGAGCCATTGCTCCAGCCCCAACTGGGAAGATTTTAAGATCTTCAATTTTATTTCCTGTGTTCTGAAATTTCAGTCTGAGCTGAGATAAACCCCAAAGAAATCTACACCTGGATTCATCCTAACTATACTTTTGAAAACCAAGGACAGAATTTAAAAAGCAACAGCCAACTGTGAGCTACAGAGTTAGTCCGTCTCAGAATACTGGAGGCGCAGGGTGAGGGAAGAGGGTGTGGGAGGAAGAGGGTGTGGGAGGAGAAAGAAGAAAAGGAGGATGAAGTACAGAAGCAGTAGGATACCATTGCAAATTCTTAAAAAGGCAACCAACTAGAATTATATATTCAGCAGACATTCAAAAAGATGAAGACATATGTTCAACAAAAACTAGTTCACAAGTGTTTACAGAATTATTTGTAGTAACCAAGTGGTAGAAGCAATCAGAATATCCATCAATTGAACAGTATGGGGTGTGTTCATTCAGGAGTTACTCATTAATAGAAAGGAGCAAAGGACTGCTGCGTGCTGTAGCTTTAGTGAGACTTAGAAAGCTGCCAAGTGGAAGAAGACAGCCACAAAAGGGCACACACCACATGACCCTGCTGTATACAAGTGTCCGGAGGAGACAAAACTATGCAGAAAGGATTGGTAATTTCTGGAGGCTGGAGAAGAGGGATGATAAGTGGTTGCTGGTGGGTATATATTTTTTTCCCTTTGAAATGTGGCTACCTAGTATTATATTCAGCAAAATCAGAGACCTTACATAGTACCATTCTTACAATAACTATCATTATTTGACCATTTTCTGAAGGAAAAGAAAATAAATTACTTGTGGACCTTGGCTTTATTTGGCTTAAGTTTACCAATAGGAGAACATTTTCTTCTGAGGATGTCTGTCAGAAGACAGACTGGGCATGATGAGCATACCTTTACTCCTGCACTTGGGAAGCAGAGGTAGGCCAGTCTCTGTGAGTCCGAAGCCCTCTTAGTCTCCACAGTCACTTCCAGCCATCCAGGGCCACATAGTAAGATCCTGTCTCAAAAAAAAAAGCTAACAATTCCCACAAAAACTATGAGAGTGTTTAATCTACTTGTACTCAAGAAAAAAACCAAGGGTTTAATACTTATAGTTGAGCATTTCTCCCAAGCTAATAAAATAAGAAAGAAGATTTCTAGGTGCCTCAGTAGAACTATTGGAGATCAAACTTAGGGAAATTTTAAGAGCAGCCAACCCACATACACTCACACATTCATACACAAACACGCGCGTGCGCACGCTTGTACACACACACACACACACACACAGTGCTCATCATAGCAATAATTAGACTGACTTGTGGTTTTATAGCAGGAAAACATAGAAACTCCTGAGACGATCTATTTAAAGGTCTTAGAGAAAATAACTACCTAGAGAGAATACCCTCCTGTCACTCAGGTGCGGTAAGGTGTTTTCAAACCTTCAGAGCAGAAAAGATGTGTCAGACCCTAGGCTTGCATCTCAGCACTGCTGTGGAATGCTACTCGGGAGCAGGCAGATGATTCCAGTAGAAATTCACAGTAGAAAGGAGGACTTTTTTTCTAGCTCAGTGAAGAGTGACTAAAATGGAACACGTCCGTGTGTATGGTAGGGAACGATAGCTGATACAGTAATATCCATGGCAGGTACTGCCAAATTAGAGCCAAAAAAAGTGATATGGCTGTGGACAGTATATTAGTTATTTTTCAGCTGCTGTGATAAACACTATGACCAAGGCAACTTACAGAAGAAAGTTTATTTGGATTCCAGAGACAGAGTCCATGATGCCAGGGGAGGCATGGCAGCTGGCTGCAGCATGTTGCCTGGAGCAGAAGCTGAGGGTTCCTCACGCTGTGAGCTTCAGGCACAAAGCAGAGAGAGCAACTACCAGAAAGGAGAGCCTTAAACTCTCAAAGCCCACCCATAGTGATGCACCTCCTCCAGGAAGGCCACATTTCCTAAACCTCCCCAGAAAGTGTCACCAACTAGGAGCCAAATGTTCAGATGTCTGAGACGATGGAGGGTACTTCAGGGGACAGTGGTCACGAAGGAGCCACCACCTCTGCTACAGCTACTCAGTACACAGCAAGACATTGGTCTTCTCCAAGCCACAGATGAGCATCCCGTTTTCACAGCATACGGAGGGGAATCCCTCATCATATCTCCTTCCTTACTTTCTATTTTTCTGATTCTTTCAGACTTTTCTTTCCATTGCTTTTTTTTATCCTTACTGTCCTTGCCATCTTGTTCTTGCATGGGTCTTACCAGTTGTGGCTGTGAGGATGTAGTTTTGAATTAGAGTTGATAGTATATGTTTAGTGGTGATGAAAATACAGACAGCTTGATAGCTACCACTTTAACTGTTGTAAGTGCACATTGTGGCATTAAGTGCGTTTGCACAGCTGTACAGCTGTTACTACCCTCTAACCCCACGACATCTGCTGTCTTAAAAAGCTGAAAGACTTAGTAAATTTTAATGCCCTTCTTATTTTTAAAGACATTTGATGTGTATCTGTAAATGCATACACACACATATACGTACACATACATACATACACATACATACACATATGTACATCCTGGTCCCCATAAGAGAGGTCATAAAATTCCCTGGAACTGGAATTTCAGTCAGTTGTGAACTACCATGTGGATGATCAGAACTGAGCCTGGGTCCTCTAGGAGAGCAGCTGAGCCACCTCTCTCTAGCCCTTTAATCTTTCAAGTAAGGAAATGTATTATCAGTGATGACATATTAAAGTTCAATAGGTGAGCTATTTCTCCCCTTTCATAGTGTATTTTTATATCAGGAACTTGTGGGAGTCAGGGCAGTATACTAATCCTTCCCTGGGTCATTTTGTGAGAGACACTTGCTTCTGACTTAGGATGTATTTTTGAGGTCATAATATGACAGATTAACTGAAATGGTTTAAGTTCTGTTTAGTTCTAAAAAGAAACGTTTAAGAAATCTTACATTTGATATAAGTATGGCTATTCCTTTTAAAAAGAGCTTTATTTTGTCATAGAATTTTAATTTTAGTATACATCCATTTATATGCCAGGATTCCTGGGTTATCCTACTTAGCCACAGCAGTCAGTACGCAGGCACGTGTTGCCTGAGAACTCATTTGTTGATTCTGAATTCTACTCTCTGTGGACCTAAAAGGCCACCCTCAGCACAGGTTCCACTCCACTCCTGCCTTACTATAATGTGAGGAGGGAAAAAGAAGAGAAAACAGGATTTTAAAATCCACTCTCTTGCTGGCAATGTGAACATGTTGTCCTTGGGAGTATTGTTTTAAGCTTTCTTTGGGTTTGTTTAGAGCAATGAACTAATTAAACTTGGTCCAAAGAATTCTTTTTCCACATCTTGATTCTGTAGCTTGCAGTGAGCTGCACACTCCTTCACTAGATCGAAAACCAAATAGTTTTGTGGCTGTGAGTGTCACCACCCCTCCGCAGGCATTCTGGACGAAGCACGCGCAGACGGAGATCATTGAGGTGGGTGCTGCTGGTTCCTCTCCTCATGCTTACAGCTGCCTGTGGCCCTGGCAGAAGGGCTGTTCAGTTCTTGGGTATCTGTAGCTTCAGTTTCATTTTTGTGAGTTATTCCCCATGATTTTCAGTTTATTTATACATTTTGTCATGCTCTCCTGGGTGGCCCTTAGTCTACCACATCCTTCATGAGTTTTGATGAACTATTGGTTGCTATTTTAAAGAAGTGATCCTGTGATTGGTTGACTTTTAAGAGATGAGACCTAACTCTTCTTGTCCAGTTAGCTGCTATCAATAGAGAATTATGCTCATTAACCAGTAATTGGAAGAGTGTTTCCTCTTAGGCTGGGCCATGTCTGTGATTTTACTAACTTTTGTTTTTATATTCTTTTGTGTTTTATATACTTTTAAAAATAATTTATATAGCTTTACCTATGGAAGTTTGCAAATTATTTTTAGATAGTTTAGCTATATATATTATATATAACTCATCTATGTATATGTTATGGTATGAAGTGTAGGAGTTTCTGATAAGGAATTCCACAGAGTTTTATTTGTAATATGAATAATTATCAAATTAAGCTGCATTTTTATTTTTTTATTTCTATAATTTTATATAAGAACACAATAATTTAATTTTATCTCAAGTTTTCCATTTTAGAAGCCAGGCCCTTCTGAGTCTCTCCAAAGCTTATTTCCAAGTCAGACCATAGATGGTCTAAGTACTTACTTTTTGCCAAGCACTGTACTAATTATTGGTACCAAACCCACAAGGGCATCAAGAGTTCTCATGGGGGAGGGGCTGAAATTTGCTTGGTCACTTCCATGCACAGAAAAGCATGGGGAGCATTGGGGTAGCAGAGTGAGGACACAGGAGCAGCATCCCTTCCGGCAGGCTTCCAAGGTAGAACTTCAGGGAATTTTGTGCAGCAAGCCCAGATGGAGTCCTGGTGCCAAAGATCTTACAGCTAAGTCTGTGCTTCTAGATAGAACTGAACAGAGTTATGTGAAGACAGGCTGATAGCAGAGCATCATGGGAGTTTAAGAAATAACTGTATCTTGCTTAGTATATGCAAGAAACAAGCTTTGTAGGCTGAGCCAGGGTGCTTGTGATAATAGCACAGTAGTCAGCTCTGCAGGACTTGTGCAGGGATGTCTCATGACTCTGACAGGTGTCTGGGAGAGTGGTGCAGGGTGACTTTAGCAGAAGGAAGAAGTGGGAAGAACGGTGTGTGGGAAGAGGCACCAGAAGTAGACCTTGTAGGAAGGGTTTGTGGTCTCCCAGTCAAGCCTGTTCAGTAGACAAGGAGTACCAAGGTTGTGTCCCAGATCTTTAGTCTGGAGGGAAGATGGGAGGAGGGGCTGCCCAGCAGGCACTGAGAGACTAGATCTAAGCTGCTGACTAAGCATCACTCGGGTAAATGCTTGGCTGAGGTGCTCAGCATCACTGAGAAGGGTGTGATGGAGCACTGAGGCAAAACTGTCATAGACACCTGTGATCCAGAAACTAGAACCTGCTCCTAAAAGAAGATGCTCTTAAAAGGTCAGTTTTAATTATTCCAGACACAGGAGTCTGGAAATAATTACTGAAACCATCCATTTCCTCTTTCACACAGCCCGTGCACACAGCCGACAGGAGCAGCCCTGAGTAACAGTCTAAATATATGCACACCTAAAACTGTACTGCCAGGGATGCAGGTGGATGTCAAACCCAAACTCATTTCAGGGTTTGAAAAGTCCACTCCTGAGTGTGAAAGCTTTAGGAGTGAGTCCTCTGCCGTGGGCCTGTGCGTCACGTTGGGTTGGTGGTGATCTTGCCAGGCTTTGTGTTCCTGCGCCAGTGCTGTCGTTAGTGTTTGTGTTGAGCAAATCAGTGAAAGTGTTAGTTTCCTCATTCTGAAAATGTGAGGACAGTTCAAAAGCAGTCCCTTAAAATAAAATCCAACTGTTTTCTGTTCCAGGGAACCAACAATCCTATCTTTCTCAGCAGCATTGCCTTCTTTCAAGACTCCCTTATCAATCAGATGACACAAATCAAGCTGTCTGTGTATGATGTCAAAGATAGATCTCAGGGAACAGTTAAGTAACGTGCAGCGGAACAGTCTCCATTCACCTATATTTATGTAACAGTCTGAGCAAGGTGTGAGCACAAGATTGAGTTCACTACTGGCTTATGAGCCTATGTAAAGGCATACTTGCATCTGGATTTCACTTCTGAGTGTTGTGATGGGTTCGTGAGGTGAGGGTGGGAGGGAGGTGCTATAGGAAACACCCAATTTCCCTGGGCTGTGGCACGCAGATCTGAAGAACACCAAGTATCCTTATACTGCTTCTCCCTGTTGCCATCAGATGTATTTACTGGGCTCTGGAACATTCGTTGTCAAAGATCTGCTCCAGGACAGGCATCACAGATTGCATCTGACACTGAGGTTGGTGTTTGTTTTATTCCTTTGAAAGGGTCTGAAGTTTTGCCCCTCATCCTCCCAGAGGCTGTCTAGGGGGAGGCAGTGGTGTCTGCCGAGGAGAGGTAAGACTTGTCAGGATGGTGCCTTACTGCTCCCAGGACCCTGATACTCCGGGATGGCTGAGCTTTGCCTTAAAACCAGTGCTTATCAAGGCATGTTGCAGGTCTGCAGAGAGTGACCGAGTAGGCAACATAACTGTGATCGGCTGGCAAATGGAGGAGAAGTCAGACCAGCGGCCCCCTGTGACCCGGTCTTTGGACACTGTCAATGGGAGGGTGAGTTGGTGCCTTTCTCATCTCCCTTGGAAAGAATAGGAGGATTGAATATCTTTGTACACATCTGTGCTCAGTAAAGGCAGGACCTGCTGTTTGATACTGCCTTCCATGGGACTCCCAGGTCTGGTGCCACATGGAACGGGAGGGCTCCTGGTCTCACATACAAAGCCCTGCTGACCTGGAACTGACCGCTGCTCCCTGTGCCACTCTTGCCACTTCTGTGGCACAGGATCGGGAGCAGACTAGCTTGGCTGGAGGTGTATATGAGGGCAGAGCGGGCGGTGGGGGTGAAGAGATGGTGCAGACCTACCTGTGCCTTCCATTACACTCTGGTAGCAACTGCCTTTCCCAGACAGTCACCTCCTTCACACCACATCCTCTCCGGACCCACCCTTCCTATCCTCTGTCTCCTTGTGGCCCACACAGTCTCTCACCCAGACACTATTACCAATTTAGAATTCCAGCTTAAGAGCCTATCACTATCAAGGAAGCATTATAAATACAAAGATACCTTATTTGGCCTGAAGTATGCTCAGAACACTAGCACTGAGGATATTCTTGGTACCCGAACACTGAAACCCATGATGAAATGACTTAGAAGACAGGCATGTGTTGAGAAGTAGGCATGCGTGGAGTGTGGGGAGGGACATCAGCATGTACCCTGTAGACTAACGCTGCGCATCCAGCTGCCAGCTCATGTGTGAGGCATGAGGCCCCTTTTCTGCTGGCACTCTGGAGTCCTCCGTCTCAGTGTTCTTGTGATTTTCTGTGCCTGTTATCAGATGGTTCTGCCTGTTGATGAGAGCTTGACCGAGGCATTGGGAATCCGGTCCAAATATGCTTCTTTGCGGAAAGACACCTTACTGAAGTCAGGTAAGCCACTTCTTCTGTTGATGCCCTTGCCTCTCTTGTGACTGTCCACCTGCCATGAGTGTCACAGACATGCCCCAAATGCCACCTGTCTGCTGCTGTTCTTCAAATACAGTGTTTTCTGCAGCACGTAGAGTCAGTGGTCTCATAAGGAAGGGGTCCTTTATTTCACATCTGTTTGACATTGGTTTTAGTGACTGACCGTGTGCCCACCCCAGCTCCTCACACTTCAGAGTTACTTCTGTCTTCTGACATAGGGATGAATGTCAGGTACAGCCACTTGGCAGGGCTTGGTTTAAGTGGTTTTTGTTTTTTTG
The DNA here is from genome assembly GCA_028555095.1 of Dicrostonyx torquatus. Taxonomy (NCBI): domain Eukaryota; kingdom Metazoa; phylum Chordata; class Mammalia; order Rodentia; family Cricetidae; genus Dicrostonyx; species Dicrostonyx torquatus. The sequence continues at coordinate 2,384,300 of JAQHUG010000122.1, forward strand.
TTGTTGCTGTTTGCTTTCTTGTTAGCTTTTTTGGGAAAAATAGGGCTTGAGAGTCCCTGAGGGCCTGAGTAGGGGGAACTATGCAAGCAGCTCTGCATCCATTTCACCCACAGCCTATCTTCTTGTGTTCTCACCCCAGTGTTCGGTGGTGCCATCTGCCGCATGTACCGGTTCCCAACCACTGATGGCAACCACCTCCGGATCCTGGAGCAGATGGCAGAGAGCGTCCTCTCCCTGCACGTGCCTCGGCAGTTTGTGAAGCTGCTGCTGGAGGAAGATGCAGCCAGGTGAGGTCACATGGGTGAACACTCAGCACCCCATGTCGTGTGCACATCTATGCCTTAGACATGCTACAGCACAGACCCAGGCTCTGCCTCAAGTTGGCTTAGTAGTCCTAGCCTTCCAGGGTCTTAGTTTGCTCCTCTGTCTCACAGATTGCTGGGCAAGAATTTCACAAGGATGTGTTCTTGAAGCCCCAGAGGCTTGGCTAACATCTTCCTTTTGTCTGTCTCTTTTTCCTCTTGTTTGTCCTGTTTAGAAGATGATCCTTCAGGGTACTCTCCTGCTATGGAGCAAAGCTCTCATCCTGAGGCATATGTTTTTTTCAGTTCCAAGTAAGAGTTAGGCTTTTTCCTGTCTGTCTAAGGCTGTGACCTCCACACCTTTTTCTAAATCAGTTTTAGTGATTAACACATGTAATCAGAGTTCCATGATCCTAACACAGATGTTTTCATTTTCATCCTGAAAATAAAATTAAAATATGAGAAAAATAGCAAGAATCAATGAGTACCACATGCCTTTCATCTAAATTTTACCAACTAGTATTCTGTTTTATTCTGTTTATGTACATATTTATCATAATTTTAACTTATAGTAATTATTTATGCATATTTATATAGCTATACTAAGTTTTCCTGTGCATCTTGAGTTTTCATGTTTAACTTTCACCACTCTGGTGGGGCGTATGTGCCGTGATGTCATGTGGAGGTCAGAGGACAGCTTAGTGGACTCAGTTCTCTCTTTTCACCATGTGTCTCTTGGGGATCTAACTGGCAGGCTTAGCAGCAATCACCTTTATCCACAGAGCCGTCTCCCCACTCTCATGTTGTGATTTGTTTTTATTGTTGCCTGTTTCACTGTGCATTACTGCTTGAAAGAGCCCCTTCATTGTGCAAGTGCTTTAGAGCCAGTTAAGTTGTTGGCAGAAACTCAGTGCGGGCAGCAAGGACTCTCAGAAAGGGAGATAGGACCTCTCCCAGAAGTGTGAGACTGTCGCCATGTGTTTGACATGGAAAGGGAGTTGTTAGAGTGAGGGTGGGAAGGTGAGTGATTTCTCACATCCCCTGTCCCTTCTGTTCTTGGAATAGCATCATCCTGCAGAGAACTATGCCAGTGCCTGCGTGGTACCTTCAAGGGCACCAGGCAGAACTACTCCTTAACTGTTCCTTCCCCTCCCCACACCCACGGTTGCCCTTCAGCATTTACTAGTTCCTATAATGTTCCTCCATGTGCTTCCCCTGCGCTCAGTGATCTCTCCCAGCATCCTGTGTCTGGCTGCTTGGTTGCCCTTTAGACTGGCAGTGTAACTGCTGGCCTGGCCCACAGACAGCACTGCTGCTTCTCCTACACTCTGTGTTCTCGTCGCAGCTCCAGGGGAGGTGAGTCAGCCCTATGACCTGATATGTGTGTCTTGTTTACAGAGTATGTGAGCTGGAAGAGTTGGGGGAGCTGTCCCCTTGCTGGGAGAGCCTCCGGCGGCAAATTGTCACCCAGTATCAGACTATCATCCTCACCTACCAGGAAAATCTGACTGACCTCCATCAGTACAAAGGTGAGTGTGGTCCTGTCTTCCCAACAAGAAATCTGAAGGCCCGGGTTGCTCAGAAGCTCACTGATTTTCTTGAGTGGGTTTTTAAAAATAGATTCTCATGTAGGTGTGAATTATTTCAACTCTGAGCTTCTCAGATCTTAATTAAAATGATAAATTGGTAAATTGCAAGAAGGCTTTCTATGGTGTTATTTCCTAAAACAGCTGCTGTAGAATAGGTTGAAGCAAGGGAGTGTCTCAGGTTATCTTGGTTCATGTGGGTTCTTCTGGGTCTTACACTGCTGAGGACCAAAAGGATGTTATCTGTTTGTCTGAAGCAATGTAGTTTTCTAGTTTAAATATTCAACACCATTCTTATTGAATGTGTAAGTTGTCAGAGTGCAACTCTCTATTTTAAGACTTGAAAGAGAAAGTAAAGTTCAGACACTTCAACTTTTTTTTTCTTACTTGCTTTTTCTTCTTCCCAACTGGAGGCTGGGGGTTAAGCCCGGCTCCCTGCATGCCAGGAAAACACCCTGCCACTGTTTATTCTAAAATGATATTTGATTTTCAAGCTATGAGAATTCTTTTTAATCTGTTTTCTTTTTATCCCAAATGGGATGAATTTTTCATTTCTTAATTGTTTCCATTTTTCAAAGTACTCTCTTTTTCTTATGACATTAATTTTATAAAGATGCATTTTATTTTATTTTTGATATTATTACATAATTACAGCATTTCTCTTTCCCTTTCCTCTTTTCTTTGCAAGTATTATTTATCTCTGGTTTCTTTCCTTTTATATGATGCTTTGTCAGTTTAGGGAAAATCTTAAACCCTTAATGTGACTTTCACACAGAATATAAGAACTGCCGGGCAGTGGTGGCGCACGCCTCTAATCCCAGCACTGGGGAGGCAGAGGCAGGCGGATCTTTGTGAGTTCGAGACCAGCCTGGTCTACAAGAGCTAGTTCCAGTGCAGGCTCCAAAGCCACAGAGAAACCCTGTCTCGAAAAACCAACCAACCAACCAACCAACCAAACAAACAAACAAACAAAAAACAAAACCCAAACAGAATATAAGAACTTGTCCATAAACTTAACTCAGAGGAAATCAGAGCTCAAACAAGATGGTGGTATGTGCCACAGGTCCAAACTGAACAAGTCCAAGTGAATCGCTTAGAGAGATGACAGCATTTACCTGAAGGGTTGAGGCACCTACCCAATAAATGCTGGATAAATGTTCCCGAGAAAGTATGAAATCTGTGCAAACTGAGTTTACTGGATAGAGCTTCTCAAATGTCAAAAGCATCCAGCTAGTCTGAGAATCTTAGTTAAACATGGGCCTTGGTCTTATTTCTTGCAGTGTCACAAGACAGGCACACCGCAGGTCTGAGTGGCTACCAGATTGTGTGGCTACCAGACTCGCACACAGCTGCCGTCCTCTTGAGAGCCACAGGTGTTTCTTACTAGCTGCACTCTTTATTTCTTCCTCTTCTGTTGTCGTTCTCATCTGTAATCCCTTTGGCTGGTAGATATGTGATTCTTCATTTAGTTGTGGATTCTGGATTCTGATTCTAGAAATAGGATCATGGTAACTGGTTACATTGTCTGGCTTCTAGCAACACACATGTGTGAGGGAACTTACTGGGATGTACTGGAGAGGGCAGGCAGGCTTCAGTGCTGTGTAACCTGTTCATCTTGATGGACCCAAGGTGAGGAGCAAACCTCTTCATCACTTCAGATCGAGCTGCGCTGTTCCAGAAAGACCAGTTTCTAGGCTCTTTCATGAGAGCAATCTGTAGAGGTGGCAGGTTGTCTCTGACATGATCCTCTGGTTTTTATAGTGGTGTTGGCATCACAGTGCCTAAGATCACATCTGTGTGTCATGTCTGTGAGTTGACTGAGTCACAGGAAGATGGCCTCATCACTACTGTAACCTAAAGTCCTTATCCCTGGTCTGCTCACTGGATAGCATTCAGAACCAGTCCTTTACTGTCTTGAATGGCCACTCAGAATTTTCTAGGCCTCTGTGGAGATACACCTACAACCATGCATCAGCAGCTCTAGGTTACTGCTCTCCTGCTCTTGCATGATACATGTTGATGGCTCTGTTTTCTCATGTTCCATTCCTTAGGTCCTTCATTTAAAGCAAGCAGTTTGAAAGCAGATAAAAAGTTAGAATTTGTTCCTACAAACCTGCACATACAACGGATGAGAGTTCAAGATGATGGAGGCTCAGGTACTTAATTTTCTTACTCTGTTGTTGAATTGTGTTCTACTCCTTTCTTTCTGTACACTTGGCCCCTGAATTACCCTATATCTGGCTCATTTTTTCTCATATGCTCCATTGCTGGGCAACAAGAGAAAACATTGTGCGCATGCACACACACACATACACACACACACACACACACACACACACAGACATACGCTTGCGCATACACATACACAGACACGCCCCCACAGACCTTTGAAGAATTTCAATTACAGAGTTCAAACCTCTTCCTTATATATCTTCAACTTCTTTTTGTTTTTATGGTAGAAAGTTACCCATCAGTGAGCCTGTGAGCCTTTCCCAGGAGGGGTAGAAGTGAGCATTTAGCAGCCCAGGTGGCTTTACCTTCAGACACCAACTTTCCTACTGAATAGTCAGTGTTGGGTGCAGTAAGCCCTTTTTCAGCCCCTGGGAGCCGGCTGTTTGCATGTGGGCTGTTGGGTCCCAGAGTGCTGTGCATATTGCTGTAGCTGGCCTGTCTACAGGCCTGATCCCAGAGTAACGGAGGAAAGCTTTCTGTCACTCAGATCAGAACTATGACGTTGTCACTATCGGAGCCCCAGCAGCACATTGCCAAGGTTTTAAGTCAGGAGGTCTTCGAAAAAAGCTGCACAAGTTTGAAGAGACCAAGAAACAGTAAGTAAAGGAGGGTATCTGTGGTCATTGCCCAGTTGTGTCTGATATTTGTGGAGTTAAAGAATCAAACAAAACCGCAAAAACATGCAGCCATCTAATCTGCTTCTGCGCGGCTGGAGGAGCTGCTGTAGGGACCCTGTGCTATTGTGTGTATGTGTGTGGCTGAGTGAGTGAGTGGTGAGGGCATCTAATCAATAGTCCAGTTCTTTCCATGTGAGCAGCACACAGAGTGGGCCCTAAGTGTAGCTTCAAGCAGCCGCCTGTGTGCAGTTCCTGCTGCCTCAGCTTCCTTCAGAATCTCTGCTCAGTTGGTGGAACACTAGACTTGTAAGCCTCTGACGAGACTCCACTTTCAGGGATCATTTCTATGGTTTGTAAAGCCCCTGGCAGTCCGTGTCCTTTCCTAAAGGATAGTGGTGGCATGTATTCCCACTGCTGAAAGGACCTAGAGGGTTGTGCAGTTCTGTCCTCAGCAGAACGTTGCGGATAGGCAGGGTGTGGAAAGGCCTCTCAGATGAAGCATTCCTTGGATCCCTTTTGATGTGTCACCTGGCAAAATGTAAATGGGTCAAAGGGGTGTGCGTGTTGCGTGAGATGAGTGATCTTGTGAAGCTCTTGGGTAGACTGTGAGGTGGAGAAAGTAGCATAAACATCTCAGCTTCAGGAGACTATTATGGTCTGAGTGTGTTTGGGCGACTGTGGAGCATGCATGTATGTAAGGTGAGGTAGAGAGGAGACCAGAGAGGCAGAACTAGTCTGGTTATCCCAGAAGGGACGAGGCAGCAGGTGGGTTAGCAGAGAGGTCTTAAGGTGGGAGGGAGTAAGACAAGGTGTAACTGGAATGCCCCTGCAGACTGTGATCTTGAGTTGAGAGGAGGATGGTTTGGGAGACATAAAACAAAGATCCAGGGAGCCCCAGAGGCTCCCATGTGGTGGCAGTTAGAGGTAGGTGGAGGAGGGTGCTAGTGCAAGTGGGAGTCTGCTGTGGCCAGAGTAAGGGGACTGCACAGCTGGATCAGGATGCTGGACAGCTTAGAGCAGTGGCCCGTCAGGAGCCGCCTGAGTCAGGAAGACAGGTCAGAGTGCCACGGGTGTGTGTGACTGAGCAGGGAGCAAGAAAGGACATCCCAATGTTGTCAACCAGCCCTGGATATGGGGAGAAGCATGGAAAGGCTGGGCTCAGCAAAGCCTTTTCAGCATTCTAGTGAGGCAATCAGTCTTGATTGTTCCCTACCGAGCAGACAAACTGGGGAGCCAGACTTGCCTGGCCATTCATGTCCGCAGTGCCCTAAGGAGTAGGAAGTGCAGAGCTTCCAGTGGCCATCGCAGTTCTTTCTGCGCAGGCAGCCAAAGGGTGTGTGTCTCGCCATTGCCTGATGTCATGTGGAAAGAGTGAGTGTATGAGCTGAGCTGGACTAGTTACCTGAGAGAGAGAGTCCTTTCATCCTAGAACAACCAGGGGGACACCTGGCAGTCCCTTGTCCCTGAAAGGTTGCAGTTTTGATGCCAGATGACTTCACTTTTTAGCTTCAGAATTTACTTTCCAAGTGCCTCTTGTGGTCTCTCAGATATAGGATACAGATTTTATGTAACCATCTACTGTCAGAAATTCACTTTCCGACAGTGTGTGCTCTCTGAGCTTTCCTTTAATGTGCCCTAGTGGGGTGTCCCTGGGGGCTTGAATATAGGCCACAAACTTGCTCCAGGGAACTGAATTTGACTCATAAATTTGTTTATGCCCGTAATCATGGTCTCAGCAAATTGCCTCTAAGTATTTTGAGAAAAAGAAAATCAGTCGGCCTTTAAATTTTGTTTTGCCTGTAAGATTTTGCTAACAATCGCTAATGCTTCGTTTTTTGGTTGTTTTTTTTTTTTCTTTAGCAGTTTTGAGGAGTGTTGGTGAGTTTTCTGTCTGTAGAGTGAGTGTGTGTTGATTCTTGCTCTTGTGCAGAGAATGCCTGTGCTGTTCTTCATATGGGGTGGCTCCATCCCATTTTCTATGTGGCTCCGAGTTACATGTCCTCTAGGCAGAGCTCTTCCTTCCAACTGCAATGTTCTTTGATAATGAATAGCCAGTTTGCAGCCTGATAGCAGTTTACTCCTGCATTCAGTAGTGGCAGAGCCAGTTTGCCTCCTCCCAGGATGCAGAAGAGCCCATTTAGGGCCCTGGGCCATTTGGCAGTATACACCTTTACCCAGTGACCCACCTTGTTGATCCAGGCCATTAAGAACCTTTTTTTTTTCTTTCTTTTTTTTTTGTTCAACACATGGTAGGCAAAGCTTAATTCCTGGCTACTGCTCTTAGTTCTCTGATCTTCCAGATTTTTACCTCAATATCTACTGCAGGTCAGATATTGATTAATTTTATTAAGATTAATTAGATTAACGCTTCACTGCATTCCAACCGTTTACTTTTTTTTTTTTTTAATTTTGAGACCGAACTCAGTAAGTCCACCCAAGGTGATCTTGAACTCACCCTGCAGCCAAGGTTTTTCTCAAACTTGTGATCCTTCTGCCTCAGCCTTTAGTAGCTGGGATTACAGATCTGTGGCATCATGCCCAGTTCAGGGAGGCTCACTCTTTTCCATAGGAGGAGGAGTCAAATTCCCAAGGGCCTGAGGTATTAGCAGTGAAAGTAAAACATGGAACGTCAGAGGCCCCACTGCCCCTTAGTAAGTTCAAACCAGGTGTTTCATGTGACCATGATCTAGAAAGTTCTTCAGGTTGTATCTTAACTGAAGACAGAAGACCTTCCATATCTCAGGATGGCTTGGTTACCACCATGCTTTTACACTTCTCCCATGATACCAGTCTTTCCTAAGACAGTGGGGACCTTCCTGTTTGGGAGCAAGGGGACACCCAAATCTGGGGGTGAAGGCAATTCCACAGGACTGTCAGCTGTGCATTGACAGCCTCACTCTTCACAGCCAGAGTTCCTTTGCATGTTAGTACTCCACTTATGCTTACATGACATGCTGTGTTTAGCCCATTGCCTCCACTGTGAGGAGGTATGGGTCAGCAGATCTGGGGTAGGGGTTTAACCACATAGAGGCCTTGTCCTGGGCCTGTTGCCGGAAGAGGTGGGAGCCCAGAAAATGACAAACAGAGATGCCTGTCCGCTGGAGGACTGTGTACTACAAGGCAGTAGAGTCTCTGCATCCCACCCATTGCCTCAGTGTGGCTCCTGATTTGGGAGCTGACTAAGTACATGCACTTACGTGTTCCCGATGTCCCCTAGAGCAGTTCTTGGAACTTGCCCATTCGTACCTTCACCATGCGCTTTCGTGTGTCAGTCCTACTATAACTTGCCTTCTTAGAGCACAGGGTGAGCGGGGGTGATGCACACCTGTCAGAGTATGCAAGCCCATGGGCACACGCAGCCATAGACCTACACACACAGCACATAGTACATGTAGACTCCAAAGGTTGAGGACAAGGAAGAAGAGATTCTATTTTTAAATTCTTTTTGAAAATGTAGTGCCAGGACCTGATTGTCCCAAGCAGCAGCTATTCATTTGGGGGAGATTGCAGATTGGAAAGTAGCTCACGCTCGCGGTGCTGTGGAATGACTCTCATGCTGCACAGGCTCATCGCCATCTGCTGCATGGGCTTCTGGCAGATCCATCATTGTCCATTGTGGTGTGTGGGCTTGTGGTGATGGTGTTTCTTTCCGGGGCAGTTTGGTTTGTGGTGTTTGCATGTTTGCCCTGTAGTCCAGAAAGGGCAGTGGTGGTTTCTTTCTGACTTGCTTCTGGGTCTCTCTGGAAAGGTCTCAGGCATCTCTCACCTCCAACAAGTTGGATAGGATGTGGTGAGGGTGGGTCACTATTGTCCCTCATTCCTGGAACTCAAGGTCAGCCCTTCATTTCAGAAGAAAAGGGACAACATTCTGCCCAAAGCTCAGTGTTTTTAACTCCTAGGAGAACTCCGCATTGGGGACTTTATGTCTCTTCCTTGTTTTCTTAGGCATCCTCAGATGGTCTCAAAAAATTAATAATGTTTGTTTGATTGAGACCTGTGCTAAGAGAAATAAGCTTATTGTTACCATCTTGGATGGCCACACATGCTGACCCCACCTATGAAGCTAGGGCATATGGAATTGGCCCCTCAGAGGCTTCTGATTATGCTGGGCAGCAGCTGGCCTTGCACTTTGATGTCTTGTTCACATATACATATACATATGCTGCTTGGTGGTGAGGAGCCAGGAAGGAGGAAGGACTGGGGTTTCAGAGGTCTTGAGGTGTTGGGCCTGCCTCTGTTGGCTAGGTCTCTACTTTCTCTTATGCAATGTTGTTGTCAATATTAGGACGTCCTGTAATGGGAGAAAGGAGTCCCAGTATTGAGAACTTGCTATGGTTAATAAATATATGAGATAAAGATATGGGTTTGTTCACAGGAAGTCTAAAGGTCCTGATGACCAAGTGAAGAAGCAAACATTAGAGTATGGTTTTTGGTTCTTTGGGTTTTTTTTGCTTTGTTTTAATATATAGTCCAACATCTGTTACAGTGTGGTAATTTGATCCTTTCTGATGTAAGCAGACCCCAGATCTCTACTGAGAGATTACTTATAAGTTAATAGATGAAATTTCTAGGTAATATCCCAGCATTTGGGTAATTATTACAGTGATATTCCAGTGTATTTATAGACATATACATGCTTGTGGTAAATATGCAGACACATACAGATACAAGTACACATAAAAGTCTTTGTCTTCTATGTGTATATTTCATACTTCTCCTTAGATAAGAAGGATCTTTCAAGAGTGACCTTTACCCATCAGAGACTAAACTTTGGCAGGAAGATAACGCTTTATTTTAGGGTTAGTTGTGGGTGGGGTGGATGGTTTTGGAGAGCCCCTTAGGACCTGTTGTTCTTTTTAGTACGTCATCTAGCTGCCAGTCCATAATCTACATACCACAGGACATCATTCGAGCCAAGGAGATCATTGCCCAGATCAACACCCTGAAAACCCAAGTTAGCTACTACGCAGAACGGCTCTCAAGGGCAGCCAAGGACAGGTCTGCCACTGGCCTTGAGAGGACACTCGCCATCTTGGCAGACAAGGTAGGAGGGACTGCCCAAATGCATGTGGGGTGGAGAGATCCTTTGGATTTCTGGAAACTACTAGACCACCTAGGGCCACCCAAGCATGCCTAGAGATGGCCTTAAGAGAGTAGCATTGTGATAACCTTGAAGGTTTCTCTTTTATGTCCACTACCCACAAAGTCACTGGGAAGTTTGGGGATCTGCCCATGGTCAAGAGCCGAGGCTGTGATTCTCAGGTGTGACTTGAAGCCAGTGTGTCTTCTAGCAAGTAAACTTTGCATTCTTTTCTTGGGACTCATTGTACACATTAGCTTCCTTAGTGACTTCCTAGTCAGCAACTATGTAGCAATTATTCAAACATAAGAAATGAACAATATAATCTTATTGGCTTATATGTAATTAATTTTAAAGGCTCTGTTTGACTGTAACTCAGTCCTGATTAAAAATCTTCATGCTGAATACTGCATACTATCAACATCTGATAGATGGTGATCCTTCCTACTACTTTGTCTCTTTCCCTTTGCACACAGGTTCTGATTATACCTCTCCAACCCACTCCTGATTTGCTGGGCAGGAGCTCTTGTTCCTGCTCAGAATGTGTTATGTTCTTCACATGAGTTTTTACAGTATGAAGACAGATCAGGACCACTAAGAAAGGAAGCTGTAGTTGTCAGCAGTAGAGTTAGGAATGGCAGAGTTCCTGTTGCAGTCTCCAGGACCAAAAGTGTGATGCTAAGAGTCCAATAGCTCAGAGCCTGGAACATTCAAAAATGCTTTAATAGTTGTACCAGAGTAATGTGTGACTTCTGGGGATTACCCCTGGGAGGCTGGGGCCCTTTGCTCTAGTGAGCTGGGATAAAAGGCAAACAGAGCCAGAAAACGTCAGGTAGGATTCCTCAGCCCCTTCTCTTCTTCCTTGATCACTTCTGTGATAAACAGATCTTAAGTAGACCCCTGTGTCCTCTAGTCCACCAGGGAATTCTTGCTGAGATTGTCCCTGCAGGTTACATGCTGCCTTTGTATTCAGGTACCCTAGTGAATGCTATCCTAGTAGGCTCTGTGGAACAGGATGGGTGGCAGAAACCTTGGCCTTAGCCTGTTTTCTTCTCCAAGAGAAAGCATGCTTAGCAGCCCTGGTTTGTGTGTGCCCACAGACCCGGCAGTTGGTCACTGTCTGTGACTGTAAGCTGCTGGCCAACTCCATCCATGGCTTGAATGCAGCACGGCCTGACTACATCGCTTCCAAGGCCTCCCCTACCTCTACTGAGGAGGAACAGGTGATGCTTCGGAATGACCAGGACACCCTCATGGCCAGGTGGGCAGGGAGGAGCAGCCGATCTTCCCTGCAAGTGGATTGGCATGAGGAGGAGTGGGTGAGTCTGCTGCCCTGCCTGTGGCCCTGCTGCTGAGCTATAGAACTGCTGCCTGTGTCTTCCCTCACAGAGTGCCTAAAAGGCCAGCTCCATGTCTGCTTCCCTGATGGCTGTAGGCCTCTTGATACTGAGAGGTAGACTATTTCTAGACCATAGAGGGTGTGAATTGTTCATGACTGTGCTGGGAGCTGGGCCTCTCCTTCCTCAGCCCTTTGCTCACCCTTTGCCCGTTAGGGCTCTTTGTGTCCAGATGTAGGCGCTCAGGTGCTCAGGCTCCTGCTGCCCCTGACATGTCACTTCGTTGTCCCAAAGGTGACCAGAGAACTGGATCTTTGTCTCTTTAGGAGGGGACTCATCCTACAACTTGTCATTGTTGGGGCTTCTGCTCAGAGAGATCCTGTGAAGCACTTAATTATTAATCAGCAGCAAAGTGTTTCTTCAGCCCGGGCATCCTGTGGTCTGTGTGGGTTTCTGCAGCTCACTTCAGCCTGCCCTTTCCTCCTCCCAACTCCCCCACCCCTGCCACCAGCTGTTTCCACTCCCGTCCATCAGAAGGAGACCTCAGTGTGTGGTGATTATAGGTGGCCTGCAGTGGAAGGAGGAAAAATATAGGAGCTCAGTCCTGTTGGCTGAGACTGGAAGGCTGTCTGTCTTCCATAGAGTTGGCAGCCAGTGTCTGCCAAGCTTTTAAGTCAGTGACCACAGGCAGCAAATTGTCTTTGAAAAGCAAATCTGTTTTGAATGGCGATTTAGACATCATCAGGCTGGATCTAGGGGAGAGATGGGAGTAGGCTGTGTTCTGTTCTTGTTTTTCTGTTGCTCAAATTGACCCAGACAATCTTCTTGGTTTGCAGGAGAAAGTGTGGCTGAATGTGGACAAGAGCCTGGAGTGCATCATCCAGCGGGTAGACAAGCTGCTGCAGAAGGAGCGTCTTCATGAGGAGGGCTGTGAGGACGTTTTCCCCTGTTCAGGCACCTGCTCCAGCAAGAAAGGTAACCGGGACAGCCAAGCCTACTGGATCAGACCGGAGGACCCCTTCTGTGACGCCCCCTCCTCGACATGCCCCTCCTCCATGCCCACTGCTGCATGCCATCCTCACCTAAGCACACGTGCGTATGCATCCACGCTTCCCATGCTACCTTGACTTGTGCCTCATCACTTCCATGTGTCTGTGTCTCTGATTCCATGCCCGCCTCCCCCAAGCAGACTCCAAGGGAAGGCTGTCAGGCAATGCAGGATGTCGGGGGAGTCCACCAGCAAATAGGCAGGGTGGAGGCTCCTGTCGTCTTTCCATGTGACTGGAGCCCACTGAATCTGCATCACCACCATGGGCAGATTGTGCCCTCCTGGGCCACCGTGTCATGGCTGTAAAGTCTTTTCAAGTTTGTAAGCCAACCTGAGAACCTGATGCAGAGGTCTCTGTGGTGTTATTTTTGTTGTGTTGGGAATGGATAGTCTGAAAATAAAAATGAACAATTCTGGATGAGGGGTGCTTGCAGCCTCACAGGCTCTTCTCATTGACTGGTCATACTCTTATCCAGCAGAAATATGTTGCCGAAGGTCTTGTAACTCAGTCAGGTGGCAGGGAAGTTAGATTGACCTGTTTGACCCCACTCTTAGAGGGGACCTTGAGTATAGAGCACACTTGAGAAAGGGACACAAAGCATATTGAGTACTTCCCTCAAGAAAGCTTGAAGGCTGAGGACTGACGTGTCTACAAACAAGTGGATCCTCTTTCATGCCTCTCACCTTTTTCTCTGTAAGAGCTGAAGAAATCTTGGGTCAAGTCATCTGAGCCCTGGCTGCACACCAGCTTCTGCCTTCTCTTCCCTCTCCTTGGGGAGCTTTAAACTGTATAGTAAGGATACCCAAGATGTGCAGGGTTAGGGCTCGTGTGATGAGGACTCTGAAATTCTCCCTTGACAGTGGCCTTTGAAGGCAGAATCATGCACCTTTGCCAGAGTTCCCCATACATCCTTCATGTGGTACGTGTCCTTTGCCTCTCGTCTGTCTGCATTGTGTCTAGGGCACTGTCCCACTTGAAGCTCTGACTCCGCAGTGTCCACATCGTCTACCTTTGTATCTTGGGGGATTACAGCTGTCACCTTTCCTTGCCTGTGACTGATTCATCAAACTAGTTTGTGTCTGTTTTGTTCTCATTTTTCTGATTAATATTTTTCCTCAAAATTCATTACTTACTTCTCTTTAATCTTACTTAACTTGTCTGTAGGACTAGGGATATAGTTATGTGGTAGATCGCCTGCCTACTGTGTATGAATGAGGCCACTTCAGGAGTGAAGAAGAAATGTGTATGATTTTGTTTGTAACTTTAAATAGTTTCTGCAGATACAGAAGAAAAATAGATAGTTTAAAATTTAGGAGCTAGTGTGTTGTGTGATCAGGCTGTTTGTCTTTGTGTCTCACTTGTCTGTGGTTCTTGTCCTAGTTAGGTTTCTATTGCTGTAATAAAAACCATGGCCAAAAACAACTTGGGAAAGAAAAGCTTATATCTTACAGTCTGTCATCCAGGGAAGTCATCGGCAGGAACTCATGCAGAGACCATGGAGGAACACTCCTTAACTGGCTTGCTCAGCCTGCTTTCTTATACAGCCCAGGGGTGGTACCACCCAGAGTGGACTGGGCCCTCCCGCATCAGTCCCTGATTAAGAAAATACCTTACGAGTTTGTTGACAGGCCAGTCTTGTGAGAATATTTTCTCAACAGCTGAATTGTTAACCCAGGATCTGTGTACACCCCAGCCTCTTGTAACCCTAAGATCTCATACTGAATTGTTAGCCTGGGAGCTGTGTACACCCCAGCCTCTTGTAACCCTAAGATCACATACTGAGCAGTTAATCCAGGATCTGTGTACAACGAAGATCACATACTGAATTGTTAGCCTGGGAGCTGTGTGCACCCCAGCCTCATGCACTCCTGAGAGCATGTGCTGAAGTTTGCCAGTGAATAGGGAGAAAGTCCCTCATGGTCATCAAATCTCAAAGGACTCCATGACCTAAGACCAGCTAGGAGCTACTGCTCTGAGAGCACCCGAGGGCCTCCTTTCTCCCCTGGGGTTGGAAGGTATGTTTACCAGATGGAATTGTCCCCTAGTAAACTACTACCAGAGTGGTCCCATCCGGAGATGAGTATAGGCATTCATAAAGCAGGCTCCTAAACTCTCACCCTCATTCATGATTAGAGTCCTGGAGGAGAGGTTATGGAGTGAAAAAAGTAAACAAACATAAAAGCATGTAGTTTTTCAAGGCTTGGGATAATTCTCATTAGCCAGATAGAGGTTAAAAATCTCTGGCTGCATTTTTTCACACCCTTGAGTGTTCCTGTCTGTTAGCTAGCTGGTCTCAGGGTATGAGTTCTGACCAAAGAGGCTGAGCTCTTCAACGTACAGAAAGTTTTACATTTTCTTTCCCTCTCATCAGCTTATGAAGTCATTTCCAAACACAACGGAGGAAGGACCCATACTCAGTCCCGCCTGACACCCCCTAAAGCTCACCCTGGCTAGTCCTGGGGATCTGAAGCCTTCTCATGTCGGTTTCCCACAGACATCCTTTGAACTGAAGTTCAGACACAAAATGAAATCCAGTTTTACTCTTTTGATGCCTTTTCAAGCTGTCTTTTCTCAGATGGCAAATCCATTTAGCTAGGAATTTTACCATTTTTAAGGGAAATGTGAAATTGAAATGAGTACATCCCAGTAAGACTCAACAAAATTAGATTAGGATCAAATTTGGCATTCTTTGAAGACCTTGAGGGACAGCCTAACTGGAGGGATGACCTAACTGAAGGGACATTCCAACTAGATGGACAGTCTAGCTCGAGGGACAGCCAAGCTGGAGGGGGACAGTCTAATGGAGGGTTAGCCCAGCTGGAGGGAAAGTCCAGCTGGAGGCCAGCCAAGCTGGAGGGGGACGGTCTAAAGGAAGGGCAGCCCAGCCTGAGGGATGGCCTAAGTGGAGGAGTTTTCTAATTGGAGCCATCTTTCAACCACACAGCTCTTACATTTAGTTGAATTGGGTTTTAATGTTCTTTTGGCATACTGGTTTATCATTGGGCCTTACCAGTTTGGAGTGCAGCAGTAGATCTTGAACTCTGGATTCCCCAGTGAGTCAGGGCAGTGGGCTCCAGAGTTGACATGAAGACTTGCTTGGTCGGTTTGTCTCATTTGATGTTGTAAGCTAACATGGGCTCCATCACTGCACCGTCATCTGTGTGGTATCTGTGGCATTGTGTGTGTTGATTCACTCATCTTGAAGAACATTTTATGTTGAAGTGTTAGCAACATGGATGTTGACTCGGGTGAATCACCATTGTTCACCACTGAGAGGGCTTAACTGCTCATAGCGGCAGGCATGCCCTTGGGAAACCGAGTAAGAGGCGCCTGAGCCCAGGCCTCTTCTCCATGTTTAACCACCTTGCTGCAAGCTGCTGATGCAGCAGCTCTGAGACTGAGTTGCTCATGTTTGAACTGTGTGCTGCTCCTTAATCATCCCTGTTGCCCTCCATTTCTGTGCAGATTGCAGCCCCCCTCCTGAAGAGTCCAGTCCAGGTACGTGGTTTCCGCTCAAGGCTCCTGCTGGTGTTCTTTAAATATTCAGGTAGTGCTTGTAGCTCAATTATCTAAGATTTCTTTGTGTTCCCATAGTTGGGAAAATACCTTAGGACTTGCTCTGTTTTGAGGCTTGGTAAGGGACCAGTGGGACTGAGGGAATTGCGGCCTGAAGCAGTCTGTTAGACACACTGCTTTTCCTTCAGCATCCTAAGCCTTTTCATGTGATTTACTCTGAGTGCACTGGGTCCTGAGGTGGGTGATCTGATTTGGAAAGCTACGTGTTTGTGAATATTTCTTGTATGTTCACCTGAGCTTTTGCACATAGCTCTAAGGCGCAGTTGGATGGTTTGTATCCTCTGGGGTTGTGGTGGTGGAGCATCCTCTGGTCAGCTTCTGGATGCAGCTTTAGAACTCTCACCAGGCATCAGTCCAGGCTTCAGTTGGGATTACTGCTAAAAATGAAATCTTTCTGCTATATTTTTATGGAAAACCTAATGTCCCTGGTTCTAGCTCAGGGGTTGGTGAACTATAGTCTTGAACTAAATCCTGGCCACAGACTGCATTTGTAATAGTTTATTGTCTATAAACAATAAATGCCCTCCTCGTCTATAAAGACTCTATTGTAAGGTGTGCCAACCCCTGGTCTAGTTCCTGATGAGCTCCCTGTATTTGGCTTGTGGTTTTCTCACAGTATGCATGCGCCTCTCTTCGCCCAAACCATTTTTTTATTGTAAAAAATTATTTACACGATCAGTCCAATGATTTCCTATTTCTGAATAGATGTAAGGTAGAAAGACACCTGCTTTATATCTAGAGTACAGCAAACAATGGGCACAGGATTTGTAGAGCCAGTTCCACCTGCTGATAGTGTCATGAGTCCACTTACTGTGACCACCTGGCAGCAGTCCCAGAGCCTCACTGTAGTAGTATCTAGCTGGGCTCGTCACACCCTCCCAGTTTGCTTTCAGTCCCTTTTACAGTTCTCTCTCCCCTCCAGTGGGTCTTAGATCCCAGTATAAGATAAACCCTCAAGGTTATTGAGCCTTAGTAGATTTACAGTTAACCTTGTACTGTACTTGCCGGCAAGTCTGGGACCATGGCCAGCAGTGAGGACCAGAAGGGACGGCCTGTGAGCGTATGGCAGGAGCTCAGGGCTCTTCTCCACTCCGGTTTCTGTCTGACTTATAGAACTCTTCTGCTTCTTAGGAAGCACTGGTGGCTTTTCCACAGTTGATGTTAAATGAACAAAAATGGTTCCCTGCCAGGAGTCCTGTACTGCATATTTAGTCTCTATTAACACACACAATCCAGAGGCTGAAGAGATTGCTTGGTGGGTAAAGTACTTGCTGTGTACTCATGAGGATCTGACTTCAGATTCCCCAGCACCCAAGTGAAAAGCCAGGAGTGGCAGCACTGGGGAGGGAGGTGGAGACAGCCTGGTCCTCAGAGCTTGCTGACTGGCCAGTTGGTGAGCATCAGGTTCACTGAGAGGCTGTATCTCAAAAAGTAAGATGGGAGTGACAGATGAGTACACTAGGTGTCAACATCTAGTCTTCACATGTGCATCTACGGATTCACACCAACACATGAGCACACGTATGCATATACTACATATACATAAAGTCACAAACATACAGACACACATACACTGTCTCTCACTCCCTGTTCATACTGATGAGTTAATTAAAAAAAAAAAAAAGCAAAAGCAGACTGTGGATTGGAAGAGCACTTGACGTTATCTGAAGTGATATGGAACATGGGCTGTCTAGGCAGCAAGCATGCATCACCGGTTAGCAGGTAGCTAAGGAGTTTTCCCCATCCTCCAGAAGCAGAACAGCTGCAGCACTTGGGACATTCCTTAGTCGACCTGATTTTAAAGAAATAATAATAATAAAATAATAATTAGTAGTAGTAAACTATTGTCTTTAGTTTTGAGGTAGCTTATTGAAAACCCTTTACCAACTTCAACATCCCAGCCATTTTTATTTGACAGGACTGGGTAGATACCATGTGCTGCCTTTTAAATCAATTTGGCTTGGGATCTTTTAAAATTGTGAGTTTCTGTTCATACTCAAAACACCTACTACCCCCTAGCTCCTGCTGTCTCCTTGGCAGAAGCAAGCTGACTGCTACAGATAATGGCCTGAGTTCTTAGAAGGGTTCTTAGCCTCTGTGTGGTTATGATGAGAAATGCTGGAAATGGTGGCTGGTGGCCTTACTGACCTCCAGCCACCAGGCTTGTCTGATACTATCTGGGAAGATGTCACACTCACCCCCTTGCAGTTTCATGTCACCCGTTTTCCAAGACAAGTATTGTACTGCCTTTTCGCTATTTCTTCTATATCTTCTTTTTCTAGTTTAGCAAATCAGTCATTCTTATATGAGTTTCATTTCTGAAAAACATGATTAAAGTGAAAAATTCATATTGGGGAAGCTTAGCTTAGTTAAAACAGCCTAATACTTTGATTATTTTCATGTTAAAATGGCCATGATTATCTTATGAATTGTCTGTGTATAATATTGGAAAAGCAAAGTAAAAATGACTGCATTTGATCTAAGTATTTCAATTCTTACTGAAGAGCAGTATTTGGGGGACAGAGAGAGTTTGTTTTTTGTTGTTGTTTTGTTTTTGTTTTTTGTTTTTTTTGAGGTTGCATATAGTATATAGTCCAGGCTAGCCTTGAACTTGTCATCCTCCTGCCTCAGCCTCCCAGGCCCTGGGATTATAGGCATGCACCACCATACCTGGCTTATGAAGAAGATTTTTACTGACTACTGTTCTCAAGTGTCTTGCTCTACTCCCTACTTTCCATTGGCCGTTTTTGACAGACTGTAGACAGAGTTCTTCAGAGAAACCAGAAACTGAAACTTGGTGTCTGAGGAGTTCAGAGGGAGAGTGAGATCTGGGAGTCTGTCTAGTGCTTCTCTCTGATTTCCCAAAAAGGTATCACATGGCTGAGGGGTCCAGGGCCTTGCCTGTGTTCCCCACTGCTCCACAGCCAGGCCTGGAACTCATATTTTCCACTCTCAGTCCAATGTTCTTTGTCACTGTGTCATATTTGCTAAGACCTTTCTGCTAAATTTAAGCTTTTTTTTCCATTACAGACATAACCCTTGTCCACATGCAGTGTGCATATCCATTTAGAGTACTTCCAACTCCGGGCTGTTCTGTCTACTCAGTCCACACTGGCCTGTCGCTGAGTGTAGGAAAGTTCCTCCACACATTCATGGAGTTAAAGTGCTAGGGGCAGGTCTCTTTCTCCAGTGTGGCAGTATAGTTGCTGGTCTGAGGCTAAGCCACCTGCACTCCATCCCTTAGGATGTGCACTACCGTGCGCTGGTTTGGAGTGCTGCTTCACCTAGTAGGGATGTGTTGATGCCTGTTTTTGGATGTGATGTGTCTTTTTGATGTTTTCCAAAAAGGAAGGAAACAAAGGCAGCCCCAGAGCTGCCCCTAGCTTTGCTCTTCCCCTCCGAGGTTCTATTTATAAGGGCTGTTTTGGTGCAGGGTCAGAGTCTCCTTACATTTCTGGAAAAAAAAAAAAACTAAGCTGGAAATAGTTGATGTCAAGCAGGGAGGTGGGGGTTGAGGAACAGTGGGTACAGAGGTGTGGCAGGAGCAGAGTTGGCACTTGGCTGTGAGAAGGGCCATGACATGCCCCTGTCTGTGGGCATTCCTTGTGGAATAGAGTAATCCCATGCTGTGGAAGGAGGTTGGCTCTTCTTGCACACAGAAGCTTCTTTTCTTGCTCTTTTCCTCAACAGCCATAGTATTGCCTATTGAGGAAGGGGTCACTAGTAGTTTTAGGGTGTCTGGTGTATGTGGGTGACACCAGAGTAGAACTGCTTTAGCTTACTGCAACAGTGCAGACAGAGGGACGGCGCAGAATTGACTCTGGGCAGAACTTAGTGCTACTTTTCCAGACCATGTGGTGGGGCAAGTAGGCTCAGAAGGTATAGAGGGGCTGAGGGTGAGAGAGGATGGTAGGGGTAGGGAGCTTGCTTCTTTACATGACCTTCTTGAAGCCTTTCTTTCTAATTCTAACACGCCCTTCACTCATGTGCAGGTGAATGGAGTGAGGCCCTTTATCCCCTGCTGACCACCCTCACAGACTGTGTGGCCATGATGAGTGACAAAGCCAAGAAGGCCATGGTCTTCCTGCTCATGCAGGACAGTGCCCCCACCATTGCCTCATACCTGAGCCTGCAGTACCGCCGTGACGTCGTCTTCTGTCAAACCGTAAGCCCCAGAGGAAATAAGGGTGGTCATGAGCACCTTCTACCATAGAGAAAACAGACTCAGGCACCCTGCTCTTCCACCTTTACTTGTGGAAGTCATAGGTGGTCTTGTTTCCCCAACCTGTTGCTTTTATGTTCACTTAGTAGAGCGGCATAGGAAGGAGATGACTTACTGATGACTGTTTGTCCTCCTAAAGAGCTAGCTCTGACAGGAGTGCCCAACGCCAAGAGGCAATGGCAAAGGCCTCTTTGTCGCCGTCTTCTTTTTCTCTTCAGGGGATGTAATGGAGGGCCCATGGGTGCTCGTCAGTGCAGTTGAAAGGGCGGGCACTCAGGTTTTGTGGCTTGTCACAGGGCTCCATCTAAAGATTTCAGTTACCATTCAGTGAAGAGGTGAGATGACTCTCCCAAGTTCAAAGATGCCAGTAGTGGAACTAATGATGTCAGTAGCTTGGTAGTGGGCTGGTGCTCTGTACTTCCCCCACTGATGCTGGGAAGCCTGTTTGATGCCACAGAAAACCTCCCTAAGGAAACTAGGCAGCTACATTCACTCTTCTTTCCAGGGTTGGTGTGGGTCTGAATAGATAGCCCTTTCCCTATGGGGAATTGATTCTAAGCTTCCAGAAAGTTTCGGTTCACAAACAACCCCAAGCAGGTCATGTCAGAAGCTGAGCCCAAACCAAGCCCACCTTTGACAGGTGTTGCAAGATTATGGTGTTTACCACCCTCTCCATAGCCTTTGATTACTGTGGTCCCAGCTCCTAGCCCTTCCTTGATGGGCAAGAGATGCTGCTGATGTTCCTGGAGCAATGGAAACAAAGGGACCAGGGCATGTGCTAGCTTCTGCTTGGGGTAAAGACGCCTGTTCTGCACACTGTTCCCTGTGCCTCCCCACAGCTGACAGCTCTCATCTGCGGCTTTATCATCAAGTTGAGGAACTGCCTGCATGATGATGGCTTCCTGCGGCAGCTCTATACCATCGGACTTCTGGCCCAGTTTGAAAGCCTCCTGAGCACCTATGGTGAGACCCCAGCTTGGCCCAGGGCCACAAAGGTGGTTCCATTTGTGCCTCTACCCCTTCTTTCCAAATTTCAATGAGTCCAAACATCACCAGGATAGAAAACAAAGAACCAGGTGATAATCCTGCAGTTCTGTATACCTCTTGGTTTGCAGGGGTGATGTTAAAAATATCTTGATGGTCTTTCTAGTGAGCATGGATGATGATTTGGGTTTCCTCTGAATTGCTCCCATCACTGCTCTCTGGTGCAGTGATAGCTGTACACTAAAGACATTTTTAATTCTATGAACTCCTTTCTCTAGCTGAGAAGAAGAGTCGCTGGGTCAAGGGGAAGGGATGGGCAGAAACTTAAAAGCTGATTCCAAATTGCCTTTTAGGGAGACTCCTTCCCCCAAGACTTGCTTTCCATTTATTTCTTCCAAGAAGATGAAAATAGACTATGTGAAAAAAGTATTTTTTTTCATTTTGGGATTATAGGGGTTTTTATTATTATTACTATTTCTTCTTTCTTATACTAATTCCGAAATTTGTCCTTCTTCCTTTTCTCCTGGTTCCTTCCCCCTTCCTCCTCTCTTCTCCCAATCCACTTCTCCATTTCACTTCAAAAAAGGGCAGGCCTCCCAGGGATATCAACCAAACATGACATACCAGTTTGCAGTAAGAGTAGGCCCCTCCCCTACATATTTAGTCTGGATGGGTCAACCCAGTAGGAGGAAAAGAGTTCCAAAAACAGGCAAAAGAGTCAGGGATAGCTCCTGCTCCCACCGTTGGGAGTTCTACAAGAAGACCAAACTACACAACCATGACATAAATGCAGAGGAACTAGGCAGACCCATACAGGCTCCCTGGGTGTCGGTTCAGTCTCTGTGGGCCCCTATGAGCCCTGTTGGTTGATTCTGTGGTCTGTGTTCTTGTGATTCCTTGACCCCTCTGGCTTCTCCCCCTTTGCCATGGGATTCCCTGAGCTACACCTAATGTTTGGCTGTGGGTCTCTGCATCTGTTTCCATCAATTGCTGGATGAAGCCTCTTTGATGACAATTGGGCTCGGCATCAATCTATTAAAGAATCATTTCATTGTTGTTGGTCATAATGTTTTTGTTTTTGTTTTTCAGTCAAGTTTGGTTCTATCCTAGGTCTCTGGGTCATCCAGCCTCTGGGTCCTGGCCCTCTAGACAGTGTCAGGTATAGGCTTCCTCCTATGGCATGGGTCTCAAGCTGGACCAGTCATTGGTTGATCACTCCCACAATTTCTGCACCACCCAGTACATCTTGGGTAGGACAAATTTGTAGGTCAAAGATTTTGTGGCTGGGTTGGTGCTCCAGTCCCTCCACTGGAAGTTTTTCCTGGTTTTAGGAGATGAGCATATCCATATTCAGACACCATATCCCCCATTACTAGGAGTCTTAGCTAGGGTCACACAGATTCCAGGGAGTTTCCATTGCACTAGGTGTCTACCTTGTCTGCAAAATTCCCAATTCCAGTTGTCTCTCCTAGAACTCTCTTCTCCCATCCTCCCCTAACTGATCCCTTCTGTTCTTGTCCCCACCTGCCCCCGGACCACCTGAGATATTTCTTCTATTTCTCCTCTGGGAGATCCATGCATTCCTTCCTTGAGCCCTCCTTGTTCTGTGCCAATGCATTCAAAGCTGTTCCCCACTTTCTCTTCTACCAGGTTCAGTGTATCTGGTTTTATGTTGGGGTCTTTGATCCACGTGGACTCGAGTTTTGTGCAGAGTGATAAATGTGGATCTATTTGCATTCTTCTTCTTCTACAGCTGTACCACCCTGAATACACTCAGTCTCACCCAATTAAGGGTTTTTGATGAGGTATCCAGCCATGAGTGGTGGACAAATTGGCCACAGCAAAGCTGTTTTACTGTTTCTCTTCTCATCCTTGAAGAGCTGGCATGGCTTTTTGAGGTTCCATGCACAAAACGTTTAAGAAGGATCGAGTTCAATCCTCCAGCTACATTTGCAATGTTGTTTTGTGATCAGTAGTGGATTCTCTCACAGAGCACTCTGTCAGGGGGAACAGGGCTCAGAGAGTGCCTCCCATCCATGCCCTTAACCCTCTGCTCACAACTGTCCTGGGAGAGTAGCAGGCCTTGACATCACCCTTCTCTCTTATCAACTCCTCTCAGGAGAGGAGTTGGCCATGTTGGAGGACATGAGCCTTGGAATCATGGACTTGAGGAACGTGACCTTTAAAGTCACCCAGGCCACTTCAAATACATCAACTGACATGCTGCCAGTCATCACAGGAAACCGGTAAAATAATCATGTTTTAAATACTGCAGTCCAAAGCAGTGTGTTTAATTTGTGTTTGTCTCAGGACACGGGACACAGTTTGCCTTGCGCTTTGCTTTTATTTCATTTTATTTTATTTTATTCTATTTTACTCTTTTAAAACATGGCATACAGCCTTCCCCCTACCCATGTCAGTTTTATAATTTCTCCTTAAAGGTGTGAGTGGGCACTTGAGCCACACTAGCCAGAGTGTCACCCAAGGCTCTAGAGTATGCTTTTGGTCTTTCCCCTACTCTCAGTGTCCTGACCTCACTCCTACTTTTCCTCTCTTCTGTAGTGATGGCTTTAATGTGCGAATCCCTCTGCCAGGACCACTGTTTGACTCCCTGCCCCGAGAGATCCAGAGTGGCATGCTGCTGCGGGTGCAGCCAGTCCTCTTCAACGTGGGCATCAATGAGCAACAGACACTGGCTGAGAGGTGTGTGCCATCCTCCTGGTGCCAATGCAACTGGGTGTTTAGTGTCCGTGAAGCTGTGGGTGTGGGCTCTCCTCAACTTTGGAAATACATGGTAGTTTCTGGGAGATTTTGTACAACTTTTAGTTGAACAGGGCATGATCAGATGTACATGCTAATTAGGTCATATTGCTGTCCATGGGTAGAAAGGAGTCAAGGGAAACATGAGATCGTTGCTGAAGAGACTGGACCACATGGCAATGCCATGGATCTGAATAGGTAGAGCATGGTGTAGTGTTCTGAGAAGGGACCAGCTGGAGAATGATGTAAGAAGCCTGAGGAATCAGTAGACTAAGGCCCTAGGCTTCTACATTAGACAAGTGGGTTGGTGCCTCCTCTGAGCAGGACAATGGGGAAGGCTGTGTTTTGAGCAGATGGTGCCTGGGCCCAGGTTGAGGCACCAGCATAGGAAACAGAGCTCTCCCAAGGCAAAAGCTAGAGGAATCTAGTTTGAGAAGAGTGGGCCTTTTGTGGGAGCTACAGCTGAAGATGTCCCAGGAGAGAAAGTGACGTTCCCTGCATCCAGCTGCTGTTAGGCAGTTTCTGGAAAGGACTGAGACAAATTCAGGTGCAGTGAGCAGAGTGGGTAGAGGAGGAGAATGTGCATGTTGGGTGGAGTCGAAGGGCGGGCAGCTTTGGCTTGGTTTGTTTGCTTGCTCTGGCAGCACACTTGTAAGTTTGTTTTGATTCTGAGATGAAGGGAGACTGCACAGAATGGAAAGATGCCTCCTTCCCCAAGGGGCAGATGCCTACTAGACACAAAGCTGTGTGGGTACCAGGGTGAACTGTCTGGGGCTAATGCTGGTATGGCATAGAGCAGGGGGGGGGGTGGACTGCGCTCAGGGCCCAGGTCTCAGATTGCACAACTATAGGGCCCTTCCCCCCTTTTAACTATTCACCACCTTCCTCACAGGTAGCATCCATTGCTTAACTCGTGTATTTGGTATAGTCATTCTTGCAACATGTAGTGGGCATAGGTCAAACCCACTTGATGAGAAAAGAGCAAAGGCCCCAGCCCAGCCCAGAAGGACAGTTAGCATTCACAGAGCAGAGGGTGACTTCAGATCCCGGCATAATCTCCTTATTCCTGGCTCTCCACAGCTGTCCTTTTTCCTGGGTACCTTTGAGGCAGGAAGACATGAGGACTGTAAGCTGAGAGCCTGTGACACTCAATGGACCTTCCAGTCTCTGAGCCTCATGCTTTTGACCATGTTTTGTTGCTGTGACAAAATACCTATAAAAAGATTTAAAACTTAAGAAGTAAAGGTTTATTTTGGCTTATGATTTCATTAGTTTCAGGCCGTGGCTGCTGGCTCCATCACTCCTCAGCCTGTGCATGGCAGGGCTGGAGATCATGGTGTAGAGCTCATACACCATGGTAGTATGAGTAGCTCAGCCCATGTGCCTGAGACAGGAAGGGTCATAAGACAAGGGTCACCCTTCCAAGACATGCCCAATGTCTGCTTCCTCCAACTAGGCCCCAGCTCCTAATAAAGCATTTTCTAGAAACTTAGCAGTGAGTCATCAGGACCCAGTCACTCACACTGGTGCCCAGAGCCCAAGCCTTCCACATGTGAACTTGCATGGGGAGACTTCTTACCAAACTGCAGCAAGCGCGGACGCTGAACCAGTGTCCTCTTAGGCACATCACTCTTGGGCGTACCTGTAGTGAGTTACAGTAGCTGCTGCTTGTGAAATCTGTCCCCAGTGCTGTAGGGATGGCTTCATCCTCAGAAAGGAGAGAGAGACTTGGGGTTTGAACTTGCAGGTTTTCTGCTTGGGAGAATCAATCCGCATAGATTTCTTGCAGCTTTTAATTTGTTAGAGGAAGATGGCATGGCCTTTCTGCTGATGTCCTGATTCTCTCCAAGGTTTGGAGACACATCCTTACAAGAAGTCATCAACGTAGAGAGTTTGGTGCGGTTAAATTCCTACTTTGAGCAGTTCAAGGAGGTTTTGCCGGAGGACTGTGAGTATTCCTTCGCTCATAACATGTTCTCCACTGCTTGTGCAGTCTTCATTTTGGACGCTTGAGCTCCAGCCCTCTCTCTGATCTGGATGCTGCCTAGTGCATTCTACCGCAGTAGTGTGACATCCACGTGTGTGCACCGATCCTACATGGATAGTTTTGAGCTGTTCTTTCTCCACCCTCACATATGTACATGGCGTCCCATTCATCTAGCTTGAGTCCCACCAGGAAAGCTTCCCCAGTGCTGCAGCCCCTGCTTCCTTCGTCTGCAGTTGATGCTCTTCTGCTGTATATGGCATAGCATTTTCTGCCACTATGTTCTGCTTCTCACTGGTACATGCTGTGGAAGACTGTGTGCCTCTGCTGGGAGCACCAGGGGTTCTTGGAGGCAGTTCAGGGGTTCTGCATGAGCTGTCTGTGAGTTTCTGTCCCTTGCATATAAAGATGCAGAAAAGACCCTTCATAGTGTTTATGGGCAGGATGACCCTGCCATAGTCCCCCAGAGGCAGTGGAATTCCATGATATACTCATGTATGGTTCTCTGTTCTGTGTGAGGACATGTCAGAGAGGGTTCAGGAAGCCACAGAACTTAGGAAGAAGCCCAGCGCTGCTCAGCAGAACTTGTAGCTGCATGACTCTTTTGACATCATCCTAGTAAACTCAATGAGCCTTTGCCATGTTTATCCCCAGTGAGACAGCCCCTGCCTCTTTGGGTACCACACAGAGCATACAGACACCTGTCCTTGACTGGAGATAAGTTTGGTTTCTCTTGTGTGTGGGATGGGCCCAAAAAGGAGCGGTGTATTGACTGGGGATATAAGCAGGCTTTCCTCACATTCTGTTAGAAGGTGAGAAGGACCCTAGACTTGAGAAGCAATGATGAGACAACAGTGTGAGAGCATTGCAGGTTCTGATGAGCCAGGCACCAGGCCAGTGCCCTGCACGCTGTCCCATGTGCACTGTTGTGAACCATAAGAAATCAACATTAGTCTGTGTGTCCAAGGAAAGGAAAGGTTGCCTGAAACCTGTATTCATAGCCAGTTAAGAAGGACCCAGGAGAAGACATTGTCCTTCATTTGGCCGTGCTCATTTGGGAAACAGGAAAAAGCTGCCTCTGCTTGGGCTCCCTAGTGTGCTGGTTAGACTGGAGGAGGGGACACAGGCTACAGGCAGCCCCAGGAAGGCAAGGGTGTCCCCTGAAACATTGTCTCTTCTGTGACCCTCACCTGTTGATGATTTGGCATGGTCAGGGGTGGAGGCACCGCTGCAAGGTTCTGACTGAAGCCCTGAAGCCGACAATTTGAGAACTTTAAGCATGTTGGCCTTAAGCATATCAATCCTTTCATAGTGTCTTAGTCAGGGGTTCTGTTGCTGTGATAAAATGCCTTGACCGAAAACAGCTTTGGGGAAAAAAGGGTTGTTCCAGCTTACACTTCCACATCATAGTTCACCATCAAAGGAAGTTAGGATAGGCCTTCAAGGCAGGAACCCGGAGACAGGAGGTGATGCGAGGCCACGGAGGAGGAGCCTACTGTTCCCCATGACTTGCTCACCCTGCTTTCTTATAGAATTCAGGATCACTAGCCAGAGGTGAAATCACCCACAGTGGGGTGGGCCTCCAACATCAACATCAAAACTCAGTAAGACAGTGTGCCACAGACTTACCACAGGCCAGTCTGGCAGAGGCATTTTCTCAATTGCGCTTCTCTCTTCCAAAACAACTCTAACTGGTGTCATATTGACATAAAATTCTCCAGTGCCCCTCATAATACCTTCAGAAATGGTTGCCTTGTCTTTGATTTTTTTTTTGTCCCAGGTTTCTTGGGTGAAGCAATATGACATATGGGAGCTCAAGAGGTCCTGC
This sequence comes from Dicrostonyx torquatus, assembly GCA_028555095.1. Lineage (NCBI taxonomy): Eukaryota > Metazoa > Chordata > Mammalia > Rodentia > Cricetidae > Dicrostonyx > Dicrostonyx torquatus. Next base: position 2,411,857 of record JAQHUG010000122.1, read on the forward strand.
AAGGGCCTGGAAAGTTCCATAGTGGAGGAGGGTTGCTGTTAGGATTAGTGGGGTTAGGGATCCCTGGGCCATTCAAAAATTCTTCAAGTGTGAGTTGTGGTCCCTCATAGGAGGCTGCACTTGACTCTCCCAAGGTTTCTGTCTACTCCCTAGTCAAGACCCATTGCTCCAAGCACCCTGCATTCCTGATGTGGGTTTGGAAACCAGGCAACTCACCCTCACTTCTTGCTCATTTTGCCCCTTAGAGGGGCAAGAGGCTTGGACAACTATAGCTTCTTTGACATACCCTTCTCCTGCCTCTTGGGAAAACCAACAAAAGATAAAAGTCACTGCCCTTTGATGGTGGCCATAATAGCCGTGGAGAAAATTCAAGAATCAGCATCCTGGTAGCCATATTTAAATCTGCAGTCGCCTTCCTCCCATAAATGCTGTGAAGCAGGAAAATACTTTCTCAGGAGAAGTATCTTTGAGTGGATCCCCTCTGCCATAGACTCCTCTTCTCTTCCAGGTCTACCTCGATCTCGGAGTCAGACCTGCCTGCCAGAGCTGCTGCGGTTTCTAGGACAGAACGTCCATGCACGCAAGAATAAGAATGTGGACATTCTCTGGCAAGCTGCTGAGGTACTTGTCATGGTGCAGAAGAGTTATGGTGCCCCTCCAACAGCCACCTTAGCAAAGACAGGCAGGTCAAAACCCCAGCCAGGGAGGAGAGCACAGGTCCCTCCAAGCACAGGACACAAGGAATGGTCACTGCATAGGTTCAGGGATGCTGGAAGACACTGAGCATCATTACCCAGGAGTTCGTTCTGATCGGGCCACCTGCATTTCCACAACAGACATGGGGTCTGATGTGTTGTCCTCATAAGAAGCCTGAACAGTCATTTGATCCCCGCTAACACTTCGTGAGGTTCATAGGAGGTTTGTGGCTACCTCTCATAGCTCCTTATAGAATTCTTTTTTTTTCTTCCTTGTTTTGGTTTTGGTTTTTCGGGACAAGGTTTTTCTGTGTAACTAACTGTCCTGGCTGTCCTGGAACTTACTTTATAGACTAGACTGGCCCCAACTCACAAAGATCTGCCTGCCTCTGCCTCTCAAGTGCTAGGATTAAAGGCGTGGGCCACCACCACCACCTGGCCCTTATAGAATTCTTACTCTGCACTGCCGCTCAGACCTCCTCACTGGCCCAAGCACCTGCGCATCTGGTGTTTCCTCAGAACTTCTGTCACAGAACTCCAGGTCTCCACTGAAAGCTGGGGTATCTGAACTCATCTGCCACTCATGCCATGTATGTCCTGATCAATCCCAAGATTCAGGACTAATGGCATACCCATGACATTCTACCTCACTGCCTGGCCCAAGGAGGACAGGACGGGACACAGCAGGAGCTGGCCTGGCTCTACCTACTCACACTGGTGGGAGATGGCTGTCCTTGTCATGGTTTTCCAACTCTTTCTTCCATGCCAGGAAATGGTCCCTGCCTGGCCTGGTGCTTGTGAAACCATTCCAGTTACTGTTAGACCCTGTGTAGGGTGTCTTTCTGGTGGCGCTTTTCTTGAATGAGCTTTCCATTGTGAGCTGCTCATTGCTGTGACTGCCGATCTGCTGGTGGGACGGAGCTCTGGAGAGTACCTTCTCCTCTGCATCTTCTACAATGGACCAGCTGTAGACCCTCACCCTGTGGGAGGTGTGGGATGGGTCCACTGTGGACCTTAGTCTGGCTAGGCTTCCATTTAAGCTTGTAATCACAATAAGATGTATTTTGGACGCCATGTGGTGACCAAAGTCTTAGCAAGGTCCACAGACTGTGTTTTCATTTTCTCTCAGGTTGGAGCTTGGTTTGGCATTGTCAGGCTGGGCCCAGCAAATGGAATAGAAACACAGAAGGAAAACATGCTTTCTCTTGGGTCCATGCAGCAGGCTTGAGAGAGCTGCTATAAAGTGACAACCTTTGTGACCTTCTGAGAGCTGTGCTTTTTGATGCCGCACAGTCCAGAGGGTGACACCGACCGACCCTGAACAGTGGACTAGGGCTGTCCCTCATGGACTCACTCTTAGAACAGCACAGAGGCAGCTTTGCAGATGCACAGACTCATGCATGCCTTGTTTAGAGACTGTGGTTCTCTGTCTGCTGCATGCCACAGAATAATCATCCGGTAGATGAGGGGCAGCCAACCCTCCCTATCAAGTCAGAAAACCCCATAGTTCTTGTTTCCAGTAGAGTCCCAGCCACAGAAGCATAAATTCAGGGGTTTAAAGTTTCAAGGACTCTTATATATCCCATTTCGTGTTGCCCATATGGTCACCTGTGGGGAACAGTGGGTATGGGACAGCAGACCCACGCTGCTTAGATACTGCACCCCCCCCCCAGAGCTGTTCTTTTTCTTAATCTTCTTTTCATCTCTGTATATGAATAGAGGCCCAGCTAGTCTGTTGAAAAACTTCAGTCAGATCTGGGTGATCACTTCACAGGTGGGGAGACTTAGCCAGAGCTTGAGAGCTGGCTGTAGACCTGCTGGCTCAGGAACCTGTCCCTGCAGATCCCTTCTAGTGCTGGGCTACTGTTTCTAGGAGCCATGAGTCTAGGAGTGTATCTAGAAATGAAGGGACATGCCCACAGTGTTCTCGTCATGGGAGAGGATTTATACTAGTAGGTTCAGGGTCAAGGGGGACCTGTGAGTGGCATCTGTCCTCTGGCTGGATTATCCTGGGTCCTCATTCCTTGGGCTGGATGTGCCAAGAAGGCCCAGGCATGACTTAGAAGGGATAGCTGGTAAGAGTTAGTGAAAAACAGTGATGCCCAAATGTCCCTAGAAGGGATGTCCCTTGAGAGAATATACAAGGAACAAGTTCCCCTGAGGGATGGGGTACAAGATGGGCAAAGATGAAGTCAGGCTCCTCAGGTGGCAGGGCCCTCCAAGAACTCATTTGGAGCTAACTTAGGTTGTGATACCAACCTAGCAGGACACAGAGTTGGGGAGCCAGGCAGTCAGGCTAGGACTAGTCTTGAAGTTACTGCTAGTGCTCCTGCTAGACTTGTGGGGTGCCGCCTCCCCTTGAGGGTGTTGCCTTTTTGCTGGTTTTTCTCTCCTTAGAAGATCCCATTTCCTGTTGACAGGTCTGTCGCCGCCTTAATGGGGTCCGATTCACGAGCTGCAAGAGTGCCAAGGACCGCACAGCCATGTCAGTGACACTGGAGCAGTGCCTGATCCTGCAGCATGAGCACGGCATGGCCCCGCAGGTCTTCACACAAGCCCTGGAGTGCATGCGCAGGTGAGTGAGGGCTCCTGTCAGGCTGCACTTGCCCAGCCACCTGCGCTCCCTTTGCTGTGTAAACTGCAGATGAGCCTGTAACCCTGAGTTTGACCACTGCTCAAACCACTGACCCTGTCAAACTCGGGTGGTATTCTCTTAGAAGGTCAGGAGGACTTTTTGAACAGAACTGCACTGACCCCAAAGCGTGGTGGGCAGGCTGGGGATCAGGCAGTTCAATAAGGCTGGAGAGCCACGCTTTCTCAGCAGACAGCTGCTTTTACATAGTATATATGTGTGTGTTGTATACTTCCCAACTCCAGTGAAGGAACTGTGTCTGCAGGTTGCACTGGTTTGCTCTGCTGCCTCTCTAGTAGTGGACGAGTTTGCTCTCTTGAGCCGAATGTCCAGTGAATGTTTCATGGCAACAGCTGTCTGTGTTCCCTGGCCACCTCCCCCTAATGATGTCCTGGTTCTGAGACGGCAGATGTGTTAGCAGAATGAAACCCAGAGTTCACATTGTCCTCTGTTGATGGATGCCTTGTTTCAAGCACTGCTGGGAAGCTCCCTACTTCGCATACCAAAAGAAAGGATAAGAAACCTGGTTTTCCTGTCTCCTTTGATGTAGTCACCAATGCTGTTAAAGTCTCGTTTCCAACAGTCACTTCTACTGAATGTTCTGTATCATTTGTCCTCTCACCAAATTCTTTAAAGTGTTCAATTCTCTTATCCTTTCTATATGTTTCTGCCATTTGACCTTCTCACAATGCACAGAGTGATGCCCGAGCTCATGCCTCTTGATAGCAGCATAAATGGCATCATTCCGTTCCTGTTTTGTCTCCAAGTTCATTTAAAACCCTTTGTAAATGTTCCTAGCACTCCATGCCTCTGTCGTCGGTAATGGAAAAGCAATGGAGTCTTGGAAGCACAACAGGTCTGTATCCAGAATCTCCATACCCTTTTAGCGTCTATACCAATTGTGATCCTGGTTCCGAGGGGAACAGCTATTCTGTGCCCCATTATGCAGTAGGGGGAAAGGCTGATCTAGAGATGTCTACCACTGAGGAAGTGAGGACGACCCAAACAGCAAAGGCTGGCACCAGTGTCCTAGGGGCTACCTCCAATTGTACCCCCCACTATATCCCAATAATAATGCAATAAAATATGTCCCTATCAATAGATTAATCTATTGGTAAAAGCAGAGTCCTTAGGTCCCAATTACCTCTCAGTGGGACCCACTAGCTGGGACCCATATCTTCAACATGTGAGTTCTAATCTGTTTAGCAGCCACAAATTCTTTAGCCAGCTTTACCTGTGCCTCACTCTGGGAAAATCTGAAAGTTTTCAAACCTTTTAGCTCTGCTTTTTGTTCCCAGTTCTTACCATTAATCTAGCCAGCAACACCCGTGCACCAGCTTGAATAATGGGCTGCTGTGACTACTTCTGACAGGTTATTTATACTGTCCACAAGGACAAAATATAGAGAAATTCTTTGCCAGAATGTAATGTGGATGGCCTCTAGTCTGGCATCCAGTTGAGTCTGTTCCCATCTGAAAGAAACCTCGTGAACAAAGTCTTTACTGTCCCCGTTTTGTTTGGCATACTGGACATTTGAACCTTTGATTTACCCATTGAACTCTGCTTACAGCATCCTAAGGGTTTATAGGCTCTTTTTCCAGACTCTTCTGAGTTCCTCCTGCAAGCCAGTTCCAAAGGCTTCTGAGTCTGATGATCCAGTATAGTCATAGTACCCCACTTCTCCAGTAACAAACGTGTATTGGTCAGTGTCCCATTGTAGTGACAACATACCTGAGAAAGGAGCAGAAGGGAGGAGGATTTAGCTCATAGTTGGAGAGGTTTAGCAAGTTTTATTTTGACTGTGGTAAGGCAACGTATCCTAGCAGAAGGGCATGGCAGCTCACGGTTGCTCACTTCACAGTAAGCAGAATCCAGAGTGACAGAGACTGGGACAAGATACACCTTTTAAAGACACATACCTTTGCCCTTGCTCCAGTAAACGAGCTCCCATCCATGTTCTGGTCAGAAGCTCTAACTAAACTCAGTGAGCCACACACAAAGGAGGCATGGAAGGAGGGGTAAAACTTGTCGAGAAGGGTTCCTATAGGAAGAGGGAGGGGGTTGGGGTGAAAATGACTAAATTCATTATATAAATGTATGAAACTATCTCAACAAACGTAAGGGCTGTTGAGATGGTTCAGTGGGTAAAGGAGCTTGCGCCCAAGCGTGATGACCTGAGTTGATCACTGGAACCCACATGGTGAGAACCAACTCCTGCAAGTCATATGTGCCCCCCCCACCTCATGCGCCTGGCACATGCACAATGAATGTAATTTAAAAGATTTTAAAGACACATACTCTACTGTCCTACACCCTCCAACCAGGCCCCATCTTCCACAGTTACCACCTCCCAATCTATTAGTTTACTGATGAAGGCAGAGCCCTTCCCAGCCACTTCACAGATTCCCATCTTTTGAACACTGCTTGTACTGGGACCCAAGCCTCCTTTAACACATTACCCTTTGGTGGAGGAACACATCATAGCTAGACTATTACATCACATTTGACACACCATTCTTTAGGTTAATAGTCCTATGTCTTTGTAGATCTCTAGCAGTTTGAATACAGGTTAGTAAGTTGTACTTACTCAGTGTCCTGGAGTGTCATTCCTGTCACCATTGTCTGCTCAGAGGCCCTTAGGGTTATTTTGCTGTACCCTTTATGGACCCCAAGACCATGAGCAAGGAATGACCTTCTTCCTAGGAAATGAGCTTATTTCTTGCTCTCTTTCTCTGCCTCATTCAACCCACTCCCTCTCTGTAAACACAGCATTTCCTAGGATCTAAAATCTCTACAGTGGGCATACTTTAGTTGAATGATTATTTTCTACAGCCATTAATACGAAACAAAGCCTCTGCCTGTCCCACTAGCCTCAGCACTGCGACGGTGCTCGCCACTGCCCTCTCTGGGCCTTCACTGCAGGCCTTTGCTTTCAGGCCACACGGTTGCACCCAACTTCTGTTTTCTGGATTAGCCCATGTGGTTCTGTTAGTTATCTGCAAGTCCTGTGGCTACAGTGGCAACCAGCACGGCAGAACACCGAGAGCCCTAACGAAGGCAGCGGTGGACCCTACAGTATCATTAAGTAGATGGTGCATTTGGTTCCCTTACTTTCTCACTGTGTCTTGTCAGATGAGAAAGTAGAATGTACAGGTGGGAACAGAGCTGATGTGCTGACACTTGGAGGTGTGTGCACACACACAGGCACATATGCACATGGAAATAATAACAATAATAATTTATCTGTAGTGGTGCATCATGAATTCTTGTATCAGGACCGATTTCAAGTCCCCAGTGTAGATGAACGTGAGGTTGGGTCTAGATTCACATATTCAATTCCTGTAAGCCATGTGAGCTGAGCCCAGCACCCCTCTGGCATGGCTGAGGTTAATGGCACAGGTAGAGGTGGCCTTCTATCCCATGTTAGGAACTGAAGTCCTCCTGGACAGCCACAGTGACCCACCAGGAAACCCTGGCAGACATTGTAATCATCCATCAGTGCTTGCCAACTTGCACAGTGTCCCGTCAGAAAAGCCCGTTCCAGCAGGGCCGATCCTGAGCTTAGGGCTTCCAGAAAGGCAGGCAGAACACAGCTGCAGGAGGCATCTTGAGCCCCTGCCTACCCATCTGCAAGCTGTTCTTTCGGAGTGCCTGCCATGCCCTGCGACCAGAGTCCGGGGTATGTTCCTGTTTGCTAGCTAGGATGGTTGGTGGTCCTCGGCCATGTGCTTCTGGATACCATCCCACCTCAGAGTGTCCTTCACGTTTCTAGTTCTGGGTCTTGAGCCCAGGACCTAGTGTCATCTAGCATAGTTATCGCTGAACTATACTCAGCCTCCAGAATACTTTTCCTTTAGGATTAAAATAAGGAAAAAAATCCCAAATTTCCAATGTGAATTTGGTTGACTCTGTTTTGAGGGATCATCTAGAACAGTGTCTTACAGAGTTGGAGACAAGATTGCTACACCCCTCCACCACTCAAACTGAGACTTGAGGCAGGTCGGGGAGGACGCTGCCCTGGATTGATACCCAGGTAAATGAGTTTTGTCTGTGTGGTTGATCAAGAATCAGCTTCATCCCCACCACTGTACTCCCCGTCACCTAGGCATCTGTGAGAAGGTCAAACCCCCATGGTTCTTCATGTTCAGCTTGCTTCTCAGAAATGCCCATCGCAGCATGTGGGGCATGACGGGCGGCATGAAGCTGTGCGTGGCCAGTTGAGAGAGGGTGAACATGAAAACCGTCCTTTCAGCTACATGTGTTGATTTTGGTAGACTACAGTATTTCTTTCTTATTTTTCACTTCTCTTTCTCTCCTTTTTTTTTTCCTGTAACTGTGCTGGTTTTATTTTGGCCTTTTGTTCACACCCTTCTCTGCATTTTATTTTTCTTTCTGTTGTGGTTCATTCTATTTTTTTCCAATCTTACCTTTTGGTTCTCCTTTCTCCCCATACTTTTGGGTAAAACCCATCGCATGTGTCTGTCTTTTTGTTTTGTTTTGTTTATTTCTTTCCTTCCCCCTTTTCTTTTCCTTTCTCCCAACTTTTTCCTTTTCACAGCATTGGAACACGGGAGGTAGTCACCCAGAAGAACTTGAGCGGCCTGGTGCCCATCCGAGACTTAAGGCTAGACCCCAGCCTCCTTTGTTCTATTCCTTTATTAGCTCTGAGCCCCAATTTACTGATTGTGTGGCTCTTTCTGAGCATAGCATACCTGGTGACCAAATTACGCTGCAAATAAATATTATTATGAAAATTAATTAGTCACAAGACAGACAAAAGTGCCCGAATATGTCCAGCCACCGTGTACCAAACTGGACAGAAGGAAGGTGTCAAAGCGAGGTCTGCCAAGAAATATCTCATGCCTTACAGTTTGATGTTCTGTTCTTCTGAACTGTAAATACCTGCCAAATTCTTTCATCGAGAGGACTTGTTCATTTTGATTGTGTAGTGTCTTCAGTGCTTGTAACATGTTCTTCTGGTGCCTGTGACTGCATTATTTAGCTGGCCTGGAATTACTTGTACCAAATATCCGACCTTCTGATGTATAACTACTTATTACCTGTACATCTTGTGTGCCCTGCTCCAAGAGAAAGGGATGCTGTCTGAAAAGAATTTGTATATTTGATACTATTCCTCAAGTGTATTGCTAACCTTCCTTGTCTTTTGAAGAAATCAACAAGGAAAAGATGCTTTTTCGGTTTATCTAGATACCCCTGTTTAGTAGGACTGGATTTCCTACTTTCCTTTCAAAGCGTAGTCCTGGGATTGCAATAGCAAACAGTTTGTAGAGTCGTACTTCCTCGCTTCCAGTTATTTCCACTTGGTGACGACACAGCTGTGGATACAGGAGCACATGCCACCAAGTCCAGCACACAAACTTTACATCTTGCATGCGACTTCAGGGTTGCTCTTAATATATGCAGTAGCAAGAGTTATATACTTTCTCTTGAATTAATTTTTTTAATTTAAAAACTGTATATTTTATTCCAGATGAAGTCTAGATATCTTTTTTTCTTTTACTAATACAATAAGGTTAATAATGAACAAAAAAATCAAAGAAAATGTTTTTAAAAAATGAAGCTTAAGTTTTGGCAGTTGTGAGAGAGCTGTGAAAATGGGAGATCAGTGTGGGTTTGCGTGTGTCACTCCTAACTTTAACATCGGAACTGCCCGTAAAATAGGATGACTAGTCGCCCTGACATTCCTTCATAAAAATAACCAAGTAACCTAGGGAAGGTTCCACCCACCTCGTGTAAGAAACAGTGAATGGCTTCTCCATCTTCCAGTTCCTATTAGGGTGCATTTCTGCTTTTGATTGCCAGTTCAGTGAAGGGGATTTCTTTTCATGAGTGTGGTGGAAAACCTGGAGTGACTTAGAGAAGCTGGAATGTCTAGTATCTTGACATTGTCACGCCCACAAACCCATCCACCATAGCTCTAGCCTCTCTGTTTTCTCCGTGAGACTTTCTGACCATCCCTGGAGGACTGTCTCTGCTCTGGCTTCCTCTCAGAGAGTGAGGTAGAGGAGCTGCAGAGCAGTTAGCAGTGAGCACCAGATGGCGGACTGGGGAAGGTTGTCCTTACCGCATCTGAGGGTCTGAGCACTGCAGGCGCCCCAGTGCAGGCCTCACCTCAGTGTTCCCACATAAGCAGGTCTACTTGTTTCTCCTAGTGTCAACATGGTGACAGCTCTGTGGCATCTCCCAGTTTAGCGTGTTAGCCATTGCCAGCCAACATTAATCACCAGACAGACCTGTCCAACCAGTGACTCTTTGAAAAGAATGTTTGCTAGGTGCCCTTTCCCTTCAAAGCATGTGCTTCAAGCTTTTAAAACCATTTTGTTTGCTCCATTTGAGTAGGGGAAAGAGAGTCCATAGTCTCCTTCCATCCCCATCTCACAGCCTCCATTCCTTGCTCTAGGTTGATAACCTCCTGATAACAGGGAGGTGACTCAGGAACGCACCATTTCCAGGGTTCAGAGATCATAGACAGATGAGGGACATCTCCGGAGGTTACTGCAGAGATAGCATCCTCTGTCTCCTATGGCCCAAGATGCCCCTAGCTCTTTGCACAGACTCTCCTCAGGACCTTGTACAGCAGCAAAGGGAAGTAGTGGCTGGTTAGAGAAATCCCCCCCCACACACACCCAGGCAGGGAGGAGAACTGTTAGAACATGGCCTGGTGTGGTACCAGCCTCCCTCCTGTCCTATATATAGCCTTGGCTGTTGGTTGGGTCAGGAAGGCAAGCCATCATGAGGTTCCTTGTTTCTCTCTTCCAGGTGTGAGTAGAATGCAGTACACCTGCAGGCACAAGAGGCTGGCTCTGGGAGTCAACCCCACGGGGGGATTTGAGATTTGCATTTACTTTTTTCTTCTAATGTATCAGGGAGGTGGGAGACCAACCTTCAGTATGCTTATCCTTTATACTGGATTTTAATGTCTTTAAGGCCCTTTGCTCATGAAATCAAGCCAAATGTGCATTCAAAATCTTGTCTACAGCAAGAAATGAGGAGAAAAGAGTAAGGAGATAACTTGAGCTAGGTCACTGCTAGTATTGAGCAGTGGCGTCTAGGTTCCCTCTGAGTAATCCTGCACTGTGGTGTAGAGACTGCTCAGTCTGCATCCTCTGCAGCAGCCAGCCACTTCTGAAGGAGAGAACCATTCTCAGGAATTCTTGTTGAGTGGCCTTACAGAATGGCTGTGCAGATTCTGCGAGCAATCCGACTGCCACTGCTTCCTCCTGTACTCCTCAGGCAGAAGTGCATGGCCCTTCCACAAAGCCACTCTTCATGTCTGCTGTGGCATGGCCTAGACAGGGGGCCTTCAGATGAATTATAAAGTAGAAGAGACCTTAGGATTGTCTTTTTAGAGTTTCCATTGAAACTTCCAAAGTTGACATTCTTAAAATGAAGCAAAGCTCAAGATAATAATAAAAAGAAAAAGAACCAGAAGCTGTACAATAATTAAATCTCTCTTGTTCAAACCTCATCATGTGCTGCTGCCTCCTAGAGACAGACACAGCTGCATTGTCAGTGAAGTGTTCTGCTTCAGGCCGTCATGCTGGATTCTGCAACAGGACACCCTTTACCCCCTCTGCAGACCTTGTCCCAGGCCTTCAAGCCAGTTCACAGACACATGCAGACCATGCCGACAGTGGCAGCCTGCAGACCGGGCATATTGGCCTGGATAGAAACATGTAGAAGAAACAATTTGATTTAAAAACCAGATTAAATTGTAAGTTCATATTCAATGTATGCAGTCAGCTAAATCCAGTATTAGTTCCTTTCACAGGTAAATACAGGGACTGTCGACGTTTGTAAGTTCTCATTAGACATTTACTGCCTAGGTGGGTTTGAGGACCTTCTGTAAATGGAGAAGCCGTATGTGAAGTAGTCTGTCGGTGAAGGAGCTTCCAAAGACCACAGCAGGTTCACTGTGCACAGGAACCTATAGCTTCTTAGCTTCTGCTTTAAATAGATTTCTATTTTTATCTGATTGCTGAATGTTCAGCAGATGCTGTCATTTGCTCTGGGTGACCCAGGGGTTTGGCTCAGGTGACACATCCAGCCTAAGGCTTGAGGCACAGGTGGCAGTGTCCGTCAACAGCAAGCAGGCGGATGCTTCTCTACACTGCCTGGGCTTATCTCTTTTGAGTAAACATTACTGTCTCACCAAAACCTACTTGACATGTTCTTAATAAGGGGACTGTCATTTTCATTTTGAAAGGCTTGAGCTGCTATTTTTTAAATGTATGTCCTGTGATCTTCAGAGAATTTGAAAGACTTTTTTAAAAATCACTGTCTTCTTGGTAACTGCAAGTTTTACATCTCAGAAGGGGGATTTTTTTACTGAACTTGACAATTACTTGATTTTATTGCTACTCTTTAAACATTATAAAGATAGCAAGTTTCACTGTGTCATGGAAAGGAATTTATATTAAGAATCATTTTTGGCTGTTAATTTTATGCCATTCCAGAGCATTGCTTAGAGAATCCCTTGAGGTTCGCTCTGAGGCCTCCTTGACTCTTTATCCTCTTCCTGGGCACCATTTGTCTTGCCCCTGGGTTGCAATGACATCCCTCCATCAGTGTGGCTGGGATTCAGACTAGTAGTGAATTCTCTAAGGGGAGAGCTCCTGTGGGCTCACATTGGGCTCAGTAGTGCCTGTACAAGAAGTGGCCACAATGAAAGCAGCCCACTTGGAGAAGGTGGTTAGTGACCACCAGGAGATCAGTGGACTTCACAGCAGTCAGCCTGGTAGCCATGAGGACCTGTTCTGCAGCCAGTGCATGGGCCTGTATGGGCACTTTGCATTTGAACAGCTGCCTCTAGGTGGAGACAGCAGAGCAGCCTCCTCTGCCAGGTGTTTTTTGCTACCTGTTGAACTCTGCAAGGAAAATCGGCACTTGGGGTTTGATGTGTCATAGATTTTGCTACCATACAAAAGGTACTGTGTTTCAGAAGCTTTGGTAAGAATAAAATGTCCCCATTCATCCAGTTTGCTGTCCAGAAACCTGCGAACCACAAGTTATGATAGAACCCCAGATAACCAAACCCAAGATACACACAAAATCATGTATTTTTAAAATAATTGTGTTTGCTTGGACACAACATCGCTCTGGAACTGCCAGCCCACAGCTGCATCCAGCATGAACCCATCTCTGTGCTTCTCCCGCTTTGTCCAGAAACCATCTTATGTGTGCATCTGTTGTAAATGAGTCCAGCACCCATCTGAGTTAATCTTTTTTTAATGCTATGAAAATAATAAGTTCATGTCATCTTAGTTTAAGTCTTTTGTTTTTTCCTTTTTTACTGCTGTCATTTCTTGTGCTTGTTTTTTCCCCAGTGAGGGTTGTCGAAGAGAAAATACAATGAAGAATGTTGGAAGTCGCAAATATGCATTTAACTCCCTGCAGCTGAAGGCCTTCCCCAAGCATTACAGGCCTCCAGAAGGGACTTACGGAAAAGTTGAGACATGAACACACGGTTTCCTCTAATTAGCTGTGGGTACCCTCTAGTGTCACATATGATTCTTCAAGAAGACCAGAAGGATTCGTTTTTATTTTTGTGTTTTTAAAACTACTTCACTAAAGAGTCTATGAGCATGATTTTGTGTTGGAATCTGTAGGGGGTCATGTGTGGCTCAATAGCGTGGATAGTAATGGCTGCCCTTAGCCATAGTTTTCAGCTGTGACTATACAGTTAATGTCATAGTTCCTAGAAGCCAGCTTGATTTGTCCAAAACTCTTGGAGACTTTTTCAAATACCCACTTACACACTGCTCACCCAACTTATTTTTCTATTCAGTAACTCACAAGTGAGCATTGACTTAAGATCTATTCTCAGAAAGTACGTGCCCCATTAAACTTCAGGTCCCAGGTAGAGGATAGGCTTTAACTCAGCTTGGGGAAAAGAAGTTACACCTTCGTGCTATGAGAGAAGCTGGCTCTAGTGACTCTCAAAGGCCACACCCCTCTCTGTGGACCCAAAGTGAAAGGGAAGCTTGACCAATCACACCAGGAGCCCATGCCCCTGGGTCCACACTGCTTCCCGCCCCTTCAGTCATAGAAGAAGGTCTGCTTGAGATCTGCACCAGCTGTGAGGTTCCCCAGACCCTGCCTCTTCATAAGCTCCATGATTAGGTCCATGCCCACAGGACATATCTCCCGTTCTCTGGCAATCAAGACCTTCGATGTGGCTTTTCAGGTGTTGGAGAGACAACTCTCCAATCGGGGATTTAGGGCCATAGAGATAGTCGATACTTAAATGTTTTTAGAAGAAATGTTCTTCTGGGAGCTTTCTAGTAATCTTCTAGAAGACCACAAATCATGTTTGAATGTCTAAAGAAACCGTCTTAGTTTTTGGTTTGCAATAATTGTTACTGTTCTCCTTCTGTTATACAACTATTGGGAAACAGTTAAAACTGCCCCTACATTGAGAGCCTAAGAGAGGTTTGTGAGATGATAAAGTTAGGGATTTCATAGATGATTTAGTCTGGTCATCTTTTACAAGGTGATGATGAGTCTTATCTGCACATAGCAGATTTTTTTCCTTAGAATTTATATGTTTTATAAATTCTGTTTATCATAATTCTGTTTACATGTTATTTAAAAGGCTGTAAAAAGAACTGTATGGAGTATATCCATGATGCTGATACTCACGGTTTGTGAACACCATGGGAATTCTTATAGAAGTCTAGCTAGTTTTCTTTTTGGCTCCTTTAGAAACATGTAATAAGCTTGAACCTGGGACACTGAGGCATAGACAGGACCAGACCTTTAACAAGAGTCAGGGAGGGTGCAGGCATCCCTTTCTACCAGTGTGCAGACAGCCCCCGTCTCCTGGTGCCCCATTCTCAGGGCGTGCATAGCACTGTGGAAGGTGAGTGGCAGGGAAGCTCTCACTACCCAGCCCTCCACACAGGGCCTGCTCTGCTGGTATCAGATTCCCAGGAAGCCTCAGTCCCTGATCATAGGCCACTGGGACTTAGTGTGGCTGGCAAAGCCTTTGACCTCTTTCTCGGTCCATTTACTCGGAAGTTTTTAGTTTCATTTTTTCTCATTTGACATCACTGCCTTTTAAAAATATTTCTTTGGACTTTAAAATCAAATGTTTCCGTGTTCTGCAGCATTTCTTTCTGTCCACACTTACAAAGGGAAAAGAGCGACAGTTGGACTCCCTGTCAGCGGCTTTGCATGGGGATTACTTGCTCTGTTTTTGTTTTATAATGTGAGTCACTGTAAAACTCTAAGACCTGGTTAATCACGGAAAGGACTGTGACTTCAGTGTTTTCTCTGAAGGCATTGTGACTGGCTTCCAGTACATCACTCATGTCCCAGGCTTGCTAGGAAGGGGCACCATGCACAGCATGGGCACAGGCAGCTCCTAGCTGCCCCAGGAGGCTGAACTGTTCACCGTGGGTGGGAAACGGTTTTACTGGTTTCCACAAAATGATGTTCTATCCACCGTCTGCCCCCACTTAAAAAGGAATGTGTGGTGTCTGGTCAGCTGTGAATGCCGTGTGGGTCCTGCCAGCTCCTGCAGCACAGCTGCCTTTGCTTCCTTCTAAAGATGTAAAAATATTGTAGAATACTGTTTTATCCCCCACACACTTGTACTTGCCAAGCTTAATGCATTTAAATACTTTTATTTATTTGTTTGGGACAGTATTAATATATATGAACATATAGTTACTGTTTTATATATTCTTAGCTCATTTAAAGCCATGTATGCTGTAAATGTGTTTGTCTTAAGAATGGTAAATAATAAAAACTCACAAGAACATCACACTTGGGCTCCCTCGATTCTTTTTCCTACACTGGAAGGAAGTCCACAGCCAGCACCCGTGCATTTTACCACTGGGCTTGGCTGCCGGGGTTCATAGCTTGAAAGTGGGGAAGACTAAGGTCTTTTTAAGCATGTTTTTACTTAATTCAACCTAGGGTGCGTGGTTGGGAACAGGGACATTGGCAGACAGTGCCAGACCCCAATCAAGGTTCTGTCTCTCACTGGTCAGTGACTTGGGGTAAGTTGCTGGACCTCTCCAAGACCGTTTTGTGTGTGTCAACTGTGGACAAACAACAGCAGTAGGTCCCTCAGAAGGTGGCTGTGAGGACCTTGGTCTCATGTGCTCATGTGTGTTGTTTCCTTTCCCTGAACAACTCGGCCTCTCCCCATCTGTGGGTGCCGCCATAGTGTGACTTGCACAGAAGCATCTGTTCAGAGCTGCGGTGTCACCAGCATCATGGAGTTAGTCCACGTCTCCTTCAAGGACTGCGTGTCCAGTAACTTCCCTTGGCGATTGCTGGCCGTAGAAATGGATCACCAACAACATGAATGTGTTTGGCTGTCTGGAAATCTACTGTTGCACAGCCAGTGCTTTCCCACTCTTCTCGCAGACACGGGAATGGAGCCTTGCTTCAGCTTCTCTGCAGATATCAAAAGTCTGCTTTACTGATACATGTGATTTCGTGACGTTTCTAACAATCCTTAATAAACATTCTGTAACACCTCTGTTATGCAGGAAAGTTTTACAGCTGTTGGTTAGCTGGGTTTTGGCTTCATCTATGTTAAGGCTGCAGAAGTCTTAAATGTTTCTGTAATTAAATGTTTTGTTCCATTTAGTGTTTGTTCTGAAGTCAAGTTTTGACTTTTCCACCGAGGATGACTGCGCCTTTGTCTCTGAAGCAGTCAGTGTGCCTGTGTTGGAAGACTGGACTGTGGTAGCAGTAGCTCCTTCTTGGCATACAGTGTGCTGTTCAAGACTGTTGGTGCTTTCTGCCGTGGCTCTCCTGCTCCAGGGTGTTTGGTTGTTGTTGTTCAATGTCTTCTTGTTCTTATTTGCAGTGTTTTAGCATTTCGTGTATGTATGTATGTATGTATGTATGTATGTATGTATGTATGTATGTATGTTTCTCATGGGTGTGTGCCCATGCGTGTCTGTGTGAGTGGGTGTGGAGGCCAGGGGTTTGTGTCAGATGTCTTCCTCTCTCTCATTCTTTATTTTTTGAAGCAGGGTCTTGCTGAATCCAGAGCTTGCCAGTTTCAGATAATGAGACTTCCTTATCCACCCTGCCCACAAACGTTCATCTCTGCCTCTTGTGCTGGAATTACAGGTGGCCGTTCTGTATACTTACACACGCTACCCACTAAGCCATCTCACTGCCCCTTTACTTTGTTCTGACATCTAGGTCAGCTCATCTGGAGTTACTCTGGAATTAAGGCCTATGCTGTATGAAGAGTTAACTAGGTTTGAGTGACTCCCTTTTCTCAACCAACCCTAATTTTGCTTCTTTAAAGATAAACACATGATGCTGGAGAGATGGCTCAATTAGTACAGTTCTTGTCATAAAGAGCATGGGACCCTGGGTTCAGATCTCCAGCACATGTGATGGCCACATTATCCTTCTCATGGGGACTATCATTACAGTTTCTACACACCATGCAGAAGACACTTCCTCTGTAAAATCTACCACAGTTGGAGAGTTCAGTATCCCTAACCTCTCATCAGCTCCTCTCCACCAAGTTGCAGGGTCCCATTCTTTGCCAACCTGAACTCTCACTTTAAATGATACCCTTTGAGCCAGAAAACTTGCATTGTAAGTCAGCCAGGGCATGATGAGGACTGGACTGTGTTTTGGCAGCTCAGCTCTATGGACCACAGAAGGGAGTGTGTGGGTGTGTGGGGGGGGGCGGGCTTCTGTCCATAACTTCAGCTATATAGACCACAGAAAGAAGGGTGTGTGTGTGTGTGTGTGTGTGTGTGTGTGTGTGTGTGTGTGTCCATCTGTAACTTCAGCTACATGAACCACAGAAATAAGTGTGTGTGTGTGTGTGTGTTGTGTGTGTGTCCCCGTCCATAAAAGGATTTATTGGCTTATACAATTGTTGTAGGAGGCCGCTTGTTTGTTCCCAGCTGCTCAGGCCCGAAACCTCTATTCTGCTCTGCGCAGGCCCAGGACAGTTTCTTTATTAACCAGTGGTATTTACAGCATACAGAGGGGAATACCACATCATACAATTGACTTATGCTTGTGGCTGCTTACATACTGGAGAGGCTGAGAGCCTGGTAGCAGAAGCAGCAAAAAAGCTGGATGCCTCAGAACAAGAAAACCATTGATACAGTAAGAGGCCGAAGACCTGGAGCTCCCTGGACCGTCGCTGGTCTGAGTCCATGCTGAAAGATTGAAGTGTCTTGAGTCTGATCTCCACAGGCAGCAGCAGCAGGAACAGAGACTTGCTCAGAGCCTGAAGCACTGACTGGCTTTCTTTCTCTACTCCCATTCCATCTGGGGCCCCAGCCTACTGGATGGTGCTGCCCACACTTCTGCCTGTTTTTGTATTTCCTCTCCTACATTATCTGCAAGTGTCCTCCCTACACACTCAGAAGTGCTGCTCTATTAATCCCAAGGGGCCTCTCAATCAGATAACTTGACCACTAAGAGCAACCATCAGATCATCCCATCAAGTCAGGAAGCTCTTTATTCTTTCATCCATGCCTTGACTTTCCACCCACACACACCCAGCTCACTGTGATATGGAAAACTCCTCACTCTTTTTCTTCAAAGCCCTCTATGGTGACTTCACTTCGGAAAAATATCCTTTAAGAATTTTCGTAATTTATTTAATAGTTGATCATTTGTTTTCATTTTATAATTTACCAAATTTGTTAATGTAGTTTATTCATTTTTATAAAAGGCTTCTTTACATTCTTTTAAAAACTCTGTCATGTGTGTTTGGTCAGTCTTGCCACTTTCCTTTGCACCTGTAAGGGCAAGTGTACTTCTGGATGAGGGGCCAGCAAGATGGCTCACCAGTAAAAGCACGTGTCATGACGCCTGGCATGCTGAGTTTGCTGCCTGGAATCCACATGGTAGAAAAAAATCTGTAGTGTTTAATTGGATTCTTCCTATGTCTGCACTATGTTTCGTTTCTTTCCTTGTAACCATCAGTTATTGTAGATGCAACAGAAGAGGCCAAATTCATCAAGTCAGAGGATAGGTCAAACCTGGGAGCACAGTGTGGCAGCGGGAGCACAGCGAGTTTATCCTGGGTACAGTGGAAGGGCATCTTCTTAGTATCTGTCCTTGGTTCAGTCTTCTAAATTTCCTTTTCAGGTTTTTCATTGAGCGACAGGCTTTAAATAATTTTTCATTATTAAATATAACCAGTATAGAGGAAAAGAGGTGGGATGTTTGTCATCAAATGACTATAAAGTCATCATGTACCCATCATGTTCATCAGATACTGTGGTGGCTAGTTTTATGTCATCTTGACACAAGCTAGTCATCGAAAAGGAGGGGAATCTTCAGTGAGAAAAAGGGCCTGTAAGACCCAGCTTAGGACATGCTCTTAGTGATTGGTGGAGGAAGGCTCAGCCCATTGTGGGCGGTACAATCCCTTGGCTGGTGGTTCTGGGTTTTGTAAGAAAGCAGGCTGAGCAAGCCAGTATGTAGCACCTGTCCATGACATCTGCATAAGTTCCTGCCCTGGCTTCCTCCAATTATAGACTATGATGCAGAAGTGTAAGCAAAATAAACTCTTTCATCCCAACTTGCCTTTTGGTCATGATGTTTCATCATATAATCAGACACCAAAAAATGAAAAAGTACCTTGTGGACTGGAAGCATTAATCATGTTCAGATGTCAGTGCACTCAGGTGTTCAGGAGGCTAAATGTATTCCCTATTCCCATGTCAACAGCACTTATTAGAGATAGAAAACAAAATGCATCCTGAAATACAGACTCTTAAAGGGTTCCACATAACCAAAATAATAATCTTTTAAAAAGCATAAAGATGGACTCATTTTCTGGTTTCAAATTTTATTATAATGTTCCAGTAATCAAAACAGTGGCAATGCATGAAGACACAAGACAAAAAGAGGCTGAGGCTTAGAAACAGCCCTATCCTGCCTGGTGGGATGGTTTCCTACCAAAGGGCAATCTGGAAAGCTAGATCTCTACATGAGATGAATGGAAAGTCAGACTCTTAACTTACATCACACACAAAGATTAACTCAAAATGGATCAAAGAGTAAAACTAAGAGCTAAACTAAAATTCCCAAAAGCAAGCTATATTTAGCTCCACAGGGTGGGGCAATACTTTTGTGGATATGACTACCAAAAACTCAACCAGAGTCAACAACCCACTATTAATGGGCCAAGGACCTAAGATTTCTTCAAGCATAATCTATAAAGGCCAACAAGCATTATAAAACATGTGACACCACTAATCAGGGAAATACCAAACAGAACCACTGGTGGAGACACTTCACAACCTTAGAATGGCCACTAAAGAGAACGGGAAATAAACTGCCTTGGGACAGTTACAATAATCCTTGTGCACTGCTGACAGAAGTATAAAATAGTGTGGCTGCTATGGAAAGTATGGCAGTGCCTTGAAATAAAAATAGAATTACTCTATGACACAGACTGCTAGGTGTATGCTAAAACTGTGGGGTCCTAGTGATATTTGTATATACATGTTCACAGCAATAGTCAGGAGCTCAAGAGTGGAAACAACCAAGGTATCCACTGCTGAGGAAGTAGGTTAAAAAAAAAAAATTGGGGACACACATGCACTAGAATACTATTTGGTCTACAAAGGAAAGAAATACATGATACATCATGGCTGAACCTTGATGTATTTTGCTATATAAAATAAACCAGTCCCCATCCCATCCCTGGAAAAAAACCCACATGCTAAGATTGCATCCAACCAGGCACTTATGGTATTCAAATCAGAAACAGGAAATAGAATGGAGATTACTATAGACATAGCATGCCGAGGGAGGGAGGGAGGGAGGGATGACCTGACAACAGCTACTTTACATTTCGTGAGGTGGATGAAGAATTCTGCAGACTGACTGCAGTGTAAATGCTCAATACTACTAACCTATACACTTTAAGATGCTAAGTTTTGCTATTCATATTTAACTAAAAACTTCAAATATGCATACAAATAAAGGTGTATAAAATTATTTTGAGGCTGGGTGGTGGTGGTGCACGCCTTTAATCTCAGCACTCGGGAGGTAGAGGCAGGCAGATCTCTGTGAGTTCGAGGCCAGCCTGCTCTGCAAGAGCTAGTTCCAGGACAGGCTCCAAAGCTACAGAGAAACCCTGTCTCAAAAAACCAAAAAAAAAAAAAAAAATTATATTGAAAGCAAAGCCAGGCGGTGGTGGTGTACACCTTTAATCCCAACACTTGGGAGGCAAAGGCAAGTGAAGCTTTGTGAGTTCTAGGCCAACCTGGTCTATAAGAGCTAGTTCCAGGACAGCTATTGTTGTTACACAGAGAAACCCTGTCTTAAAAAATTAAAAAAAAAAAAATTGTTTTGAAAGCAAGCACAGCTTATAGGGAAGAGGTAAAAATGTACAATTTTTCAATGAAAACTTACAAGTAAGTTTCTGTAAGTTTGGGTTAGGATGGTTTCTTAGAGCACACTAGAAGAAAAAAAAAATCGTAATTTACCTAAACTAAATCTGTTCTTAGCCAAGCATAGTGGCTTGTGCCAGTAAAGGCAGCATTTTGAGAAGTGAAGCAGTCAAACTGCTTGCTCCAGGTCCAGGCTTCATGAGTTCCAGGACAGCCTGGGCTAAGACCCAGCTTCAAAACACACAAAGGAAACACATACTAATACAAAGTATGCTTCAAAGAGTATCAAGAGAAAAAAAATTGCAAGTTACCTTTAAAGAACTTGTATCCACAGGGGGAAAAAAAATTACAGGAAAATGAAAAGATAACCCAATTGAAAAACCAAACTGGAGACTGCAAATGCAACATACGGATGGCCAATGAACACATAAAATATGCTCAGATGAGACTTTAGAGAAATGCAAACCAAGATCTCTTCAGATGCCTCTTCATACCAAGCAGGATGTCTGTCAGCAGCATGAGCAGTGATGATGTGGATACTTGAACTAGCTATGTTGAGAGCATGAAATGGTGCTAAAACCTCAGTAGAAAATGACAGATGGAGGCTCAAATACAACCCTGTAATTCCACTCTAAGGCAAGTATTAAATATGTTGAACCTCTTCACAGACGTTCACAACCTTAGTCCAAAACCCTAAAGTAGAAACAGCTAAGAGCTCCATAGCTGACCAATGGATAAAGAAGCATGGCGTATATCTAGGGAATGCTATTTTAGCAGCAGTGAATTACAGAGTGATGCTGAAAAAATAAACCTGTTAAACTTGGTGACAAGTCAGAAGAGACCACACTAAATATTTCACTAACAGATATGGAATAGACAGTCCATAGAAACCAATACATTACTGGCGACTGAGGGCAGAATGGAAAGAGGAACAAGGACAGACTGCTAATGAGTGCAGAGAAGTGACAAAACTTCTGGAATTGCAGTGATGACTGCTACATGATCCATGAATATACTAATAATCAGAGGTCCAATTTTGTGTCAAGAATTTCTCCAAATAAAGCTATCTCCAAAGAAGTAGAGGCTTTTTATACAAACACATTTCACAGTTTCTAATCAGAATTACTTTCAACTAAAGTTTAAGCACTTATGGGAGTTTAGCTCAGTGGTGGAGTACTTGCCTAGCATGTAGAAGCATGGGATCCTCCACACTGCCAAGTTTGGTACATGGGCAGTAGGACTAAAGGGCGCATCATTCTCCACTCCCATGGAGCTCAGTGATTTCCTGGGGAATCCTTGCAGCTTCACACTTTGAAATCAGCAAGTCAACTACACAGTCCCTGACTGCTTTAGCTCCCATGAACTCTGCAGTGATGAAGAGGTATGACAACTCCCACTGTTTAGTGCCAAATATCAAACTGGAAATTTAGCTTCCTGATGGGTGTCTGCTGTGTTAAGAGATCAAAATAAATTGCCAATATTCTAAACTTTGTAGTCACTTCATGACTTTGATATTTGCTATCTAGAGTGAACCCTCTGTTGTTTCTATTTACTACAAATTCCAGGGTTTAGGGATGAGGCCCATAACTCACCCAGTGAGATTGTGATTGGAGTAGGCACAGAACATGAGGCCGGGATCTAGGCAAGATCATAAAGGTTGGAGCAGGAGCATGACCCAGAAAAGACCAGAGTGCTTTAGTGGGGTGTGATCTGTGGGCCACACTCTCCTTTTTGAGCCACACAGATGTTGAGGATGTGGACATTGGCTGACAGTATTCCATTATGAGAGGGCTGTATTAAATTGAAACCAAGAGTTGAAGAACCCCGACATCAGGTTCTGTCACTAACTGTGTCACATGGCCTCCTGGATGCACACACCATGTAATCTGATTGATGTCATCCTTGAACATAATCTTTCCATTAGGCAATTCCCAAAACATATTAAATTCTTAGCCCAAATTGTTCAATTAAATGTATCTTCTATAAGTGACTTCACGAGACAGACTCATTCAGAAGCAGCATTTATCCATTTTCTCTCGTGTTCTCTGGAGAGAGAACCTGGTCCAGATGTCAGGCAGATGCAGCAGATACTGTGCTTCTTCTTGGCTCTTTTTCCATTAAGGAGCAGAGAAAATCCGGGTACTTTTCATCTTGCTTTTACCATAATGTTATCAATATCCTCTGAATCTTGATCTGGTATCCAACTGAAAACAAGCATACATACATTCAATCACTCCTGGAATGATAGTTTAATCAAACACAATTCTGGTAAGGGATGTCAGTAACTTTATGAAGGAAGCAAACTAGTTTCCAGAAAAGTCAAAAACTTGACTGAGCATGCAGAATACCTATAGCCAGCATTCAAGTGGCCAAGGCAGAAAACTGAGCACAAGGCTAGCTGGGGCTACCCAGTGAACCTTGTACTAACAAAAGAGAAAGTGCAAAGCCAGGAAGAAAAAATAATGAATGGCGCAGTACAAAGAAAAGAAACCACAGTTCTTCCTAAGAGATGACAAAGACTTGTTCCTGGAAAATTGAAATTACATTTACCTTTTTGTTTCATTGAAACGAATGTCCTACCAAGGCTACCTATGTAAATTCAAATGTACTTGAAAATTTTAAATAACAACTAGAAACATTAATGACACAGGATCATGTTATTAAAAATCCTTGAGTTCCTCCTAGGCTGACCCCCAACTTCTCTGACTTCAGCCTCTCAATGGAGCCACTTCCTAAGGGTCACAGGTGGAGAAAAGGCTCTAAAGTCAATATAACTGTTCAGAAATTCCATAGGAAGGAATTACTTTGGAGATAGACCCTATCAGTAACCCATCTGATAATATAACAGACAGCCACTTACCTGAGCACAGCATGAAGCAGCGGTGAGCCTTTTTGTAATATAGAAATTATACATTTTTATATACTATGAATTGAACTCAAGGCCTGACACAGGCTAGGCCAACACTCTACTACTGAGCTACATCTCCAGTCCTCTTTTTATATACTCTTTGAGACAGGGTCTCACTAAGCTATTTAGGCTGGCCTTGAACTCACTCCATAGCCCAAGAAGGCCTTAAACTTACTGTCCTCCTGCCTCAGTCTCTTGTAATAGCTGGTATCATAGTCCAGTACCTTTTGGCCTAACTGAAAGCCCTATTTTTCAAAAGCAAACATGGGAAAAACATTGGGATGGTTCAACCAACCCATCTTGTTGACCCTAGAACTCATGCTCTGAAACAGAAGAATTAGCCAGATTCTTAAATGCACGTTCCCCGCTTCTCTCACTCAACAGCTAAGTGTGACAGGATGCGCTTTGAAAGACACATAGTCACAGGCTTGGAGGAACAGTATGAGAATCACTGTCTGCTCCAGGGACAGCACCTCTTACTGCTATCCAGAAAAATCACTGACATTTTAAATTCAAAATGAGAGCCAGGCATGGTGGTGCACACCTTTAATCCCAGCGCTTGGAAGCAGAGGCAGGCAAATCTCTCAGTTCGAGGCCAGCCTGGTCTACAGAACAAGTTCCAGGACAGCAGGGCTGTTACACAGAGAAACCCTGTCTCACCAAACAAAAACAACAAAAAGATTTGAAATGATTACAATTATTCAGAAGAGGCCATGCCTTTCAGAAATCCCATAGGCTACCCACAGACCTTCTCAGCTCTCTCTGTTCCCCCAGACCCAATCCCTCAGTCTCATCCCTAGTGCTGCAACAGAACACTAGCAGCAGCC
The DNA here is from genome assembly GCA_028555095.1 of Dicrostonyx torquatus. Lineage (NCBI taxonomy): Eukaryota > Metazoa > Chordata > Mammalia > Rodentia > Cricetidae > Dicrostonyx > Dicrostonyx torquatus. The sequence continues at coordinate 2,436,294 of JAQHUG010000122.1, forward strand.
CCTCCCCCCCCACATCTGGGCATCCCACAGACCGTCCCCTCCCACTTGTTGCTGCATCCCAGCCTCCAACACCAGCAGGCCTTCCCTGTGAACACCAGCTGGGCACAGCAGCAAAACAGGCAACACAGCCACCGCTCTCCAAAGATCCAGAGAGGAAACAGAATGCAAGAAACAAAACCCTCACCCAACAAAGACAAACCCAGAAATCAACACCTAGACCTACAATCATCTCAACAGTTAAGAACACAATCAAAACAGTCAGGGCAATATGTCTCCACTGGAGCCCAGCTATCCTATCTCAGCAGGTCTTGAATATTCCAGCATAGCTGAAGCACAAGGAAAAGACCTTAAAAACAACTATATGAAGAGGACAGAGGTCCTTAAAGAGAAAACTCCTTAAAGAAATCCAGGAAAACACAAACAATTGGAGGAAAGGAATAAATCCCTTAAAGAAAATAGAAACAGTTGAAGACAAGGAATAAAACTGCTCAAGACCTGAAAATGGAAATAGCAATAAAGAAAACACAAACTGAGGCAGGTCTGGAAATAGAAAATTAGGAATCTGAACAGGCACTACAGAGGCAAGCTTCACCAACAGAATATAAGAGATGGAAAAGAGCATCTCTAGCACTGAAGCTACAATAGAAGAAATGAATACATTGGTCAAAGAAAATGCTAAATCTAAAAAATTCCTGGCACAGATTATCCAGGAAATCTGGGCATTATGACAAGACCAAACCTAAGAATAAAAGAATAGAGGAAGGAGAAGAAATCTAGCTCAAAGGCCCAAAAATATTTTCAACAAATCTATAGAAGAAAATTTTTCATGGAAATCTGCAAACAGCCCAGGCTGATGCCAAGAGAAAGGGTTGCTCTCCAAAAACCGACAGCCACAGTGGGCCTAATTGGCGAGGACATTTACACAACTCGTTGAACATGGAAAAGTCAAACTGGTGCCTAGATGGAACCTTCACCCGTGTTCTAGTTTTTTGGTGCAGGAAGGTACTCTACAGACTACCAAAAGAGAAATGTGAACACCAACCCAGCCACAAAACCTTAACCTACAATCTGTCCTGTCTGCAAAATATGCTAGGGTAAGAGTGGCACAAAACTGTGGGAGTGGCCAACAGATGTCTGATTTGACTTAAGACCCATTCCACAGGAACAAGCCCATATAGTACAAATACCAGAGGCTGATAACCCAAAAACCTAGGGTAAAACCAAACCACAATAAACGGCTCCTAATGATGTTCTGTTGCATCATCAGAGGCCTCCACTGGCAGCAGATGGGAGCAGATGCAGACCAGACATGATACAGAGAGTCTAAGTTGGAGGTCTCCATCGAATCCCTCCCCTCAGAGCCCAGGGAATCCAGAAGAAGAGGAGGAGGAAAGATTGAGGGCATCAGAAGAACAAGGTCCTCTGAATCAACTAGGCAAGGCACATATGCACTCACAGAGACTGAGGCATGAAGAACAGTCAAGGTGAAGCACTGTTACTTGAGAGAAGCACCATGGCCAGGCGGCATCTCCCTCCCAGTCTCCCTGGGTTTTGGTCTCCTGCATGTTGAACTTCTGTGCCCTCTGCTTCTTCATGAACAGAACGGAAGAGCTCTCAGTATAGTCCCAAAGCCAGCAAACACAGGCTCAAGCCCACCCATGTGCCTTCTTTCTAGGGAAGCTCACATTTCTGACTTCATACTTGTCCCATGAAAAGCCTGTTCCCATCCCAAAGATCTCTGTAGATCTTTCAAGTTGAGACCCAGGGACTAGTGATGCATGTCCAAAACACAAACACTGACACTGTCTCCTGGTCACATAAGGCAGAAGTGCCAACATAGTCCTCAGCCTTCCCGGCTTGTGTGTAACTGTCAAAAGACCAGAATTCACGCCTCTCACTGTCGACTCCTCCCATTTATACTTGCTAAGACTTCACCCTCACACTTTTAGAAAACCGTGAGTGTCAGCAGCCTGGAGGCTAACGAAGTTGGGGGGTTTTGTGAATGCTGTCTCACATTTATCACTGGAGCCCAAACACTATTATCCAAACCATATCAAAACCAATTTATGACGATTAAAGCATTCACATTTAATTCTATACAGTTAACTAAAGCTTTTCAAAAACGGTTGATCACTTACCATTGATCTTTTACACTCAAAAAACGAATACTGCAGGGCTCTGCAGTGCCCTTCCTTCAAACACTGCCGTGGAGACTTTCCTTCCTGTGACACAGAAACCAATGTGAATGCCTGGGAAATCTGTCCCACAAAGCACAAGACAACTATTCTTCCCAAAGAAGCTCTTTTTAGAAAAGTTAATTAAAGCAAGTTCTTAATTCCTTTTTTAATATTCTTGGTGAAGAAAAACAAATGTAAAGATTACTAAATAACTGAGCACTCTGAGTTTTTAAATTTTATTTTATCTGTATGAGCATTTACCTGTATGTACAAATGTACCACGTGCAGACCTGGTACCATGGAGGATGGAAGAGGGTACCAGATCCCCTGGAACTGGAGCTACAGCTGATTATGCACCACTATATGGGTGCCAGGAACCAAACCTAGGTCCGCTATAAGAGCAACAAGTGCTCTTAGCCACTGAGTCATGTGTCTTTCTGGCCCCCAGAGTCTGAGATTTTTAGAATCATTAATGTTTATATAAGCCTTCCTGCGGATGAGAAGTACAAGTTGATGCCTTAAAATAAGACCCTTTTAGAGTTGGTACTAAACACTGTATAAATGCTAATGAGGGGCTGGAGAAATAGCTTCAGTGAATGACGTGCTTGCTGTGTATGAGGTCTCCAGCTCAGCACCCACAGAAAAAGCTGGGCGTGGCGGCAGGTGCCTATAATCCCACAGCTGTGTAGTGGAGACGAGCAGATATGGCAGTCTAGCCAGTCATGTTCAGCGACACACCTTATCTCAAATAATCAGGGGAAGGGGCTAGAGCCATGAGTCTGGGCAAGAGGGCTATGCTCTCCTGAGGTGAAGATCAGTAAGTGTTCTGTTGATGGGGCCACACGGGAAAACCCTGGCGAGTTCCCTCTGGCTGTTCCAACTTTTCTGGCCTCCCAGAGTCATAAAAACTTAAGAAGTCTATTTAAATGTTGGTTCTGAACTTTCTCCCACCCCTTCTTCTCACTAGCCCCCCACCACTGGAACTTACATTCTTATCACCTGAGTTCATACTTACTACCCTGAGTTTCTCCGAGTCCCTATAGTTCCTCGACTGTCTCCCACGGGAGCACATAAAATACAGGCTTATGCTGAATTCCTCTCAGAATGCAATACTGTCCGTTTTTTAAGACTGGCTAAAGATCGGCAAGGAGAAACTATGGCACGCCATAAGATCACATTGACTTCCATATTCTAGAAGCCACGGAACCAAAAATCTCCATCACAGATCAGGTAGCCATCGGAACAGGAACAGACTTCGCCAATTTCCCGTGGAGTGGGAATCTCTGGTGGCGAGTGTCCAAACCTGAGCAGAGTGCCAGCACTCCAGAACCACTTGAACTGAAGATGGCTACATGTTTACAAAAACCTGAGATGGGGAGGTGCGTCAGTTATCTCCCATTAAACACCAGCGAGAACTGGGGCCGAGAGCTCAAGAGATCTGTCCAAAGTCTAATCTATCCGCGGCCAATGCTGCGACCTCCACCCCCTACCTGACCGCCCCCGCAGGCCGACAGGCAGCCAGTAGTCGCGGAGCTCTTTCCCCGGACTCGCTACCTGGAGTACACAGGCCGACTGCAGCAGACACGCGCCCAGGTCCTCCTTCACGCCCGCGCACGCACCGCCCTCCGCCTTTTCCTCGTAATACCGGGGCATGGCTGCGACCGCCGCCCTCACGACGCCTGAGCACCGTCTTCAGCCACCGGCGGACGCCCGAAAGGGCGCGAGCCACGCCCACTGACAGGGTCGAAGGGGTAGGTGAAGTCCGCAACCATTTCCGGCGGGCTCGCCATAAAAACCAGCGAGTCTTGAGGGTGTGCGCGTGCGTAGCGGAAGTGGGTGATCGTGACGTCAATACGGGGCGCCGCAAGTGCGGGCTACGTAGCGGTAGGGGAAGTAGTCCCAGCGGTGGCTGGGCTCGGCTGCCGGGCGAGTAGTCCTGGGCCCCGGGTGAGGCGGCACGGGCTATCAGGTGAGGCCTGCTCTGTGTGAGCGGGGTGTCATTCGTCCTGACGGCCGTTTCCACGGACAGCGGCGTCTCGGCGGCCGGCAGTTGGAGCCTTCGGCTAGCAGTGAGTAATACCAAAGACGCCCCTTGACGTTGGAATCGCAGAAATAGAGCCTGTTTTTATTCTAAGCTGGTGTAGAGTTTTGCACAGGAGACACGTACTCTGAAACCTTTGCATTGCTTGTTCTTAACTCGAATGTCACTGGGAGGTCTGTATTTTAAGTTGACTGCGGACCTGCAGGCTTGAGAGCTGCTGGCGGGGCGGGGCACCGAGGTGTGCTGGCACCTGTGGCAACGGAGGCTGGGCCGAGGATGGGGCTGTGACCAGCGTCATTTAGCTTCGGACTAGTTGGACTGGACCCTCCATGCTGTTATTTATCTTACTGTGGGAGTAAAAGCACCAAGGGTTGGAATTTGCTTTTTTTTAATGTCACATTCTGAATAACCAGGAATTTGCTGACTGTCGCTGGTGAACTTGAACTAATAAACTGTTGTTTTACCTCTTCAATAACATTGCTTTCAGCTTAAACGAAGTTTTTTGTTGTTGCTGATGTTTTGTTTTAAATCCTGGCTAATAAGAATTCAACATGGAATTTTGAGTCAGAGTTCCCAGTCTTTTTCCTGTGTCCATAAGGAGGTCTTTTCACATCCCTGTGCTGCTTTTTCTTTTCCATAGTTAGCTAATACAGCTGTCAAAGGCTTGATTGAGGTGAAGGGTGGAAACCCATGAACTCAAGATAAATGGTTTCAGGTTTTGCAGAAGAGCATGGCACTGCCCTTGATGGAAGTGCAGTTAACGCTTGCCAGCCCCTAGAGAAACCCCCGAGCTGATTCCGTTGCTTCTGGCCCCTAATCCTTCCTGAAGGTAGCAGGGGAAAACGCCACAACCCTGGAGAGGAGTGCTAACGGACAGACGGTTCTTGAAGTAACATCTAAGAGACATGTTCTTATTCCATCCAGGAAGATGCTACCAAGTACTTCAGTGAGTTCTTCGATGCAGGGGAATGGAGTCTTGAATTCCAGGGATGCAGCGAGACACACGGCTGGAGCAAAGCGCTACAAGTACCTCAGAAGGCTTTTCCGATTCCGGCAGATGGACTTTGAGTTTGCCGCATGGCAGATGCTCTACCTGTTCACGTCCCCACAGAGGGTTTATAGGAACTTCCATTATCGGAAGCAAACAAAGGATCAGTGGGCCAGAGATGACCCTGCTTTCTTGGTCCTCTTAAGTGTCTGGCTCTGTGGTAAGTATGTGTTAGTTTCCAAGCAGTGCAGTTGAGACACAAATGGGTATTTTATGTGGAGTATCTTTTGTCATGATGTATTGTGGGTTAGAATTTGGGGGTATTAGAAGCTTCCCCACCCCGAAACCTTAAAAGGCTGACAGGAAAGAAAGTAACATTCTTCCTGATCAGGCTGTGACACACAGGCCAGAGTTAACTACTGTGTGGGGCACTGAAAAGTAGGGCACAGGATTTACTCCATATTGTTGCGGTTTCCTTCTTTTTGAGATGGGGTCTATGTGTAAAGGCCAGGCTGGCATTGAACTCAAGATCCTCTTAACTCAGCCTCTAGTGCTGGCATTACAGGAATATGCCACCACACTCACTGACTTTAAAAAAACAAACAAACAAACAGAAACTAGCGTGAACCTGTATCAAACTGTGTGTAAAGGAGTGTTGGGATGGGAAATTACATTTCACAATGGGCCACATCTCTAAGGCTGGGAGATTGTAGTGGTTTTATTTCTGGCAGGGGGAGAAGCAGAGTGTCGGTAGGACTAGGGATAGAAACTGGGGACTTAAACACACCAGGCAAGTGCTCTACACAGAGCTACACCCCAGCGTCCCGAGTAAGGGTACTGGAAGTACTGATTTGAACTTGAAAAGCCACCTTCAAGTTCTCCTGTACATCAAGGAAGTGTCCCAGTCAGCTCTAGGGTGCTGAAGTATGTAGGTGCTTTTCACATTTAACTGGGTTTTAAAATAAGTTGGGTGCCTTCTGAACAGGCTTTGTTCTGAATACCCGCTGTGTCATGTTAAACTAGCCCGTTAATCCAGCTCCTTTACCTGCACTCAAAGGTGACACTTATTCCTATATGAGTTGCATATAATAAATCTTGAGGGCTTATTTCATTGTCCATATACCACCACCACATTTTGGGCATGTGGATGCCAGGGACTTTGTCTTGTACCCTAGCAGTGACTCTTGTAACTCTTTATTTTAGTGTCTACCATAGGATTTGGCTTTGTGCTGGACATGGGATTTTTTGAGACAATAAAGCTGCTCCTGTGGGTTGTATTCATAGATTGTGTAGGTGTTGGCCTTCTGATATCAACTTTGATGTGGTAAGTACCATAACTTGGTTTTTTTTTTTTATATACACTATTGGGCTTCTGCTTGTTTACTTCAGAGGTACAGTAGCTAATGGAAATTAAGTCCAAATAGAATAGCCGAAGTGGCCAGATTGACTACCAAGATTATTGTAACCCTTGGTCTCCTGTGTCTGTGCTAGTTCAGGAAATACTTAAATGGGTGCTTATTGTCACTGTAGCAAATCCCAGAGTGGTTGCATCCTGTTCCATCCTGATTTTTCAAGATAGTATTTATGGTTCTGCTTGTGTCTGCTTAGCTGCATTCTGCATTTGTCAGTGGAGATCACTTCCAGCCAGGTGAGTGCTTTGGCAGTGTCGGGACCAGTCACGTCTGGAGGGTTATCCTTGGACTTTTCCTTTGACTCTTTGACATTAAGTCATTTGTGTTTGAAATGGTTTTGGTTTTAATGTCGCTCCTTCCTGCTGAGAAGGAAGCGCATCCAGAGGTCTTCAAAGGCCCTCAGCCTGCTCTGCTTGGGGTTGATTGAGCAACAGTAGTTTGGTGTTCAGCTTCTCACTCCTCTCACAGAGAATGCTCTTGTGTGGTTGGCTTCCTGGGCAGCGGGTAGTGGGTGTAAGAAGTGGACCAGGTGGAGGGGGAAGATTGAGGGGAAGCAGAGAAAACCTGGAGGGCCATTTCACACTCAGAGTGAGGTCCACATGCTGTCAGTCTTTTTTTAGTGTTCTTTATAAATGGGAGTTCATTGTTTCACTAGATGTTGTTAGGGGTCGTGGGATGGTACGCCCTTGGTACCGACTAGATGAGTTGTTTAGTATATGGTAGCTATTACTATTTTAAACAAAATGCCAAGGCTGTAACTGGAGAGCAACCTTTTATTTTCCTTTGTAGCTGTTTGCTTTATGGGTGGATAGTTAATGCTATTGTGTATCATTAATCTTAATTTCTAAACCCTGGCCCAAGATAGATACTCATTGTCAAGCAGCTTATGGGGCACATATGTAAAGCTTCCAAGAAGAGTTTGTTGCAGGTGTTTTACTGTGAGTGCAGTGATTCTGGATGGCCACAAACACCAAGGCAGCCGGGAGGGGATTACCTTTGGTTTGTGTCTCTCCCATAGTTTGATCAAGTAGAAAAGAACTCACTGTGCTGTTTGTGAGAATACAGGTGTCATAAACCTGTGAGGAGCTAGAAGTAGAAACACCACCCCCCAAGAAAAAAAGGAACCATCGCAGAAGTGCCGTAGGAACCAACATAAGGCCATGTTTTAGGGGAGCTATGAGACAGTTGATTCCTGGTTTCCAGATGTGCAAGTGCCCAGCCATAGTTATGTTCAGCGTTGTGTAGGTCTGTGGGCAGGTGACGCTAAATGGCTATGAAGAAATGAAACTTAGAAAATAGCCTTTATGAAACTCGGGAAAAAATCGGCTTTTATGTTCATGTCTACAAGTGTAGGTTGGAGGGTAGAAGAGAAATGGAGAGCTAGGGGGCTAAGAATGAAGAAAATCAGTTCACACTGTCGAAAATGTCTTCAGCGTGGCAGGGAAGGAGTAGAGAAGTAGGGACACTGGGAGAAGGGGAGGCCCAGAACGGTGTGGTGGTAGGATGAACTTCCTGTGGTAACGGGATGTGGTGGCTAGGGAGTCAGGGCTTGGGACTGTGTGGTGAATGCAGGTTAAGTGTTCCGTGTTGGCCATGCTGGGTCAGGGAGCTGGTGTGCTGTGTACTGGAGAAGGTGGTGGTGACACAAGGCAGTCAGGCCTGAGATGTGGCTGTCTTGGAGGTGGGAGAGAGCAGCCAGTCAGTTGCCTTGGAGTTCTCTAGAAAGGAATGTCTGTCCCATTTAAGGGGCGCATGGAGGTGCAGCAGGAGAGTATGGTTACACAAAAGAACTGGGGATGAACTGCATGCATACTAGCCCAGATTCCTTTATCATTCATAGTTATTTCTAAATTTTATAATTTATGAAGTTCTGTGTGATAACTTGATGTATGTATATAATGAGTAATGCTCAGATCAAAGTAATTAACATTTACAGCTTATTGGTGTTGGGAACCTTTTAAGTCTTCTCTTATAAAAACATCTAGCACCACTGTGCTGTGAGCTTTAGAACTCCTCACTTCCAACCTCCATCACCCCTACTTTCTTAGCATCCGGTACCGTGATTCCATTTCCTGTTACTCTGAGGTCAGGTAGTGTTTTGTTTTGGTTTTTTTCTTTTTTTAAATCTTTTCTTTCCAGGCTTGTTTCATGGATTTTGTAAAATTGAATGGCACATATTCTTGGCTAAAACAGTGTTTGGTAAGTTACAGTTTGTACAAGTGAAGCACTATTTTTTTGACTTTTTGATCAAACTAAGTATAGACTGTTTATTACATTCTGTCATGCTTTCTTCAGTGTTTGTCTTGTTGTGCTGTATAAGTTAGGGTCTTACAGTATAGGCTAGCCTAGAACTTACCGTGTATCCCACCCAAGCTGGCTTTAAACTAAAAATTTTCCTGCCTTCATCTCTTGCGTGCTGGAACAACCCGACTCTGTTGTCTGTATTCAATATTAAGACATTAAATTGAATTAAAATACAGTGACGTAGACTCAGCAGTTAAAGGCACTTGCCCAGTTTAATCCCCAGGATTCACGTTAAGAACTAACTCCACAAAGTTGTTCCTGGGCTTCATGCTATGGCACCTCCTCCCCCAACCCATAAAATGTTGTGTAACATTTTATTCTTTTGGCTTTTGGCAGGGGGAGGGGGGCGCTGCCACCCAGCTCCCAAGTGAATCACACACGGAAGCTTATTCTTAGTTATGAATGCCCGGCCTTAGCTTCTCTCATTGCTAGTCAGCTTTTCTTAACTTATTAACCCGTCTACCTTTTGCCTCTGGGCTTTTATCTTTCTCTTTCTGTATACCTTTCTTCTTTCTCAGTGGCTTGCTGTGTACCTGCATGACTGGCCCCTGATGTCTTCCTCTCCTTGTTCTTTTGCACCTTGTTCTCCTTTTATACTCTGTCAGCTAGCCCCACCTATTCTTGCTTCTGCTTTGCCATTGGACGTTCATCTCTTTATTAGGACCATCAGGTGTTTTAGACAGGCAAAGAATCACAGCTTCACAGTTAATCAAATCCAGCATAAACAAAACACACCTTAAAATATTCCCCAACAATAAATGTACATTATAATTAAAAAGTCATATTTAAAACCCATTAACATAAAAAAGGACATTTTCACAGATGTTTATAAAATAGTCCTTTTCATTGAGGATCTTAACATGAGAGTTTTTTGGGTAGGCCAATTTGTAGAACAGCCATGGAAGCGTGCATCCGTACTGTTCTCTGGATGCACCGCTAGTCAGCCCCTTTCCCGTTTCCTCCTTTTAATGGTAAATGGTAAAGGCAGATGACGTGAGTCTTGCCCCTGGGTTTTTTGTTGAGTTGGTTGTTTTGGATGTCATGATTCTGGTGATGTCATTTAGGCCCATGGCTTTCAGTATCATCTACACACTACCTTACACCTTTCCTTTGAACTGCTGGCATTAAATCCTTCTTAACTCAGGTTGGTAATTAAGCACATGTGGTAGAGCTGATCACAAACCTTGCCCTCCCCTTCATTCAGAACTACTTTTGGCACCACCAACTGTCCTTGGTTGATAGCACTGCTGTCTTCCTACTGTTGTGACTTTCAGGCTTCACCTTCACTGTTAGGTGACTCAAGTGACAGGCTGTGTCCTCTCATCTGTGGAGTCTGCTCTCAATTGGCCACCAAGGAGACCCTATCAAAACATTTCTGACATGTCTTGCTTCTTGGCTCTGGCTTCTACCATGAGTAAAAGATTGAAAAGTCACAAAGTAGCCACAGGCTCCTGAAGAGCTGACTGCATTTCCTCGACCTGCTCTAGTCCTTCCTTCTTACAGGCACACACAGGTCTTCTGTGCCTGCACCATCGGAGCCTCGCTTCCTTACTGCAGTGTTGATTGAAAATCACACCCCAGCTCTGCACCTCTGCCATTCTCCTTAGCACCACGTCAGGCTTCTCCCACTAGAGCGCGACATTGGCCTGTCTCATTGCTCCATCTCTAGAGCTTTGGTACCGTGGGACCCAGAGGTGGTTGGTACTGAAAACTAGTACATTGTGTAAGAAGTTCTCATTTTGCTCTTCAGGTTCATCTCCAACAAGTATCTAGTGAAGCGGCAGAGCAGAGACTATGATGTGGAGTGGGGGTACGCCTTTGATGTGCATCTGAATGCATTTTATCCACTCCTAGTCATTTTGCATTTTATCCAGCTCTTTTTCATCAACCGTAAGTATGTTTCTCAAATGTTCTCAATGTTCTTATTGTGTGAAGAGACTCACTATATGCATTTTTTTCTGGCAGATGTTATCCTCACAGATACATTTATTGGATACTTAGTTGGAAATACTTTATGGTTGATTGCTGTTGGCTATTATATCTATGTGACCTTCCTGGGATACAGTGGTAAGTTTTGGTGGTTTAAGAATGTAACAGAAAAGAGCATAGATGTTAGCAGTGGATTTACAGGAACCTGTCAGACTCCATATGACCTTCATAATGTCACAAGTATACTCACCTTATAGCTTGCCCACTGTTCACAAGCAGAGTGGCATGTTACAACTTTATAGGAGCCATGACAACTCATTTTCAAGTTACAGGTGGAGGTCCCTGACCATTTTCTTCCTGGTGTGGATTCAGGCTCCATGTTATTAACCATGGGCTAGAGTAGAAAAGGCATGGGCTCATGGTTACAAACCTCAGTTCTGTGGATGATCCTGGGATCTGCTGATCCGAAACCATATTTGCAAGCTTACTGCCAAATCTTCTCCATTACTTTTCCTAATGTGAATGAAGAATACTCGTAGGCTGGGAATGAGTGTAGCTCAATAGAAAACCTGCCTACTGTGTCAAGGTCGTATGTTCAGCCCCCAAAATCCTCATTGCTAAAGTCTAGAAATCTTAAGATTGCTCTCACAGAACCCACCCAGTGTGGTTTGTTTCACTTCTTTGCTGTTTTGGATGACTGGGACCTTAGTATAAATATAAACAGCTCTCTCCTTTGTTCCTCACCCGATTACCAGTTTCCCAGGGATCACTTAATCTTCCACTTGCCTTGTTTGGGTTTTTCTAGTGAATTTTCACATTATCTTGAAAGTATTGTAGTCCATAGCACTGAAGCACTGGGTCTCTTAGTGCCTTCTTACAGCTGTTGAGTATACAGTGTCTAAGAACTGCCTGGGTCAGTGTACGTGGGGAACTGAGTTCAATTCCCAGCAACTACAAGGTGGCTCATAACCGTTTGAGATCTGGTGCTGGCATGCAGGCAGAATACTGTGTGTATAGTGTTTATGGTAGAGTGCCTTTGTTCTTCCCCAAAGGTTGAGTCCTTGATTACACCTCAATTTGAGGTGTTACTTTTGCAGTGGAAATACTCCAGTGCCTAAAAGTGTTTTTGTCCCATGTGCTATCAGTCTGTGTATGAAATAACAGTGAGATCCATTACTTTGCATGCTAACTTAGACGTCTAGATCAGCGGTTCTCATGGGTTATGATTCCTTTGGGGCGGGGGGGGGGTGTCTCATCAGATATCCTCCATATCAGATTTAGGATTCATAACAGTAGCAAAATTAGTTAATGAAGTAGCCATGAAATAATTTTATGGTTGGGAGTCACCACAACATGAGGAACTGTATTAAAGGGCTGCAGCATTAGGAAGGTTGAGAACCACTAAACAGATATGTTTGTCCCTCTGCTCAGATGTATATGTAGTCTGCAAGAAGCATCATGGTCCTATGCAGTGTGCTCCTCCTTTGGCCCCGGGTGTTGAAGAGCTTTTCTTTGAGCATGTTCATCTGCCACTCATATCCCGTTTCTTTTCCAGCACTGCCGTTTTTGAAAAAGACCGTGATCCTGCTCTATCCATTTGCGCCTCTCGCTGTGCTGTATGGACTGTCGCTAGCACTGGGGTGGAACTTTACCCACATGCTGTGTTCCTTCTACAAGTACAGAGTGAAATGAATGACAACGGCATTGTGGTTGAACTGTCGGGTGTTGTAAAGTCTGTAAATTATCTTTGTAGATATCTTAAAGATGTAAAGTTTACAAATTTGAGATGATACTAACACTATTGTCCAGACCATTCCTGAAAACTAAATGTACATTTCTAATAAATATTTTTAAATTAAAGGATGTAATTGTTTAATTATTTAACCTGAAGCTATATATAAAATATCAAGGGCATAAGTAAGGGGTAGATGTCACACACTATCTTGTTGCTGGCAAGAAGTGCAGACTTACTCCGCCTGCAGTGTGGCTCACACAGGAGCCGTCATTTGAGAACTGCCTGTGTATATAAGCAGTGAATACCTGTAGAGATGACAGCCACTGTCTTACCAGCATGGCATGTTTCCCTTTTAAAGATTCAAGAGGAACCAGCAGCTAGTTGAAAAACAGGTTAAGTAAACACCATAGTAATAGCACTAAAAAAAGTCTATCCATTCATTTGGTTTGAGCCATTTTTATTAGAAGGAATCTTGATTCGACATAGCTTTTCAAACTTTATTTCAAATACACATGGACAGTTATAGCACAGAGACAGTTATGGAAGGCACAGTCAACAAGACATTACGTTTCAATTATAGCAGCGAACTTGAAAATAAATAATCTGCCTTTAAAAATCCAACAGGTACCTCAAATATTACTGCATCTATTAACTGTTCAACCCATGAAGACACTGTGAGCAAAGTATGTACAATACATTTAAGGAGAAGGGAAAAAAAACCTGGTACAACCTAGCAGAGATTCCCTGGGCTGCTCTGAGAAACATCCCCCAGTGTAAAGACAGCCTTTCTGGAAGAGGTACTCCAGCTGAGTGGTTTTCACTCCACCAGGGGAAACATGACTGAGACTTGGTGGACTCTACACTGGGAAGAATCTGCTGGCAGCACTCCGGACAGTACTCTCCCAGCAGCCCTTTGTATGGCTCAGGCATTGCATCTTCAGGAAGTTTTACACCAAGCTAGAGCAAACAGCATTTCCAATAAAGAATGGAATGCTAAGCAAGCTAAAGGAACCCCATGCTTTCATTCTGGGACCAAGTGCTAATTACCAGTTCAACTGTACTAGGAGCAGCTGTAGGAAGCAGCCTTCTTAGCATCCGCAAGTGTTTAGCCGTCCCCATGATGAACAAACCTGTTCAGAGCAGTTGGATGCCGCTGTGCATATTCTACCATGCTCACCCTGGGGGTGGCTCCCACACACGTGCTTCTTCCCCCTCCCTCGAACTCAGGTTACTGATACCGGACACACAGGGTCACATGTTGTCTGTCTGTTCTCGCAGGAGCCCTTTAGTGCAAAAACTGGGAAAAAGCATTTCAGAAATAAGAAGGCTTCATTTAGCTAGTGATGGTATAGGGGCCTGGGTACCAAAAGCCTTTGTTTGTTTTTGTTTTTTTTGTCTTTGTAAAAGACTGGTCATCTTTTTAGCATTGAATGTTCACATGCATTAAATTGAGCATATTTAGCATAGCATATATCTGTTAAGATTAATCATTTAAATCCTCATAGCTATCAAAGTTTAGATTTTACAAGCTATAAATGTTGCTACATAGCTTGAGAATGCCCTTTTCTACAAAAGGACTGAGCTGGGACTCGCGATCCCTTACCATGTGAAGATGATGACAGCACAAGGCTGTGAGACCTGACAGTGTTGTAACCTCTAAACTCCTTTCCTTCAGTGTTGTTGGCTTCAAGGCTATGGCAGTATGGTAAAATAAATAAATAAAAAGCACAAGTGAGTGCACCAAAATAAAAATAAACTTCGTTAGCAATTAATGGCTTGGAATCATAGGGATTTTGGAAAGCATCTAAATACAAAACCTTGGTACATACAGACTTACGCTGTGTTAGCTAGCTATTGAACTGAATGGCTTTTAAAAATTATACTTACCATAGCCTAAGCGCTAGCAGGTATGTTCAGCCTGTGGTCCAGATCGCAATGAATGGCAAATACAAAACTGTAAACTTAAAGCTGTTTAACATTTCTTTTTTTGTTTGTGTAACTGAACTGTGTGGCTCTTGAGTGTGACCTCTGTAGATGACAGCGCCATGCTGCAGTGTCAGAAGGGCGGGCACGCCTGTGAGTCAACATAAAGGCAGGATTTTTTCCTCTCTCCAATCTGATATAAAATACCACGGTTCATCATTCTTCTTTCAGTACATTCGCAGGCCCTTAAGTCGGTGTGGTCTAACCTCACCCACCCTACACCTGCAGTCTCACCCTAGCGTCTGTTCTACAGAGCACAGATGATACAAAACTCGACCTTGTAGTGGAGATGGGGGGGAGTCTCTAGCACAGAGACCCAGGAACGAGACTTGCTAGGAATGAGTTTATTCTGGATGTCAATCGAAACAAAAATGTCAACAAGCTGGGCATGGTGACACACATCAACACTGGCGAGGCAGCACTGGGAGGATAGAAATTCAAGATCACCCTGGGGTGCAAGGTGAGAGCCTGTCCTTAAAAAAAAAAAAAAAAAGCAATTCAGGCAGTGGTGGCGCACACCTCTAAACCCAGTACTTGGGAAGCTGAGGCAGGAGGATCTCTTGAGTTTGAGACCAGCCTGGTCTACAAGAGCTAGTTCCAGGACAGACTCCAAAGCTATAGAGAAACCCTGTCTCGAAAAAACAAAAATAAAATAAATAAATAAAAACCTGCAAGCAATCAAATATGAAGACTTCTCAGAACTGTCTTAAATTCTTTTTCTATTGCTTGTTACAAACCCATCTGGCCACTTACAGCACCACCCATGTATTACCTCACCGCTCCGCAGCTCAGAAGTCTGGCTTACCTGAACTGTCTGTGTAGCACCCCCCCCCCTTGCAAAGTTGCGGTGAAGGCGCTTGCCAGGCTGGCTTCCCACCTGACAATGTCCATCTCCAAGCCAGGGGTGTGCGTGTGGGGGTGAAGCTGTCCTGTGGCACAAGGATTGCAGCTCCTACTTCCTCAGTCACCTGCTAACCTTTTTGGGAGGCCTCTTCCACTTAGGTCAGCCATGGTGTTTCAGAGTTCTGTTGCTGCTTTTGTCTCTCTTTCCTACCAGCCTGACATGGCTCACAAGATTGCACTGGTCACCCACAGATAGTCTCCCTCCAGCTAAGTAACAAGACATGACCCTGGATCATGGTCACAGTTTTTACCACACTGAGAAGGGGAGGATATCACAAGAGGGGGCATTCTTAGAATCCTGCATACCACAAATACACACTATTAACTGGGATAACCTGAACACACTCCTTCCACACAGCCAAGCTTTTCACTGGGGGATAGCACTGTTGAGAACTTTGTCATTATGAAGACTAAAACTGCTTTCCTGACAGCTGATCTTTTACATGAAACCTTCAATTTCAAAAACCACAGAAAACCTTTCACACACACCCTAATGGATGCACACACATGTACACATCCAGCCTACCCATCTGCATTCACTCTTTCTCACGCTTTTTAACCAAACATACTTCTTGAGGGCACTGATACAATGCATGCTGGGAAGAATGCTGACAGTCGCACACAGCCAGGCCATCTTGGCCTTCTCATCAAAATACACACCTTTACCTGCACGGTGATGAACCCACAGGTCTGCTGCCAATCACAGCAGCAGGATGCATTACTCCTTCTTTCTAGAATGTTCATATTTACACTTGACACTCCCACAGTGATGACAATGTCCCATATTTCTCAGATCCAATATGGTGGCTGCTGGTCACGTGCCCACCGAGCACAGAACTCGACTTTTCATTTTAACAGCTGCCATGTGCTCTGTGGTTTCTGTAGAGGCTAGGGCTACTCTAGAGTCTAGCTTATGTGAAATACACACCAGATGCCAACCACGGTCTATTCTGTAGATATAATTCGTATTGCATTTGGCACTTTTTCCATTCACTGTTCAGGGAAAAGTGGGTTGGTGGCCTCTGAGGTATAATGTGTACACCTTGCAGTTCTAGGCACTCTGGCTTCCCCTCCTGAGCTTCCCTCACCAACCTCCAGGGCTCCCACTAACACTTCTTGCTTGGGGAAAGCAATCTGCTTTGATTGTCTAGGGTTGGCTGTCCTGGGCAGAAATGGGGGTCAGGGAAGCACCTGCTGTGGTGGAAGACAGGAGGAGAGCTGGCCTCCAGAGCATGGAGTGTGCTAGAGAACACACACCACAAAAACTACACACTGAGTGTGCGTGTGTGTGCCCATGCATGGCAAGGGTGGCAGGCAAACACAGCTAAGAGAAAAATGACTCACCCAGATGCCAATAGAGCCTGCCAAGACGCACGCATGTCCTAGGCACTGGGAACAAGCTTGCAGGGGAAAAGGAGAGATTCCCTGAATGAAGGACAAGACTTGGCTATTGGTCCCCAAGTAACAGGAGCCATGAGTGGGGACTGAGCGAGAGGATGTGCATGAAGACCCAGCGGCGGCCATTCAAATGGTGGCAGGTGTTGCATTTGTTGCCTAGATTAACAAAGCACAGCCTCCCTTAAAGTCACAACCATTGAGAAACCAGAGCCCTAATGGGGCCTCTGCACCCATCTGCATGGTCTCACCATCTGGGACCCTGCTGCATTAGCGGTAATTTAGTGTGTGAAGATAGTGCTCAAATTTTATAATGAAAAGGTGCCTCTATTCAAAGGAATTTGCTTGTGTCTTAGGAAACAGGCTTAGGAAATCAGAGAAGAAAATAAAAAGTTGAAGGAAATGAGAGGGAAATTTACAAAATCCCAAGAAAAACTTCAGCTGGGCCTTGACTACATGTTCCTCGCCAGAACACGGCATGCAAAATAGCTGCTTAGCGCTGTGTGTCCCATACACTAGGCAACTAAGGAAGTCCAGGCTGGAGGCCACCAGCTAGGACTCCCAGAGCTCCAGACCTTTACCACATCTGCTGGACATCTGCAACCCCTGAATCGCTGGTGCAGACTGGCAACTGCTGCTTAGCCTTCCTAACTAAAGCACTTCTGCAAACTAGTACTACGTGGGACTGCAAGGGGAGGAGGCATAAGCACTCTGTGGACACAGCATTTACTTCCAAGTTCATGGTAGAGCAGAGCCAACCACTCTATGGAAACACACAAGCGCTACAATGACCTTTCACCAGAGCCCCACAGAATAGTTCCGGTTTATAAATTGGACCCATTATGATTCACATAACAACATCACCTAGAAAACATGATCTGAATTCCAAACCTAACACGGGTATAAAAGGACCAGTGAAGAAAGGGACGATGTGTCAAACTAGTAATTAAAGACAGCTTAGAAAGAAGAGTATCATCACCCACGCCAGGGGAGACCTGAAAGACTGTGTGTGTGGAGACTTGGACAGGGGCCTCCCACCTCGACACTGGAAATACCACACCCTACACGGTACAGGAAAATAACCCTCAAGAGGACACGGGTCTTTTAAAATCTTGGATTTAAAGAATGACAAATGCCTCTGAAATATTTTGTTCAGAATTGCTGTGATTATAAAAGTACTTCAAGTTAAGAAACCCATCTGGAACCAGTCTGGAATGGCAGTGCACTGGAAAAAATGGTACTGATCTGTAATGTCTGCATCTCCAAAGAAAAATATAGAAAGAACTTAAAAAAGCCAGGGAACTGCTTCTTCAAAAAAGGTATTGATTCAAAAATTTACTGCACAAAAATATGTACTTCTTAAGTGTTTCTAATAAATTAACTCCATAACATCTTTATGCATATTTATATATTTATATATAATCCCTGATCGTCTATAAAAGAGGGTCTATAATAGTAAAATAAATCAACTTCAAAAGTACCCCCTCCACAAAATGTATTTAACATCAGTTTTCTCAAATTTTAAGGAATGTAACAATATGTACAACTCTTATGTATTAGTATAATACCAAAATAGCCCCAGTCGCATTAACAGGCCGTCAGAATTGTAAAACATTGTGTCAAGTTCAAATTGAAGGACAGCTTAGTTTCAAATGAATGCAGTTATCCATGGGAAGAGCCCCTGTCTGAGTGGAAATGACAATCATCTTATCTACAGTAGGCTTCACGAGAGGTAGTGTTCGAGTCCAAACAGAAAAGGACGTGCTAACTATCTTTAATCGACAGAGTCACAGGAAAGGATGTGTTGGTTTCTTAGAAGATCAATTGGTGACTTTTTTAATATGAATCTGAAACACAAAATAATTAAAGATTTGATAAAGCAGTTAATTCACAATTCCTAGAAGGCTTCATTTAAAAACTCAAAATGCAATAAAAAAAAAATGCAGCAGCTAAGTGGCTTCATAGACTGCATATATTCTTACCTCATTAAGAATGGCCCAAACAGCGGAATTCTGAATAACTGAAAGTCGAAAGGCTGAAATAGGGTTTAGACTAGGGTCCACGATTCCCTCTGCAACACCATACTCAAATTTTCCTTCAAAACAGAAAGCAATTGTTAAAGACTTATTGGAGAGTTGGACATAAGAATAAAACAACACCAAAGGCAAAATATTTCTAGACATCTTTAGACAGGAAATAAACAAGTTAAACCCATTGGTCTGCTATTATTCAGCCTTCAAAGTCCCATGAACTGATGTACTCTTGAAGACCTTAGAGGCCACCTGTTTGAAGCAGGGTACACGTCTGCCCACTGAAACAAATAAGCATGGTGATGGTGAAGACGTGTATGTTTTGACATCGACAGTATATAACCTACACGAAGTCAGCAAGTTGACACTCTACTCAAACCTTTCCTGACAAAATCCATTTTGTAACAGCAATCAGTTGCTGCCCTGAAGGTCAAGGTGGTCATAAAGAGCTTCACCATTTCAGGTATTCAGGGGCTGGGCTAGGGCAGGAGCTCTAACCATGTTTATCTTCCCAAGACTCCACTGAGAAGAAACTTCGAGGTTGCCTGCTCTATACAATTCCCATGCACAACTCCATTGAAATGAGAGGCTAATTCATCTATCTGACAGGTTGTTACTATCCAGGATATATACAGAAAACAAAACAAAAAATCACCAAAAACCAAATAATCCAAATAATGGCAAGTAAGTTACATGGAATAATTGTTCAACAATTGACCAATAAGTACATAAAAATGTTCAACCCAATATTCCTTAGTCACCAGGAAAACATAAAACTGCAGTAAGGGGACAGAGAGAGGACTCAGTGGTTAAGAACACTTTTTGCTCTGGCAGAGTACCTGGGTTCAATTTCCAGTACTCACAGGGTGACTCACAAGCATTCATAATTCCAAAACCAGAGGATCCGATGCCCTCGTCTGACTTCCATGGGCACCATGTATGCACATGGTGCATATACATACATGAAAGAAAACAGTCATATACATACAAAAGATACATACAAAAGGAAACAAATCTTTAAGGAGTTGCCGGATGATGGTGGCACACACCTTTAATCCCAGCACACAGGAAGCAGAGGCAGGCAGAGCTCTGAATTTGAAGCCAGTTTGGTCTACAGAGCAAGTTCCAGGGCAGCCAGGGCTGTCTCAAAACACAAAAACAAAACAAAACAAAAAAACAACAAAAAAAATCTTTAAAAGAAAAACACTGAAGGTCCATCTCACCCCAGTCAAAAAGGCTATCATCAAGAAAACAATTCCGCACAGGCTGCTGGGGAGAAGGGAGCCCTAAATATTGGTAAGTAATATAAGTAGGTGCAACTATATAACAGAATTATCTGCATAAGAGACGAATTACTATATAAGCCTTCTGGGCACATACTCAAAGAAATGTAAATATACAACAGATACCCAAAGATAAATATTACATTCTTCTTTAATATACAGGATCTATATTTAAAATAAAACAAAAATATAGAAAAAAAAAACTCTATTTAGGAAGAGCAGTGAGACCGGTGGAAGGCAGAAAGAAGCAGTAATGGAGTCAATAAAGTCAAAGGACATTAGACACATGTCTGAGTATATCATAACAACACCCGTTATTTGGGCCAATGACACCCCACCCAGAGGAGGAAGGCACTTGTTTCTAAGCCTAATAAACCAAGTTCAAGGCCTGAAACTCACAGGATGGAGAGAGCTGACTTCCACAAGGTTTCCTGTGACCTCCACAAACACTCATTTTGGTGCATGTGTGCACATACACAAACATAAATATGTGTAATTAAAAACAAGAGACTCATCTACAAAGAAAGAAGACAAGCAGAAAAGGCCCTCTACAGAAAGAAGCGAGACCTTTCACAGATGGCAATGTGTCCCATATCTATTGTCTCTTGCTGTAAGGATAATGTCCTTAAAAATAAAAAATGGCCTAAGAAAAATGACAAAAGAAAGGAAGGAAGGAAGGAAAGAAGGAGGGAGGGAGGGTGTTGACTGAGGTTTTCTGTCCTGCCTGAATCCCACAGTCGTTAAGTCCCAAAGAATCCCACAGAAGTCTACATTAGTTATAAACTGATTGGGCCTAGTAGCTCAGACTTCTTATTAACTCTTATAACTTATATTAGCCCATTATCCTTGTCTATGTTAGCCACATGGCTCGGTACCTTATTCAGCGAGGCAGTCACATCTTGCTTCTTCTGTGGCTGAGTCAGGACTGCAGAGGAATGGGTTTCCTTCTTCCCAGAACTCCCCTGTTCTCATTGACCTGCCTCTACTTCCTGTCTGGCTACTGGCCAATCAGCATTTAATTAAAATATAATTGACAGAATACAGACCATTGTCCCACACCAGAAGAGGGAGAAGGGGAGGGGAGAGGAAGGGGGGAGGGAGGGAGGAAGAGGAAGGGAGGGAGGGAGGGAAGAAGGAAAGAAAAGAAAAAGGCAAAGTTCTCCAAGCCAGGGGTAGCAAACTTTTCAATGAAGGGCATTCTTTGTGGGTCACAAGGACAAGTGAGGATGCTAAACAGAGAAGAGCTGCCTCATTTTTATGGATGAAATTCAATATACATAAATTAATGTATGTGTTCTGGATATGGACATGCTGAGGGGATGAATGCAATTCCTTATTCTTGGGCAGCATTGCACTTAAACAAGAAGTTCAGAGTTTTTCCCTCCCATTGGAACTCACTGCAAATGTCTGTCATGCCTGACCTATCGGGTGACAGATATTTTCTGGCCTTCATCCTCGAAATATCCCTTAGACAGCCCAGGTCACACTAAGCACCATTATCAATCCACAAACATGTCACGTTTGTGTTTGTGTTGTATGGGTGTGTGAACCACAGAATGTGCATGAGGACAACTTTTAGGAGCTGGTTCTCTCCTTCCACCGTGTGGGTCCAGAGGATTGAACATAAATCATCCGGCTTGGCGGCAATGCCCTTCCCTTACCAACTGAGCTACATCACAGGAACACACACACGATTTCAGTGGGGCATACTCATCAGCTGGAGGGTATTTGCATAGTTATTCTACTAAGCTTTTTGCCTTGACATTCACTTTCCGCCATATTATTACACAGTAGATGAATCACTTCCAGTTAGAGGAAGAAGCCTCTCATGCAATTAATTTGATTCTGAAATAAAGCAATTCTTTATTTGCATTGAAGCATCTCCAAATCTCTGCTGCCACTGTACTTTTGGTTTGGAAGGTGTATCCCCTCTCCCTCTCTGTACATGTCTTTTCAAGAAGCTGATTATATTATTTGCTGCTTATTTTCCTAAAGAAATGAGGTTAGGTATCATATTAGCTTAAAAGAGTTCCGAGTTTCACGACAGGTCCTGGCTGGTTTCCCCAGTCGACCAGCAACAATAACTATGCCTATAACACCTACTACTATAGTCGAGTCAACTACGAAACTTCCCTGAAATAACTTTTTTTTCCTTTTCCTCTTCTTCCCTTTTCCCCTCCCTTCTTCCTCCCTTCCCCCTCAGAGTTCAAGTCAGTAAGTATTAGATTAAATAGGTAAGTTTATTAGAAGACAGGAGGAGAAAATCCGGAGGAGGAATGTGCCAGAGTGGCTGCTAGTTGACATACAGCTAAAACTTAGGAGGGCAAGCTGAGCATGCCAAAGGCATTCCTGTCCATCATGTCCATATCCATAACTGAGCATGCTCAAAACTGTACTCCTAAACTTTGCATGCTTGGGAATGGCCCAATCTGTACTAGAATATGTGCCATCTCACTAAATAAAACTCCATGCTTCTTTGTTAAAGGAGAGCACTGCTTTGGAAAGCCCATGACTACCTTCCCTGCTGACATGTCGTAATGCTGTCTCCATTCTTTTCTGTCTTGGCTTTGCACTCATCAAGATGTGAACCCAATGTATCTGGTCACAATTAAAACCCTGAACTACATACACCAGAAGGGACTTCCCTGGTCATGGCTCCATTCCTTCCACACACTGGTCTGTGGTCCCAGGTTCTGTTTCTCTACCAATAGCTCTTTCTTCTGCTCTTTAACCCACTGAAAAAAATCTAGCATCTCTTTCCTATGACCACAGCACTATTCATACCCACCCAAACCACACCCAGCAGGGGTCCAATGATTGCCTGTAGGCTAGCTGCTCCTTTCAGCCATATTTTTGGAATTAAGTAGCAAGTCTGATAAAATTCAGTTCTGGCCACAGACAGGCTATTTTCTTGGTTTTCCCAATTAGACACCTAGCAGAACCCTGATTCCATCTACTCTCCCTAACACCTTCCAAGGCTTCCCCGGCTGCTGCTGTCAGTCACTCAACATCACAATGCAGAGGGCACACCCTGGAAGAAGAACAGAAAGACGCAGGGAAGGTGAACTCACTGTCACTGAGATACAGCACCACACAGGTGACAGAGAAAGCCGACAAGCCAGGGATTTGAAACTGTCAGGTCAACAGAATGAAAGGAACAATCTGAGCACACTGGTGACTGTCTGCAACTGCCAAGCAGCTTAATGTCAGATAAGAATTTGAAATGACTTTAGGAGTCAGTCCAGGAAATAGGGGGTGTGTTACTAAGGAGACATTACCTATTCTGAAATAGCCATCTTCTAATCGTTTATCTTTGGTTTCTTTGCTGATTTCCAAATTGTCGCTCTAAAATAAAATAAAAGCAGCAATTATGGGTAATTAGGCCCGTTTAAAACAAATTTAACTTTGTATATAAAAGTTGCTTTTGTAGCAGAGTTATGAAAACAATGACATCTCAGTTGAGAATCCTGAAAATTTGTTAGAACTTTAACCACTCTCTCAGCCTGCAAGTATATCAATGGTTAGAAAATGAAGACTGCATGTTAACTTGAATAAAATCTAGCCATTTCTTACAGACCAGTGAATTAACCATGCCCCATCAGGCACTCAGATATTCAGCTGGCATCATGGGGCTCAAAATATACAAAGTAAACAACTGTGGTAAAATATGGACCCTTTTCCTAATATAAACAATTGTGTTATTTTTCCAGTAGAAAGCAAAATGAAGAGTATTGATGGCACAAATGGGTACATTAATATCAGGTATTCAACATTTTAAAAACCCTAGTAATACCACCCACCATTGAAGTCCTACATCTCTCGAGAATTTTTGTTAGCTTCATAAATAAGAACAACCTCTATGTATCCATTGTGACAACTGGCTTTGTCAACTTGACACAACTAGAGATCAGCAGAAAGAAAGCCTCAGTGAGGGGCTGTCCACGATGGTTTGGCCTGTGAGCATACTTATAGGAAGTTATCTTAGCTGGTTTGGGCAGACCCAGCCCACTGGGGGCAGAACCATTTCCCAGGCTGAACCATTTAAGAGAGGAGAAGCTGAGCTGAGCACAAACATACACGAGCATGCAGGCACTCATTTCTCTCTGCTCTTGACTGTGGATTTGATGTAACTTGATATTTAAAATTCCTGCCTGACTTCCCCACAATGACGACCTGTAATCTGGAATTGTAAGCTAAAATTAGCCTATCTCTTCCCTAAATTGCTTTCTGTCAGGGCATTTTTAGCACAGTAACAAAAATGAAACTAGAACATCAGGAGTAGCAGCAGCCATACCTTAAGAGGCAGAACCTCCACGGTTGTGTTGAGCAGGATGTCTCCTGGGTGTTCTTGATTGCCACTATGGAACAAATAACTGAAAACACATACCAAAGAATGAAAACGTGAGTTAGACTTCAGTGTACAAGATTCAGGAACACATCCTCACCCCAGAATGAGCTCTTAGATGGCACAGGATAACCTCACCAGAACCTGCAACCACCTAGCTGACTCAAAAGTGCTGTAGGAAACTTAAGACTGAAGGACGTAGCCCCAAGCAGTGTTATCCCTGCCAGAAGCCCCCATGCTTACTGCTTAACATTCAATAAACACAAAGTGACCACAGCCTGACCTGTCTGCAACATTTCCACACAAATACAACAATCACTTTATTACAGTGCAGCATACTCAGCTGTATGACATTAATTTATAACCAAAACTTTTGTAACTCACCACCCCTTCTCAGCCTACTGCACACCAAGCACATTCAACGAAGCACATTCCAAGCAGGTCTGGATTCTAAGACAAAACGGAATTCCACTGTCACTGACCTTTCTACATTGACTGGTTTGTCGAATTTAAACAAGATGTAGTCTCCAGCTGTGGGAGTGATGGCCCAGAAGAAGTCCTCACCCATGTAGGTCTTCTCCAGTGTATGTCCTTGGTACACCTTCATGGAAGTGGAGACCTCTGCGGGTGGGTTCACATGGATCTTGAGAAGCAATGGTTTCATGTAATCTTTATCCTAGGAGGACATGTGTGTGTCATTATGTAACACATAGCTCATCAACACACTAAAGAGCAACCTGTACTGCTCGGAAAGGCTATGTTAAATCACCAACCGTGAGTTTCTGAATTTTCCCAGACAGCGAGGAATGCAGACCCACGTGTTGGAAGAGTGACGGTCGGAAGCGGATTCGTAGATTCGCCTTCTGTCTGTCACAATGTTTCTAGACATTTCAAAGAATCTGGTTTTATTATTCGATAATAAAGTGCAAGCCAGACACTGACGAGTCCTGTGAGCTGGCGAATGGCATCGCTGCTATTTAACACGTACAGGTGTACTGGGGTCTGATACTGTCTCAAAAGAATGTAAGGGGGGAAAAAAGACAATGGCAGAACAGAAAGTAAACAACACACCCTTCACAAGTCAGGTCTGCTGTCTATCGACAGCCGATACTAACAGGCTAGTAAGCCTTAAGACCCTACCAGTGTTTCTCAGCCATATACAGAGGAGTCAATGCTTAGAAACAGGGAGGCTAAGGGATTTTCTAGTACTAAAAAATGCATTATATATGCACATACATACATTGCCATGACTGAAGACTGAAACCTTCATGAATGCTGTTTAAAGCACTCTATCATTGTACCCGCCCCCATCCCCCACCTTTCTAACACTGGAATTGTTAACTTAGAATTGGCTTCAGAATGAAGCCAAGCACATGAAGAGCGGAGGAAACAGTTTCCCTGCCGTGGCCTTATTTAACTTATTACCGACATCTACTTCACTCAAAGTTACTTTCATAAAGGAAACAAAGGCAGCTGAGGTAGGAGGATCTTCAACCTGGGGCTACATAGTGAAATCCTATCTCAAAAAGAAAAGAAAAAGACTCCCCTGGACAGCATGGAAAAATTAACTCACGGCATCTTTTTCAGGGTTGCAGACTTTCACCCAGAGAATGTGGTCCAAGAGCCAGTCAATGGGCTTCTCCTTATAAAACATAAAGATGAACTCCACAATCAGAGTAAGGTCTGGCGCTTGAAACATTTTTCCTGAAAAGACATTCCCAGTCACCAGCTGTCACAAAGAACCAATTCTCGAGATGCCTGCAGAAGTGAGTTCTGTATACTAAATACACTGAGGTTTCCCTCCCATCATCAAGAACAGTATCACTTTAGCTAAAAGTTCTTTGGACTTGTCACCTGGGTAGAAACAGAAGTCACTGACTCCCACTGTTAACAACAATTTAACACACAATGTTGCTTAAAGGGTTCATAATCTGATGTCAGATTATTTTTTTCCTATCTTAGTAAGACCGTTCCAATAAATAAAGGAATTTGAGAGATTTACATTTTAAAAAAGTATGTAGGCCTGAGAAAACAGCTCAGGGATAGAGCACTTGTCCAGCAGCATGTGTGAGGCCCTAAATTCAATCAGAGGGAAGGAGGGAGAAACCTAAATCAATATATACAAAAAGATGAGGGGAACAGACAAAGCAGGAGGAAGAGGCGAAAGGGCAGGAGGAGCTGGTGAGAAAAAGGCTAGCTACTTTTGTTGTCACTGAGACTTTGATAACTTTTTTTTTTCTGAGTCTTAAAACAAGTTTCCAGTTAAATGACAAGGTGAGAGACCAAGCCTTCACTGTTTGAGGGGTTGGCTTGAACCCAAGGTCTCACTCACACTAGGCAAGAGGTCTACCACTAAGCTGCACCCCAGTCAGATTTCACTGTGCTGCCCAGCCTGGCCTTAGATTTGAGATACTCCTGTGGCAGACTCCCAAATGCAGGGATAGCAAGTGTTGCAGGTGTCCACCTGGCTGGAGAGGTTGTTTTTAAACCCTGTAAATTTCCTTCATCCAACTTCAAACATTCTTTCTCACTGGCTAGTCTTGGGACATTATTCCCTCAAAGGCATTAAAATAAGCACCCCAAACTGTTCATGAAAGAAACAAGTGAACAAAAAGTAATCAGTGAACAAGAGCTCATGTTACAGTCCCCCTAAGAACCTGTCAGTGCCAGTCTCGTAAGCAAAAAGGAAATGGAAGTGACAGAGAAGTCATATATGCTCCCAGCACCATGGCGGCCACTGTGCAGCTCTCTAGAGGACATGCTACACTCCAGACTCAGCGTCTGCGTGACTATGCGCATCTTTTTTCATAAGGAGATTTACCTAAGTTTAATTTTCTCAACACCAATTTCTCTGGGGAAAAAAAGGCAACTGGTTTAAGATTCTGAGACTCGGCTGTTTTATAATGTAGATAAATCAAACACTTTTCTTACCGATGAAGCCAAGCTGAGAAAACTCTAGAATCATCCATTCTTCAGAAGAGAGTTGAAGTGCAAAATTTTTTATGGTATTAAAATAGTTTTGTTTCACAATAATATCATCTTCAAGCTAGAAAAAAATGATCATATTTAATAAGGCAAAAAGAAAAAAGAGGATAAATGCACATTATTACAGAAAAAACCAACATACTCTCACAAAAATCAAGAAAACTGTGGTTAAAACCAATTAAAATATAAAAACGGGTGTTATGAAAACAAGAAATATACTCTGTGGGTCAACCAACTGGGTCAGAGGTCAAAGAGAAGTCAGTGCCACCGGGCGGTGGTGGCGCACGCCTTTAATCCCAGCACTCGGGAGGCAGAGGCAGGTGGATCTTTGTGAGTTCAAGACCAGCCTGGTCTACAAGAGCTAGTTCCAGTGCAGGCTCCAAAGCCACAGAGAAACCCTGTCTCGAAAACCCAAAAGAGAGAGAGAGAGAGAGAGAGAGAGAGAGAGAGAGAGAGAAGTCAGTGCCTCTCTCACCTACCTTCCACTTGGGTACTTGAGAGGACCGACATGAAGACTGGGTATGCATCCATCTGATGCCTTCTGTATTTTGTCTGAATCAGACTCCTATGTAACACACACACACACACACACACACACGCACGCACGCACGCATGCACGCACGCACAATCTCTTTCTTTCTCCCTCCCTCCCTCCCTCCCTCCCTCCCTCCCTCTCCCTGGGAATAGAACTCAGGGCTTAGCTAGGCAAGGACTCTATCCCTGAGCCACATCCCTAGAAAGCCGTTTATATTTCTAATGTGTAGTATGTATCTCTGACTGCATTTAAGGGCATCACGTGTGTGCAGGAGCCTGTGGAAGTGAGAAGGGGCACTGAATCCCCTGGAATTGGAGACACCATGTGGGGTGTGATACAGTGAGGAGGACAAGATGTGACCAGAAGCACCTGGCAGCGTCCCGACGGTGGTCTTCACACTCCAAGTCACTTTATGGGGTTCAAGAGAAAGAGAAATCTGACTGCTAAAGGGGATAGCAAGGGTAATTCCCTGTTTTGATTGACAGATTAAGACAGTCATTTCTCTACTGTGCATGTCTTGTCTCAGAATGTGTCTGATTTTAATCATGTATACGGCCAATTATGCACAGGCAGAAGACAGTAAATAGGAGACTCTCCCTACAAGTTTACTTAGGGACACAGTTTTGCCTTAATGCTGCGTATGCACTCCAAACCAGTTCAGGCCAGACCAGCCTTTCCATCTGGAGTATGGGTGAACAAAATCTGTTGAAGAGGAGAAGGAACTTATTCCATCGTTCCTAGTGGGTATGTATACAGCTCAAGCAGGTTGGGCTCCTCAGGTGCTAACAGGCTTCTGGGTGCAGCTGTCTCAGGCTGTCAAGTATATTACTACTAAAAGAGGAGTGTATGTACAGCCCAAACCAAGAAGAGTTCCAGGTCACTGAACTATTCCCCACACTTGCCTGCATCATTAATGGGATATGCAATGTAATTTGGGAACACTGAGACAAGAAATGTTCACAAAAATATGACGCTTGAGTGGAAATCTGAAGGTTCAGTGTCATACTGAGTGAGGGAAATGACTGTGAATGGCATCAGAGCTCTGAGTCACCCATGATAAGAACCTTGGCATAATTTAATGTTGGGCAATATGGCCCTTCAAGACATGGTATAACATTGTAACTCTAAACTTCATCCCAAGCCCAGGCATAACCCCAGGATGGTTGGTATTTTCTCTTCAAGCATATGCAAGTCCCTGATGCTACAACTGACCTCATTCTACTCTTTTCTTTATAAATATCTTATATTTTTCCAATGCTGGGAGCTGAATACAGAGTGGTATGCACACTGGCCAGTACTCTCCCACTGAGTTGCCTCCCACCCACAAACATCCTTTAGAAGCTGTGGATATGAAACCCCCATGTTTGCAACTACGAAGCCACAGCCCTAGGAAAGTGTGAGATAAAGTCCTTTGATTTCCCCACCATCCTCAGCTCTGTTTTCCTGGGATTTCCCTAGGTGACCCCTTTTGCTTTACAAACATTTCAAGCCAGCATACTCTGTGTGCTTCTGAGCTAGTGTATTTTCCCTACTAATACTCTGTAGACTGATGACAATGAGCTCCTTGATAGGATTCTCATGCTGCCCAACTCTAAAGAGCAGAATATAAAGCAACTCCATTTCCTGAGGTACAAGATCTGGGGAAATATAACACTTTTAGAAAAACTCAACCTTTGTAGAGCTGAGAATTTAGGTACAGTCCAAATAATTAACAATAAGGTAATGATGTAAGAATAATATTATTCTAAGAAAAGTCTAAAAACAACACCGATTTCCATTTACCAGTATTTAAGGCTTTTGATATTATGTTGGGACAAAACAAAACAAAACAAAATGGTCATGAGGCAATTTGTTTGTATGACCTTGTTAGAGATTTCAGACATCAGGAAGATAGTGAATAGCAAACTCCAGGCCCCCTTCACCCACAGAAATACAGCTTTAAAATCAGAGCATTCAACAGCTAAGGTCACTCTGCTGGGCGTGGTTCCCCAATTCCTGACTTCTCCCTCAGCAGAGAAATTAGTTATGAATCCCTGGAGCCTCTGCCCTTCTGGCATTCATCCTGATAATGTCATCTCTGTCTTATCTCAATCAACGTTTGGACAGAACAGGGCAGGCACCAAACAGAGGCCAGGAACAGAGCCAGAGGCTGCAGTATTATATACAAGCACTAAGTGATGCCCCAGCTGGACAACACAGGGATGCACAATATTCCCTCAAACACTCAAAGAGTGGGGGTTGTGCACACCAGAGTAGAAACCAGAAAATCACACTTGGGTTACACCTATAAGTCCAGAAAGAGAGGACCCAAGCAGCAGTGATTGTGACAACATGGACAAGACCTGTGTAAGTGCCTCCCAGACATAAAACCTGCATAGAGGGGGAAGGTGAACATGACACACATCCCATCACCACTAGCTGAGCAGCTATTGGCATTCTCTAGCTGCTGAGAGAGGGAGAGTCACTTCCTTTAATGATGTGAGCCCTGGTAGGTCGACACGCACCAGGACAGGCCCCACAAACTGGACTAGGGAGTTTAAAAAGGAGACTCAGAGGTGGGTGGGTGGAAAAGGTAAATGAGTGGGGGTAGGGGGCAGTGAGTATGTTCAAAATACAGTGCAAGAAACTAAAAGAATTAACAAAAAAAATGCTGTTTTTAAAAGGGGCTCTGGGAACTATAGAGATGGATCAGTGGTTTAATACACTTGCCACTCTTCCAGGGGAACCAGGTTCAGTTCCCAGAACCCACAAATTGGCTCATAGCCATCCATAACTGCAGTCCAGGGGGCTCAATGCCCACTTCTGACCTCAGCTGGTAACATGCATTTGTTATGCAGTGCATATGCATACATGAGTTCAAAACACTCATATGCATAAAGAAGAAAATAATTAATTTACAGGGCTCCAGAAGCTCTGCCGGTACACCACCAGACCACAAGGGTGGGGTGGGCTGTTGAGGATGGCTGATTTCAGATACCAAAATCCCAACAGTAACAACAAAGATGACATTGCAGTGAGGCTACTAAAAACAGTGGGCAATGAAATGTGTAAGATGTGTAAACAAAATGTGCTAAGAGTTAAATGAGAACAGCAACAAAGAGACAGAAACTACAGAGGAGAACCAGCTAGAAACAGAAACTGAAGAGTACAAAACCTGAAGGGAAACTTCACAGCAGACCTGGCCAGGCAGAAGAAAGCGTGAGAAAGACAGTTTTCAATACAAATGGCTTCAAAGGACAAAAAGGGGAAATGACCATGAAGACAGGCTGAGGAACTTGAAGATCCATGAAATTAACAGGAGCCTTGATCTCTTCCAAATCTTGTATAACCCAAAGCACAAAAGTAATCACTTAAATCCATGGATATGCAATGTGAGAAGCAGCAGGGGGACCTGGGTGTGGCTCGGTGGAGGCAGTGCTCTTCTAGCTCACACAAAGCCTGAGTTTGACCCTCAGCACGTCTAGACCAGGTACAGTGGCACACTCTACTCCTGTAATCCCAGCACAGCAAGTTCAAATCAGCCTAGAATGTGAGACGTACAATCTTATAGAGGCAATTTGTGTCATCAGAAACAAAGTAGGAAGAAAGAACAGGTATAAAGTCGCTAATTCATATGGCTTGAAATTAAGTGATCTGTTTTAGACAGATTGCTGTAACTATAGCATGTTTCAAGATACTATAACAATAACACAAAGAAAATCAAAACACATGACTATAAAAAAAATCAGTGGAAACAAAAGCAAACAAGGGTTTTTGTAATGATCAGCAAAACTGACAAAACTTTAGTTTGAGTAACACAGGAAAAGAGATGACTCAAAATTAGACATTAGAGGACATTAAAACTGATATCACAGAAGTACAAGGATTATGCATTAGGAGAGGCTTTTATAGTGTTAGGTGTGTGCTAATGAACTGGATTAAACTAGAAGAAATAATGAGTTCCTAGAAAGATGCAACTCACTGAGGCTGAGTTGCAGACAAACACAGTTAAGCATGACACTAACAAGTAAGGGGATCAAAGATAAAAACAAAACAAAAAACCTTCTTGAAGGGTTGGGGATGTAGCTCATTTGGCCAAGTGCTTGTCTAGCAAGCATGAAACTCTAGGTTTGATCCACCATCACCTGAAATAGTATGGCAGCATATGGCATAATGCCAACACTTGCGGTGTCAGGGGATTTAGGTACCAGATCACCCTTGACTATATGCTAAGCTCAGGGCCAGCCTGGGCTACGTAAAAAGGTGTCTAAGACGATGACACCAACAAACTCTTCCTAACTTCTTTGCAAAGCAAAGTGGAAAGCCCAGGATCAGAGAACTTGACTGAAGCATTCTGGGTGACATTAAAAATGCAACTGATTTTCCTCAGACTCACCCTAAAAACTGACACAGAGAATTCCTTCAAACAGTCTGTGAGGCCAGCATTTCCGAGATGGAAATCAAAAGCTTTCTCTCTGGGATCACAAACAGGCAGGGATTCCCACTAGCCAGCAAAACTCTGGGAATCCTAGCTGAAGCCATCAGACACCCAAGAGTCAAAAGTACCCAAAGCCGGAGGGAAAAGAAGCTGCATCTCTGCATTTGCCTTCGCACCATGTTGCTTCTTTTTGATGCCCACAAAAGTGTGTACGTGCACTCCCTCCTGAGACATGGCTTCACTGTATAGCCCAGGCTCCCCTGGAACTTATTACAGTCCAGGCTGGCCTCAAATCAGAGATTCTCTTTCCTCCTAATGCTGGGATGATGAGTTTGTGCCACTGTGCTCAGGTCAGTTTGTAAACCATGAAGCTGGTGTCACATCCAAGAAGCCACTACCAACCCCATGTCCTGAAGTTTCCCCATGACATGCCTTATACAAATTCACAAAAAACCTATTACAAATAATAAATGATTTCAGCAAAGTTGCAAGATAAAAAAAAATCAACACATCATCATTTCTACCCACTAACAACAGCCAATGCCCCCAACCCAGCTGTATTTTAATCTCACTCTGTAGACTTCTAAAAAGGCTAACACACTCAGGAATAGCACAAGGAAATAAAGGACTTATCCTAGGCGAACTATCAAAGAAAACAAGCCGCTGCACAGCTGCAACCCCAGCACTCAAAGGCAGAAGCAGGAAACCCCCAAGTTTGAGGCCAGCTTGTGGTGCAGGCGAACTACCCTGAGTTTAAGTCCCAACACCCACGACAAAAATCCAGTCGTAGCAGTACCCGCCTGAAATCCCAGCACTGAGCAGGCAGCCAAGACTAACTCTGGGGCTTGCTAGTCAGCCAGTTTAGCTTTAGTGGTAAGTTCCAGGTTCAGTGAGAGACCCGACCTCAAAAAAAAAAAATGGTAAAGATTAACTGAGGAAGAGCACCAGCATTGACCTCTACAAGTAAGCACACACATGCACTCTACACACATGCACCCCACACACATGCACGTCACACACATACAAGAAACTTTCAGAAAGGAACAGATGCTTTCTAATCTACCTTCCCAACTTTCAGACCCACGTGAAAATTCTGACATAGATCTCTGAACCCAAACTTTGTTAAACTATATGTAGAATGTGTTCATAGAATGTGGTCATCTTTACAAAATAAATATGAAACCAAATCTATTCTGACTTTTACATTTCAAATCTTTTGTAAGCTAAGTGTGTTTCTTTTTCTACTATTGAAGAAGAAGAGGAGGAGTCAAAACCACCAAATAAAAAGACTGAGTGTCTCTTTAACACTTGTTTAACTTGCGAGGATGACATGCTGTAATGCCACACGCCTTTAATCCCAGCACCAAGGAAGCAGAGGCAGGTGGATCTCTGTGAGATCAAGACCAATCTGGTCTACACAGCAAATTCCAGGCCCAATATCAAACAACACAAAAGAAACAACAGTAAAAATACCTGTAAAAAGCCCAGCTCTTACCTGAATGTAATAGATGCCCTTCTCCTGAGCATACATCATTAGAAAGCAATAATCCAGGTTTTGCTTGGTTCTCCATCTGAAACGAACAGTTTCAGAGTAAATGAGGAATCAGACTCAAAGTTAGCAAACTCAGACTATGTATGAACTACATGTGTACTGTCACACACACACAGATAAACCCTACACACCCGAGACACACTCAAAGGGTGGCTTCCCCCAATGAGGCCTTGCTCACCGTATACTCCTAAGACACGACTAACCTCCAGCTACCCCGCACACAGAAGGCTCTCCAGGAAGAGAATTTGGGCATCACTGTAGATTTTACATTCCCTTCTAAAGACAGTTCAGCATAAAAGATGCTAAAATACCCACCACCACATTGCTGGAAACGGAA
Organism: Dicrostonyx torquatus; assembly: GCA_028555095.1. Taxonomy (NCBI): domain Eukaryota; kingdom Metazoa; phylum Chordata; class Mammalia; order Rodentia; family Cricetidae; genus Dicrostonyx; species Dicrostonyx torquatus. Next base: position 2,470,645 of record JAQHUG010000122.1, read on the forward strand.
CTCATGGCTCCATGTGTGCTTGGCTAATGCTCTACTTTTGAGCTACAATCCAGCATTTTCCAGACTGCCTTATCTACAAACCTTTGCTTCAGTAATATATTACTGTCTCCTTGAATTAGTGTTTGGCAAAGTCTACTTTAGGAAATAGGTATGAGGCTATGTCTAGAGCTGTGAAGTGAATATGCCCAGGGATAGATAATGCATACTAAATGCAAACAGAAACTAACACTATGTATTAATGTCTGTAAAAGACACTTAGGTCTACAATAGTAATCTTTTTGGTGAATTCCTAGTGGCTAACAGAAACACACTAATTAATGCTGAGCACAATGAACAGTCACCCCAAGCTCAGTTCAGCTAAGAAAAGCCCTTAGAATCTCTGTCCTGCTGAACAAGATGGCCTAGGATATCTCGCCATGACTGCCTGACATCTAAACAAGAAAGCACCTGCTCACCTTACTCTTTCCTTGGAGTCTCCAAATGTCTCCTTCAGGTTTGTCAAGTCAGGGTAATAGCTTTCAGGAGGGGAGATTATTTCCAGCAGGCCAGAACTAATTTCTTTAGAAAATCTACCAAGAGAGAGGTTAGCTGTATTATTTTAGCTCTGTGGGATTTCATTTGTCTTAATGTTCAACTTATTGCATTTAACATAAACGCATGGCTAAGCAGGAGAGCAGAGTATGAGAAGACGAATGTAGTGTGCTAGATGCAGTCAGCTCACCACTGAGCAGAAAATACAAATTTCTCTACTGATACAAGTTTTGAGTTTCCTCTTTTTTTTTTCAGCCATGCTTTTTAAAGACAGCAAAATGTCAGAGGAGAAATAGTGAAAATGCAGCAGAGCAATCCTGGGTAAACTGCAGGTACTGCCGTCTTCAAAGTGATCCGTTTTTAAATCTAAGCAAATCAAGGTCCCGCGGAAAGAGGGGGACTGAAGAAAAACGCAAACAAACGAATCTGTATGCTGACCCAAAGTAGAAAATCAAAGTGCTTCCATTTTTCTGGGCTAATAAGATGGTTCAGTCATAAAGGTGCTTGCCCCCCAAGCCTGAAGGACTGGGTTCAATCCCAGGGACCCACACAGTAGCAGAGACAATGACAAAAGTTCCTCTGACTACAGCATATGTATGCATATACACACAAATCAATAAATATGACTGTTTTCAAATTTAAAGACAAAGTTCTTCAATATTCAGGAAGCTTTAGCTGTAGGCTTCAGGCTCTATATCATTCCAAACCAGGGCTTTTTAACTGATAGCAACTTTATCCCTCCTGGGAACATTCAGTGGGGCCTGGAGGCATTTTCATCGTCACTAGTGGCGGTTCTCTGACATCTAATGGTCAGAGCTAAGGATGCTGCTACACATTCTTCCACTGAGACCTACCTCGCCTATCAGCGGTGCTGGACTGAGAGGCCCTTTCTGAGGCTCTTGAGTCAGTTTTCACTAACTGTTTCCTTTTTCATTCACCTCCTTGTCTCATACTTGCAAATCTTCACTCAATACTCTATAAGGTCGGCCTCTGTGCAAATGCACTCATTTTCTAGCCTTGGTTTCCCTGCATATTAAGGAGCCCACAGAACTGCCCCCAAGGTCAATGGGAAGGCCAATCAGCCATTAGTCCCTGCTTCTTTAAGGGGATTGTTTATACCAGCTTCTTTCTACAGACTGCCAAGAATGTAGCACATGAGAATTTGTTTTGTTTTTTCAAGACAGGGTTTCTCTGCCGCTTTGGAGCCTGTCCTGGAACTAGCTCTAGTAGACCAGGCTGCCTTTGAACTCAGAGATTCACCTGCCTCTGCCTCCCAAGTTCTGGGTTTAAAGTCATGTGCCACCACCGCCCAGCTACACTTTGAGAAAAATTTTAATGCACACAACTTGACCCTGAAGTACACACAATTTTTTTAAATCTCCAGCTTTCATATTTTGATTAACAAAGAGAAATTACTTTACGTATGGAGTTGGCAAGTAACTCCTGCTTTTAGGTCTTTTTAAAAAGATTTTTATCATTTTTAATTATGTGTATATGTGGGTGGGAATTTGGGGGTGGGCCAGAGATGACAGAACTCCCCGAGGCTAGATTATAGGAACTGAAAGTCAGGTCATCTGCAAGATGAGCAAGCACCTTTAGCCACTAGGCTCTCTCTCCAACTTCCTAAGCCTTTTCTTGTCAAGGAGGAAATGTGCCCTTTAGGAGTAAAACCAGATAAAATTCACAGAAGAAATCTGTTGGGTCTAACTTTAAAACTGGCAAGTGAATACTATAAACATTCCAAAGCCTGAAACTCCCTAAGCTTCGCATCTGTCCCCTACCCACAGTAAACTGGGGCCTAATCTTGGCAGGACAGAAAAACATGCTTGATATGGCTCAGTTTTAACACCTGTCCTGACAACAAATTTGCTTGGTGAGTAGAGGGTGAGGATTCAAACAGTTCTGTACAACTATGACTCTCTCTCTCTCCTCTTCCATGAGTAGAGTCAACTAGCTGGTAGTGTTCTATGCAGATGCTATTCAATTTTTTCCACAGTGGAGTTAAACAATTTATCCACCAGACACTGGGGTTTATATACAGCTACATAATGAGAAGATAAAGGGCTGCTGACATGGGTGAACAGAGAAGTGAATTAGAAAGGAGCCAGAGATAATAGTAATGAAAATATTTCCATTTCTGTGCTTTGAAAAACTTACTCTTTCTCCAGGTTCGCTATAACGCTGTGAACATAATCAAGATCTGTCTGGGAAAGAGAGAAAAACATTATTGTTTTTATTTCACTTTACAAAAAAAATAATTTTATTTTATGTGTGTGTTGGTCTGCATAGTGTGTGTGTGTGTGTGTGTGTGTGTGTGTGTGTGTGTGTGAGCACGTAGAGTATGCATGTACACGTGTGTTGTGTATGTTGCCCTTGGGGGCCAGAAGAGGGCATCAGATCCCCTGGAACTGTTTGTGAGCCATGGTGTGGGTGCTGGGAACTGAACTCATGTCCTCAGATAGAGCAGCCGGTGTTCTTAGCTGCTGAGCCATCTCTCCAGTCCCTTATTTCACTTTTAAAGCCAGACTCAAAGTGGCACAAATGATGAATCACACACTGAAAATGTTATTTTAACGTTTTAGACACTCGTTCTATGAAACTGCACCTGTAAATGTCCTTAGGTACGAGCTATTACAGTAAGCAAATGTATACGTTTTATTCATTTCAATCACTGATGTTCAATTTACTACAACATGAAGCAATTCCTATTTCTCCTGAAAGCCCAAACTCTGAAGTAGTGAATGTGCACAGCAGCAAAAGTGGCCTGCTGCAGGCAAAGATTCCAGTGCTCAGAACCGTGAAACAAAACCGAGGCTCAAGGTTTACCTTGCAGCTACCTGCCTGTTCAGCCTATGTTGCTCCTCTGAGTTTTCTCTCTTTTATTAAAAAAAGGGGGGCAGGGTGGAAGAAACCTTAGAGACTATATTAAATAAACTTATATAAAAAGCAGGATGATATAGATACCGACAACTCAAATCAGGAGGATAATAACCACGGATAGAAATGAAGGGCATGTTTCAATTACAAGCAATTAAAAATCCAGGCTGAGGATGTATCTCAGTGGTAGAGTCGTCGTCTTAAATGAACCAAGCCCTAGGTTTGATCTATAACCCTACAAAAACAAAAACCAAAAACCAAAAAACTAAAACAACAACAACAAAAAAAAAAAAACCAAAAATTGAAAATCCAATATTTATTCTTTTCCTAGTTAGAGTTACCATTGCCGTGATGAAACACCATGACCAAAATCAAACTGGGGAAGAAAGGCTTTATTTGGCTTACACACCAAACATTCAGGCAGGAACCTGGAGGCAGGAGCTGATGCAGAGGCCACGGAGAGGTGAGCTTACTGGCTTGCACACAATGGGCTTGCTCATCCTGCTTTCTTACAGGAGCGAAGACCACCTACCTGGGCTGATCCCATCCACAGTAGACTAGGCCCACTCCCATCAATCACTAATTAAGAAAATGCCCTACCGGCTTGCCTACAGCCTGATCATATTGAGACATTTTCCTCAGCTGAGGCTCCATTTGTTTCAGTACCTCTAGCTTGTGTTGAGTTCACAAAAACTAGCCAGCACAATTTTCTATCCACTTAAAATTCAGTGAAAACTTAAATATGGTCAACTATTAAGATAAATCAATGGTATATAAAATCTGACCAACGTTATGAAGGCATTCATATATTTAACACTTACAAGTAAAAAGAAACAGCTTAACATTGAAAGTAATAAGAAAATCTCATTAAAAACTAATATGCATTTTTGCCTAATTTAACTTTAATGTTTGTTCATTGAAATTTCAACTTTTATTAAGCTTAACGATCTAAGAACAAAGTATCTGCATAATCCCACATTCTTCAAGCCCTTAAGAAAGAATTTTAGAGATACAGCACAGGACCAGAGACCAAACTGCTCTCCTCCACTTAGGTAAACCCAAATGTCAATGATTTGTTCTTAAATAATCACCCACAAGCTTTACCAAAGAGTATCTGAGTCTAGGATTTTGGAGACTGTAGCCAAACTTGGTTTGCATAGACTACAAAATGCTTAGAAACATCCTAGAATCCAACTGATAAACACCCAATGAGGCAAAGTGATACACCTGTCTAGCACAAGGAAATACAAAGATGCAACAGCCTTCCCTCTCCTCCCAGAAGGTTGATCTGAAGCAGAGAACCAGGAAGAACTGTGTGTGAGCACAGTTTGCTATGTGCATTGTAAGTCAGTTTATGAGTAAAGGGATCCATACAGAATACGACGCATCATCCTTACCTTACCTATTCATATACCTAGTAGAAAACTTATAATCAACTGTGACTGGTGTCCTTTCGTGCAAGTGAGCCTTTCTAATATCCAGTCTACTGGAGACTCGGAGGTGGAGGGGACCCCTCTAAGGAAAGCTCAACCTGTGATCAGTCTAGAATCACTGGGCCACACTAATCAAATCTTTCCAATGGGACTTCTCCTGGCCTCTCCCTCAGTGCTGGGGCAAGGTTGAGCACTCAGAGTTGCTCACTGTGAGAACATCATTTTGCCTAAGATTTTAAGTGTGTGGATATTTTGCCTGCATGTATGTCTGTGCACCATGTGCATGCCTGGTACTTGCAGGGGTCAGAAAAGGGCATCAGATTCCTTAGAACTGGAACCATGGACGGCCGAGAACCATCATGTGGGTGCTGGGAATTGAACTCGGATCCTCTGTAAGAGCAGCCAGTGCTCTTAAACCACTGAGTCATCTCTCCAGCTACCTAAGATATTTTAAACAGTATGTGAAAACTGTAATAGAAGAGAAGGAATCAGTCAAACCTGTCAGCTGAAAACTGGGATGTGTATACTCCAGGAATGGGATGCTTGGACAGTTGGGAATTAAATAGGCAAAAAAAAAGCAAAGACGGGCTGAAGAATGCTCAGTCAACAAGCACACGGCCCAAAGACCCAGTACCCAAATGGGGAAGAGGGACAAGTATGGCAACATGTACCCAAAATCCCAAGGCTGGGGATGAGGAGGATCCTGGGTCTCAACCGACAGTCAGGCTAGTGAGCTCCAGTCTCAGTGTCTTTAAAAACACCAAGTGTGACAGAGAAAGACACTGGACTTTGACCTCTGACCTACACACGACTTTTAAGCCCAGAATTTTGGAGGCAGAGGCAGGTGGCTCTCTGTGACAATTCTATTTAGGACACACAAGTTTAATAAAAGGCCAAAATACACACAGATTACTATACCAGAGAGAGCTCCTCCAAGGAAGCAGGCAGGTCGGTGATCCGCACAGAGAGAGCCTTTCCACGTGGGCCTACCATTTTATACCTCTCTTGGGACCTGGTGGTCCAGCCCCATTAATTAATTGAGGGGTGGCATAATTAGCTAATGGCAGGGCGTGGTCACAAGCCGAAATAGTCAAGACCACACCCCTTCAGCTCTCTGTGAGTTAGAGGTCATCTTAGTCTACAGAGTTCTAGGCCAGCTAGGGCTACATAGTGAAATCTTGCTGGGAAAAAAGGAAAGATATCAAGCAAAGAAAACAAAACACTCAGCAAGAGATATTTCTTCTAAATGTTGAACACAGATGAATCTTGAAGACATGTTACATGAAAGAAATCACAATGCAAAAGGACCGTGCTTTGTACAACTGAACTGATAAGAAATATCCCTAAGGGAAACCTACGGGCACACAAAGTAGATTAACATCTGGCTTGGGCTGATGAAACAGATGAACAGGTTTTCTTTTCAGGGCTGTGAAATTGTTCTTAAACACACTGGCATGACGGCAGACCAGCTTGACTTAAACGGATGAGCTGAAGAGAACGTGAACCATACACACAAAAGCAACACATAAACAGTAAGAGAACCAGCATGTCATGCGCATACAGAGCTGAGGAAGGACAAGACCGCTCCACTTCATCTGGGGGTAGATGTACAAAAGCTGAACACATACAAGGGTGGGCCTAAGAGGTGATGACATCAGCAGGAACCGGAAGTTTCTCCACCAGGAAAATGTCAACTGGCAATCTCACAGACCCCAATATTTGCAGAACTACTTCAGTGTGTCCCTTCCCTTAACCCAAGGCCAGAAGGAGAGGATGTCCCAACTCTCTAGAGGAAAGATCCAAATGCTCTAGCATCTTGAGACATGTCCCAGGAGGCCCATTCTAGGCTCATCTAACTATAGCACCTAGGTAAGAGAGAATCAAAGAAGAGGTCGCTCTGTGGAACTGCCATCTGAAATACTTATCCAACAGTTGACATGGTAGCCCAATCACAAAACTGAACTGGTCACTGTCAGAAGTACTGAGGAAATTTAACTGAGTCCTTAAAGAGCTGGTCTTCACGCTCAGCCTCAGAGGCCGCTCCAGTGGCCCTTCCCCAGCAGAGAGACACGTGCCTCCACATGTCACTGACAGTAGGACGTGCTTGCTGTAAGCAGTCAAAGCAGTGGCTCCCCTCAGCCAAAAAGCCTCCCAAAGACCCTTCCTGGGAGCAAGACTCCCAGCTCCATACTCTTACACAGCAACTTAGGGCCATAGCTGTCTGAACCCAGACAGTATATACCAAACCACCCACAGCTGCACCCGGATGGTCATCTTCAAGTGTGCATTTCTAAGCACAGCCTCTCAACTGACTTATCCTGAACAGCAGCTCTGCCTAACCCGGGATCTCAGCTTACATCTCTCTCTCTCTCTCCAGCTGCAGGTGACAATCAGTGTGATTATGAGCGCTTGGGCTAAAGACCAACCTGCAAGACACCTAAGCAGAGACTCGCAATTTTGTCCACAATGTCACCAGATAGATGGCCCTTCCAGAATAACACACTAGTCCCAAGAGTGTTTTATCCCTACTAAGCAACACCTATAAGGACCAGAAGAGGGAGCTGTTTCCCAAAACAACTCCAGGGACAGAGGGATCAGGTACATTTCCACCCCTCCCCCTCCCCCTAGCAAAGTCTACTACAGTTCCAAAGGTGAACTCTAAAGAAACAGATCTATGAAACATGACTGTCAAAGACTCAGAAGACGCTTCACAAAACTATGCAGAAATAAAATTGTCCGTGCCTGGTGATTCAGGTCTACAATTTTAGTTACTCTGGAGACTGATAGTTCAAAGTCTGCTTAAGCAACTCAGTAACACTCTATCTCAAAACACTAAGTTAGAATCTCAGTGTATATGCTGACATCCATGTACTGGCAGAAGGGGTCACCAGTGAATTCCAAACCAAACTATGAAAACTCCAAACAAAGGAAAATCTTGAAAGCAGGAAGAGATAAGAAATCTAGCACACATGAAAGAATACAAATAGTTATTGTAGGTTTCACAGCAGGAACCTACTAGTCAGGAAAATGAAGGAATATATCCAAAGAACTGAGGGGGAAGAAACGACACCACCACTCTGCAAAGCTGCCTTTCAGAAACTGGAGAAATGGGACTGGTAAAGAGGCTCAGTGGTAAGGCAACTAAGTTGCTGCCAAGTTTGAGTTTAATTCCCAGAGAAAAGGAGAAGCGACTCAGAGAAAGAACACATCCCCAGAAGGCATTCTCTGATCCCCACATGTGCAACAGCAGCACATGCATGCACAGCCATATGCATGTGTCCACAACACAACTGTCCACACTTTACATGAAGACATGTAGACAGAACCTAAGTTCATCTCTTTACAGGACTCGTTAGAATGAGTTCCTTAAATAAAAATAAAAGGTCTCTAATAATTAGGGGAGAGAGATGGCTCAGTGGTTAGGAGTGCTGGCTGTTCTTCCAGAGGACCCAACTGGGTTTGACTCCCAGCATCCACTTGGTGACTCACAACTGACTGCAACTCTAGTGTCAGGAGATCAGACACTCTTTTGGCCTCCTCAGGCACAAGGCACAAAAGCGGTGCACAGACATCCTCGTAGGCAAAACAGCACGGAAGATATCAAAGATCAACCTCGATGGTAAGCGGCCACATTCAGCATTCTCCAGGGCTGTGCTGGCGTTTACAAAGCAACTCAGCCCTTAGTACAACATTTATTAACGACAGTGAGCGTAAGCTGTCAAGAGATAAACATCAGAAAGTGCAGGAGGGAGTAAAGGCACAGAGTTGTCTGAGCACAGCCAGTTTATCAGGTTGGTCTGTGTGCCTCATAGGAACTGCAAAGCAAAACTCTGCAGCAGAAGCAGGAAACAAAAATAGAAAGCATTCAAAGCACCCAGCTACATGAAACCACAAAGGAAGACACAAAGGACCAGCCGAACCAGAAAACCATGAGAAACACGGCAGAAGGAATCCTTACCTATCAGTGAGTGCTGGAAATGTGAACAGACTCGAGACTATAATGAGAAAGAGTGACTTAGTGGATTGGTTCTCTCTCTCTCTCTCTCTCTCTCTCTCTCTCTCTCTCTCTCTCTCTCTCTCTCTCACACACACACACACACACACACCCAAGACCCAACAGTATGCTGCCTCAATTTATCTCCAATTACAAACACAGAAAGTGAAGAGATTTAAAAGATGCTCCAGGCAATTGAAGACAGGAGAGACCAGGACCTACCTCTACTTTAGTAAACAACATAGGCTGGAATGAACCATTACTGAGGCAGAGGCAAGAAGATCTCCGAGTTGGAGGCCACCCTGGTCTATACAGTGTGTAGGCTGCCAGAGTTACATAGAGAGAACCTGTCTCAAAAAAGCCCACTAAGGAGGAAAAGTATTTATGTTACACATACATACATAAACAGCATAAATGGATCTGAAGGGGCCAAGCAATCACTCAAGTCAGCCACTGCTCGGCTCTTGTCTGACTTGACTGCTCAGCTTCTACTCGTCTCCTAGCCTTGGGTATTTCCTCCATGCTGTGCCTGGGTGTCTTGGCCACAGGGGTTGTTTCTGTGTCATTATCCTCCTTTCAGAACCCTCATCTGAGATTCTTTCCAACAGCTCAGTTAGGAATTCTCCCTTCTAAGCTATGATGCAGAACGTGTCTCCAGGTAGAAAGCTGGGGCTCAATGACATTTATTTCCGTGTCCAGGACAGCCTTACCCTGTGGTCTACTGTCCAGTGTCTCAGAACATCCATTCAGACATTTCCCTAGCTTTTTAGCTGCTTTATGTCAGGAACTCCACCATGGCCAGAAACAGATGTTACTTTACATATTAAAGAACCAATGAGAACTCCAGGAAGATAATCTGTACTGTAACTATTCAGCAAGAAAACAAGGACAGACAATGTGTTCACAACTGGAGCTGAGAGCTTACGAGAAATCTTATTTCCTTGGATCTGAAACAAGAGTATGATTGTCCACGTAATGTTTGATTTGTTATTTTAAATAAAGACAAACACAGGCCACAGTATTTGTGTGAGCTTTTCTAGTTTCTAAAATGGTCAAGTGCTGTAACATAATGTGTCAGAAAGAGGAAGTTAAAAGCTAGACAAAAGGAAAAAAGACTTTCTTCAAGTCCATCTGTCCTAGCCTTTCTATCTCCTGCAGTCTGCAGGGGACAGGGGACATCCCACACTCCCCAGCACTCACTAGGTCCAACTCTGTTCCTAAACTGACCACATCTGGGGCCTCTTGGAATAGCCTACTCTAAAGCTCACCTGGATCATGATAATAGTAGCCTTTCAAAAGGCAAGTATGACATTCTTACCAAAGGCCTGCAACCATGATATAATCATGAGAACATGTCAGAGAAACTCAAGCTGAGACACTACCACACAGGAGACCAGAACTCATAAAGATAATCCAAACTCCTAAGGAGCTATCATAGAGAGAAGAAACCACAGATTCAGGACTACTGGATGCAATCTGGGGTGCTACAACAGATTTGGAAACAGAGAGGACCGCAGCAGTAGCAACATGAAATCCAAATGAATTCACAAAGAGTACTGGGGCCAGTAGACTGGGCATGGTGGCACATGCCTTTAATCCCATCAGGGAAGCAGAGACAGGTAGATCTCTGTGAGTTCAAGGCTAGTGGGTCTGCATAGTGAGACTTCATCACAAAAAAACAAAAAGAAAAGAAAAGAAAAAAGAAAGCATTGAGCCCACAGGATGGCTCAACGGGTAAAAGCACCAAGCAAGTGACTACCAAGTATTTGGCTGTGCTCTGACCTCTGTGTGGACATAGAATGAAAATACACACAGAGAGAAGAGAACAGTGAGAGAAAGAGAGGGGGGTAATTTTTAAAATATAGCTGGACATGATGGCATATACCTTTAGTCCCAGCACTCTGGGAGGCAGAGGCTGGTGGATGTCTGAGTTTGAAGTCAGCCTGGTCTACAGAGTGAGTTCCAGGGCTACACAGAGAAACCATGTGTGTGTGTGTGTGTGTGTTTAAAGAGTATTACACTTTGTTAATTTCTTAATCTTAGTAACTATTGTAGCTACTTAAATTGCAGCATTATAGTGGGGAAACACCCTTGTTTTTGGGGGGGTGTTCTGAGACAGGGTTTCTCTGTGTAACCTTGGCTATCTTTGAACTCACTTTGTAGACCAGGACGGCCTTGAACTCACAGAGAACCGCTCGCCTCTGCCTCCCCAATGATGGGATTAAAGGCTTGTGCCACCACTGCCCGGCTCGCCCTGCAATCTTTTAAAAACCTTTCTTTAACTGTAAAATTCTTTCAAAATAAGAAGCTTTAAAAATGTCCTTTAAAAGTGTTGTGTCGGGCTGGAAAGATGGCGCAGCACTTAAGAGAACTGGCTGTGCTTCCAAAGGGCCTGGCTTCTATTTCTAGCGCCTACATGGCAGCTCACAACCGTCTGTAACTCCAGTAATAGGAGATCCTTTGGCCTCGGAGGACACCAGGCACACACACGGCTCACACACATATGTGCAGACAGCCAGACACACACGTTTTTTCTTAATTAACAGGTATTTTTACCTATCAGGTGTTGTCTCTTCCTGAAATTCTCAAGGGGATTCCCATGAGGGAGCAACGTTCAGCAAGACTACCTCCCAGCCTGAGTCAAGCTTTATTGGAACATGACCTCATCCCTTCATGTATGTATGACTCATGGCTACTTGCAGGCTAAAGATGGCAAGTTTAGCAGTTTTAACACAGACCACATGATTCATAAAACTGAAAATCTTTACCATTGGCTATTTAAAAAAAAAAAAAGCCAGCTTTCTTGACTTAAAGCAAAAGCAGAGCCCACGAAGACCTGGAGTCCTTCCATCTATTCTCCTTGACCACCCCTGCTGCTGAGGTCTAGCCACTCTCGGCCCTTTGGAAACTGCTTCCTCAAACCTCTCAGCAACGCTGCGGTCTTAGGTCCTTGTATTGTTCAATGGTGTGTGATTCAGGCCTTTGCCCAAATGACCTCACTGCTCCAATAAGCCTGTTCCACAACAGCCATGCTTTATCTCCCTTTCTTCCCCTCCCTGCCCCATTCATCTTTCACGGTGCTCACAACGGTCTGCCATGCTCCACGAGTGAGCTGCACCGTCTCTAGTGGCTGCACCCTCTCTAGACGTCTCAGTGGAAAAGGTTTTATTTCACTCACTGATAAAACTATCACTTATCACCTCTTCAGAAAATACTTGTTGAATCGTGAACAAACTCTAGGGGATAGGAAATAAATATATTTTCTCATTAACCATGTTTATGATTTATAACTAAAAAAAGGGTTTAGCTGCCGGAAAGCGGAAGGTCAAGATGCTGCTGATGCCCCAGTACGGTCGGTGATGCACAATTTAGAATCCAGAACAGAACAAGAGCCAACTAGATCAGCACAGAGAGAGAGCACTCAGGAAAACTGTGGACGCTCCAGCCACTGGAATGTCCCCATCCACCCCATGCAGGCTCTATCTTGCCACTTTATTTTTCCTCCAGATTCATGCTCTTAGCAGTTACATTTGACATCAGAGGCAACAGAACTGATCAACAAGTATCTTTATGAATGGACTGAAACTTCCCTTAACAGCAGGGCAAATCACCCCTCACATGGGACTGTACCACAGAGCACTCCCCAGGAACCAGACTGCCCCCTCAAATCATGATGGAGATGACGGCTCCTCCGTAGTGCCTTGCAAAATCAGAACCGAGACAAAGATCTCAAGACCACCAGCCTGAAGCAGGTTTCCTGTTGTCGAGTAAAAATCTCCACCTCGATTGTTTCTCTTCTCTACCGGATCTCAAAGTTCTCTCGGTCCCCAGAGGACAGACTTGGGGTTCTGAAGCCCTTCAGTTGTTCTTCCCCACAAGGCCATACTGACTGAGCAAAGTTCTTTCTGCGCTCATCAATAATCACCTGAATGTGTGGCTGAGGCTAGCCCACTGGGACTCTGGAGCTGGGTGGGACTTTGACCCTAAAGTCTAGTAATTTTATCAACTTAAGCTATTAAACATCTATATAAAAATATGCCACTTGAGCACAGAATCCATTTTCTCTAGGCACACATAGGACAGGGTACTGATAAGGCTGAGAGGGTCAGACACCATACATACTATGTTATTTGACTACAAGGGGTTGAAATGGAGATCAGTTAACAGCAGGAATTGCGGAAAATTATCAAATAGATAAGAATGTAAAAATACATTTCTATATAACCCATGGGTCCAGGAAAAAATTACACAGGGACTTAGAAAGTATTTTGATCTGAATGAAAAAAATTAAAGGGCATGTCAAAAGGTATGGATATAAAGAAGCTAGGGAGATACCACAGCAATTAAAGAGCACTTATTGGCTCTTGCAGAGGACCTCAGTTTGGTCCCCAGACAGTTCACAACAACCACCTGAACTCCAGCTCCAAAGGGATCTGTCTCCACAGGCACCACACATATATGCACACTGCCATTCATAGTCTCTCTCTCACACACACAAACACATCCCGATCTTTAATCTTGGAGGAAAAAAAAAGGTACTTGGTGTATAGCCAAAGTGGTACTTAAAGAGAAGCTTATAGTTTTGAATTGTTTATATTACTAAAAGAGAAATCCCCAACATTCATCTCTAGAAAAAAAAAGTAGAAAGTAATACTAAAAGAAGTGTAGCTATGAATGCCACAGAGAAAGAACAGAATCACAGGGTCTGTTTCTTCTTCATCTGCCAGTCAGTCAGAGCTCAAAGACCCAGGAGGTCTCAGAGGTGAGGAAATTGGGGGAGGGGGGAATGGAGCTGGGATGGAAAAGCACAGCCAGGAGAGTAATCAGCAGAGCAAACTGGAGAGTGCTACTGGGCCTTTTAGAAATACAAACATCCACTTAATGCCCTCTCCAAAAAAGAGTGAGCCAACGATAAATACTCTTGTACAAATTCCAGTTCAGAGGGTTATCTATTGTTATCCCCAGTACTTGCGTCAAGACGATATTTTAATAAATACTTGTTCAACAAGAGAAACAAGAGTTGAGAAAATGTAACCACAGTGAGGGCCAGTCTGGAGTGCTCCTTAGGTGTTTCAGGGAGAGAAAAGGTAAAAGATACACAGGTAACTAACCCTGAGCTGAAAGCACATTCAGGCATCAGAAAAGCTTAGAAAGCGTTGGAGTGGTTAAGAGAATTAACAAGCTTTCCCATGTTCCTTCCTGGAAATCACACACCATCATCAGCAAACACCTGACATGAGAACCACAGGCTTCATTTTGAAATATTAACAACTGAAATTCTCAGGCTCAAAAGGGGATCTGGCTTGTTTTGATAATCAGAGGTGACGTGAAGAACTACACAGACCAACTGAGTCTGCAGCAGGTTTTTTGGCTTAAAGAGAAGCTGGTAAATCTGTTTATATAAAATAATAATAATAAATTAATATAATTGGTCTAGAACACATCTTTATCCCTTCACTCTCCCCTTAGCCAGTATAGCATGAAACCCAGTACCCTTCAATGACTCATAAAAATGGAAGCAAAACACAAAATAATAAGAAAAAAGGGGGAGAAATGAGTAGAATCTATCAATAAAATAATTGAGAGAGGAGAGAGAAAGAGAGGCAAATGGAGGAAGAGAGGGAGGAAAAGAAACTTTTAATCAGTGACTTGACCATTAAGGAAAAGAATGAAGAAAACCACACTTATCTTAGCCGTTGCCAGCAGGAAGCAAGACCCAGCATCAGAAGTGACTGTGACAATTATCAAGGTGTTTGGAAACACAGAGCCTACAATATCTAAAGCAATCTGGGGGGCAGAGGGGAATGCAGGACTAGACTCAATGGGTCATCAATAATTCATGCAGATTTTTAAGAGGTGGTGGAGCTCCAGCATCAGACTTAGCTCCAATCCAGATAATGAAAAAAAAAAAAAAAAAAAAAAGCCCAGGGGGAAAAAGACTCACACTTAAGAGTCACTGTGTTTTCAATAAATCTACCAGAGAAGCCAAAGTACTTTCTCAGCACAGAGAATTGCAATAATGAGTACCTGACAACCAGGGACATTTCACACTACCTCATACCTTAATGAAAGTTAGCTCAAGATGAGACACAATCAAAATGCAAAAGTTAAAAGCATGGCAGTGTGCCGGAAGGGTCTTTGTGATATATGCAAGGGTTCGCTAGCTCACAGGATGCAGTTGCTGTGGAATAAATCTACCCACCATGGCAGTATGAAGAAAATGGACAGACATTCAGACTGGGAAAAATATTCAAACACAAATTTGACAAGAATGGTATCCATTTTATATATTAAAGAACTCCAAACAAAATTAAAAAAAAATTCTAAGAAATAGGGAAAAGATCCAGCAAACCCATCACAAAATACACATTTTTATGAAATGGGCAAATGATAAAGGATGGGGTAGAGGAAGTGAAATGTGACAAACAAAAATACTAAAACTCAAATGAAAGAGTCTAAGTGGTAAGTATGCAGGTATTTTGTGTAAAGATTTTTCAACTTTATGTCATGAATTTTTCACAAGAAAAAATTAACTTATTTTATGACATTAAAGACTTAGCTCCATAGGCCAAAAGAACATACTCTGTGCCAGGGAAATATGGTCCATATTTCAGTTTCCAACTGAAACTTACATTACAGTTGAATTACTGGACTTTAAGGATAGAAAAAGAAAAAATTGAGCAACCAGGTAAAATATGGGTTTCAAATACCAAAGAATGAGAAATATGAAAGGCTGTCTAGCTAACTTCAGCACTAGTACCCAAGAATACATGAAGGAAGGAGGGTGAGGGGAAAGGGAGGGAGGGGTAACTCAGAGTTTCTACACCCAGCTAAACTACAATGGCAGAACAGATCATTATCCTATATTCACACTGAAGAATGAAGAATATAAGCATACCAAAGTGGACAAGGAAGGAGAAAACTAAGCTAATCACCATTGGAAAACAGCACTCTGGATACCATGAGGCCAGAGAAACAAAACAGAGGACAAATCAGGCACACTTGTTCTGAGCATGTGCTAGTCTAGAGATCGGCTTTATGCTCATTTAACTTTGAAAACTAAGTAGATTCACTGTGAATTCTGACAACCAGGTTCTTCACTGTGCAGAAAAGGTTTAATTACTGAGTAATGAGGGAAGGCTAGAGTGGACCCTATGAGACTAGAGCCAGCAATACCATTAAAACACGTAGGATAGATGGATGACTTAATATACCCATAGAGGACCATAAAACTATACAGAAAATGGGACAATCTACACTGTGAGGGTGAGAAAAATGGTCCCTCAGCTAATGAGCACATGCCAAATCAAGATCTTGATAGTGTGTGTGTTCCTATATATCTGGATTTATCTGGGTACCTATATGTGCATGTGGGAACAGAAGACAACTCTGCACCATCCTCAGGAATACTGCTTACCCACCTGCTGTGAGAGACATTCTCTCACCACCCTGAAGCTCACAAATTAGGTTAGACTGGTTGGCCAGCATATCCTAGGGATCCCCTGTCTCTGCCTCCCTATTGCTATGATTCCAAGTGTGTGCCACTACACCTGGCATTTTTATGTGGGTTCTGGTGAGTTGAACTCTGGTCCTCATGTTGATAAGGTATACAGTTTACTGAATGAGCCATCCCCAAAGCCCCAGATCCTGATTTCTGAAACCCAGCTTGAATACAAAGAAGCAGGTTCCTTCGAAAAGTGTCCAAGTTAAGGGCCAGGAAAACACATGATTAGCTTAAAACTATTCCTGATGCAGCGAAGTGAAGAGAAACAGCTAAGGCACAACAGCTGGATCAGCCCAATGGCCACAATAGGACACATGCACGCACATGCACAACTTGACTAACAAACCAGGGCAGGTTGTGATCTACACCTGAGTAGAAGCAACTCTAAATAACAAATGGAGAGACGATAGAAATAAACACACACAGCAGTCATTTCTGCAGGGAGCCATGGGGGTACTGAGTCAGCACTGATGTTCTGATGAGAAGCAGGTCCTTTCCCTCATCTTAAAAGACTACTGAACACATAAAGGAGAACATCTTTACAGTAGAAAACCCTGCATATGCCAAATAAATACGCCACAGTAACTTGACCAACTCACGCTTATAAATTGATCCTATTTGCCAGTTCTTGCCAACAGGTTGACTGCTGGCACTACTAAAGCAATTTATGTCAAAGGGTTTGAAGACGGCACAGAGGCACACACCCTTATGTAAATCACGGACTGTGTACAACTGTCAAAAGACTAAAACAGAAGCAACTGTCTCCCGCGACTGTCTGTGAAAACCATGACACAGGAGTTCTCTACACTCAGTACTTCACGCTGTGTTGTGTGCTCTCTACACACAACATGCTAAACTGGCCCTGGGACTGTAAAACATCAAATCAAATTCTACAGTTGGGACCTTAAAGATTAAAGGGAGGGATCTGAATATTTCCAGGCAAACTGCACAAATGTAGATGGACAGGGTGACTGACATGCTACCTAAGGTTCTTTCCAAAGCCTTGGCAATCATTCCTATTATCACCAACATCACTGCTTGTCAGTTATTCTGACTGCATCCTACCTGACACTGCCTAAAGAACCTATGCAACCTCTCCAACCCACCCAAAATAGCACCTTGCTGTCAACACAGCCCTGTAACCTCACTGATTGCCTGCTCTTCTTGGTGGCAATCTATAAAATGTAAGATTTTTGTCTATTAAAAAAAAAGACACAGACATACCTCATTACATAGGATCTTAGCTGCAGCCAGCAGAAACAGATTCTGCAAGAACAGCTAGAAAAAAAAATGATTTACTGAAAGATGACTTAGATGAATGCATGGGGCTGTGGCTGGGTTGAGGAACCAGGATGAGAAGATGCAGTGAGGAATCACAGAGCAAGGACTAAAGTGCCACATGACAATGCCATCTACGTCACAGTCTGTCATCGGAATGACAAGTAAATATGTATTTACTTGGAGTGAGGAAAGGTGCAGTGGCATCATGCATATTGTGTCGGGGACAACTAGCAGGAATCACTTCTCTCTGTGCACCATGATGGTTTATGGGACTGAATCAAGTCACCAGAGTTGGTGGCAAGCACCTTCACCTGCTGAGCCATCTCACTAAATATGAACAGATCCTCTGTCCAGATGTCTTGCTAGATTTCCTTGTTACCTCTTTTGGGTTTTCTGGCATCTGAAAATAAAGAGGCTCCTATGCAAAGTACGGCATGAGAACAGTAAACCATAAAGCAAACAGCTGGCACTTTTAGTTTTCATAGCAAGGTGGAGACACTTGTATTAGGGGACGCCGCAAATACAAGGCATGAAAAACAGTCTGTTAAAACCCAGGACACGCCATGAGGAAATACTTGGTCAAAATGATCTTGAGTGATAAAAGTGACAAGAATTAGTATGTATGTATGTATGTATATATGTTATATATATGTTAGTATATAGAATAAGAGCAAAAAAATACATAAAGTAATATGAGACATATCATTACCAAAAGATCACTAATGCTATAATCCTAAATGCTATAATTAAATGCTAAGTTAAAAAAAAAAAAACTAAAAAAGTATCAACCATACTTAGGTCACACAAAGAATCCTCCAGAGCAACTGGAATCTATTCCCGTCAAGCCATCCTGAAGTTCCGAACTGAGAGCCAGTGAACTTTAAATGAGGCACCAGCATTCAGTCACATCTCCAGTATGCTGTAAACGTTTTATCATATGCCTAAGGGACTCAGGAGGTGAGATACTCAGAGAGGAACAAGGGACAAAGGCAATAGCTAATGATTACTCTCCCAAAGATAGGCAATTTTTAGTCATTTCAAGAAAATGGGGACCAGTGGTTAAAAGCCCTGGGTGCTCTTCCAGAGGACCCAGGTTCAAATCTCAGCACCTGCATGGCAGCTCACAACTGTCTGTTAACTCCAGTCCTAGGGGATCCAACTGCCTCTTCTGGCTTCCACTAAAAGCAGATACGCATGTGACACCTAGACAAAGATGCAGGCAAAATATCAATACACATAAAAAATATCTTTCTCTAGAGTCTAGCCAAGTATATAGTCTTCACCTATCATCAAAGAAACTTCTCTTTGTAACAAATGGAGACCATTACAGGAAACCACAACCACACAGCATGGTGGAGCCCATCCGGTCTACAGTACAACTCCTGCACCTGAGCCTCAAAGATTACTGCATGAGAGGGATGGAAAGATCCTAAGAGCCAGGGAAACAGGGAGTATACTGTGAGATCCTGTCTCCTAGGTATGTCAAAAGCTACACTCTAGAGAAAGTCTCATCAGAGTGGCTACCTAAACATGAGCTAAACAAAGACAGCAAAAGACATGCCAGAGAGGATGGGAGAAAAGACCACACAGCCTCAACCTTACACAAACTACCAACCACTAAGGAATGCCAAGAGCAGGAGAAAATAGTCTTCCCCAGGGAAGAGCACACAATGTGGTATGGAATACCAAACGGTCAGTCAGCCCTAAAATCATACAAGGAACATACAGATTGAGCAGGTTGTAGTTATACATTTAGACACACGCACGCACGCATACACACACGCATGCACGCACACACACGCACGTGCATATAACAACAATTAATAAAAAAAAGAGGCCATGAATTTGAAAGACAACAGGGAAGGGCATATGGGGGCAGGCACTGGAAGAAATTATCTAATTACAATCTCAAAAAAATGATTTAAAAAATTAAAATGAATAAATGCTTTAAATTTTAAAAAGAAAGTAAATAAAAATACAAAGAACAAAAAGTGACAAGGGGAAAGACCACAGCCCTCAGTGACCTACACGAACTCCCCATGCTCTTGCACTCTGCTTTGATTTCGAAACAGTCTTGTTTAGCCTTGGCTGGTTTTGATCTCCCAGCAATCCTCCTGCCTTAATCTTCTGAGACCCAGGTTTACAGGCACACACCAACATGCCCAGCATCTCTAGCACTTTTTTCATTCTTAATCTCTCCTCACATATTTAAACTAAAGATAATGCATGGCTTCACAGAAATTCCTGATTCGCTTAAAAATAGAGATATATGTGTGTGTGTGTACATATGGACATATATTTTTTCATATTTGCCTGTTAGTGCTATCACTAATTTAAATGGGAGATCAGAGACAGCGTCACAGAAGGTGATCAGCTGGGATGGAGGAAGAAGGGAGAAGACAGGAAAAGGCAGTGTTCACACGGAGTAATACACACAGAACGGAGAACACACAGATCTGGACAACATACTGGGCACAGGGCAATTAGCGCTGCACACAGAGAACTCCCATGAGCATATGGGACACCTGGAAGAGCAGCAGTTTGAGAGGTTAGACTAATTTAGATCTGGACAAACTGAGAGTTGCCTGTCTTAATCACTGTTGTCTTGCTGTGAAGAGACACCATGAGCAAGGCAGCTATTATAAGAGAAAGGACTGAACTGGGGGCTTGCTTACCATTGTTCAGAGGTTTAGTCCATGATCGTCATGGCAGGAAGCAGAGTGGCCTGTAGCCTTACCTTGGAGCAGTGGTGCAGAACTACATTCTGAGCCACAGGCAGAAAGACAGACTCTGGGCTCAGCATGGGATTTCTAAACCTCAAACTCCAACTCCAGTGACACACTTCCTCCAACAAGACCACACCTCTTAATCCTCTCAAACAGTGCCACTCCCTGGCAACTAAGCATTTAAACCTAGGAGCCTATGGAGGTCATTCTTATTCAAACAGCCACTCTGCCCATTAGACATCTGTATGATGTTATCAAGTAGGCAAGCAGAAACAGTGTTGAGGAAGAATCTGAAGATGTCCAGTTATCCTGTACAAATCATGGTCAAGACCACAGAAGATGTACCTGTGTCTAGTGCCTGATGGACTCCTATGGAAACACTTCTAACTAACCCATGGAGACACAAGCACACTCAGCAGTGATTCTGAATTGCCTAGTGGCTGAATCCAGTGGAACATTTCACTTCTGTTCACAACAGCCTAGAAAGCACTGAAATTTTGCGGAGATAGGTAGACAAACACTGCAGTCCAAGAGGGCTAATCAGACATTGGAGCACTGCTAACACTATACGATAATAATATTTCCATTGTAAATAAATTCCAACTTTGTAAAAATGTATCTGGCAGAAAGTGGCATCACTGCATAATCCTGAGACTCAATGCATCTGCTAGCTACTAAAGAGTTTTACCAAGATATAATTTCTCTTACTTATTTCAGTAATGCGCACTGAGGAGTTTTTATATACATGTTTATCTGCTTAAATATGTTTCTGAAATTGCAAATGTTTGTACTAGATTGGTTTTTATAAGCACAATGCTGACTCAAAAGTGCACTTCCAATATAAATAGTCATTGCTTAGCTGCTTTCCAAAGAAGTAGTGCCCATCTCCAGGGGTAGACATACATGAAAAAATCATAAAGAATACAAATAACCAAATAATCAAACTACTTCAAAGAGTTGATTCCCTTTGTATATGGAAGCTCCTTACAAATCAAAGCATAAAAAATAAGCAAAGCTTATAGAAAAACAATTGTAAATCAAGTGGTCAGGATCTACACAAACCTACATTTAATCCATACAGTAAAGCAACCCAAATTAAATAAAAGCAAAGAATTACTTTTCAACCAGTCTCCAAACTGAGCTATTTTGGCAAAAGCCAATGTGTTACATTTTACCCATCAAATTAGAAAATCAAATTGCTCTATTTGCTTTCTATTGCTATAATAATAATAATAAAAACACTGGCCAAAAGAAACTCAAGGGAGGGTTTATTTGGTTTATGCTTCCAGGTCACAGACCATCACTGAGGGAAATCAAGTCAGAACTCAAGCAGGAACGGAAACTGAAATCACACTGCTCTCTGGCTCATGACCAAGCTTTCTAATAAAACCCAGAACCACCTGCATAGGGATGGTGTCACCCACATGGACTAGGCCATCCCACATCAGTTATCAACTCAAGACAGTCTGTTACAGGTATGGCCACAAACCAATATGATCTAGGCAATCCTTGAGGTTTCCTCTTTCCAGGTGACTCAAGGTTGTAAGTTGATAATAAAAACCAGTTTTTAATATTTTAATAGTATCTGGAAAAAAGAAATGAGCTCTTTGATAGACTGCTGGGAGAGGAAGTGGCTCAACTTTTCCAGTGCATGTTGGTCACATTTGAATATTTTAATGTGTTTGGGTCCTGAGCCAGATTTAGAAATTAGTGTCAAGTCAGTCACTATACAGATAAACACTTTATTTACATAAATACTTAATGCTGTTGCTGATCACTACAGGAACTCTAAAAACTCACCTATACATCAGAAATTGAAAAAAATAATTCTGAAACCAGACGATGAAATATTTGGAAGACAGAAAAAAAGTCTTTTTTTGGCATGGAAAAATGTTCATAATGCAATAACATATACAGAATGATCCTCTGGTGTGTGTGTGTATATATATATATATACAAGCCATAGGAAGAATTATTTAAGTTTTTGAAAACCAACATTTTATTTGTACGAAGAAAAATAAGCAAGTTTTATTGTATGTTTACATGACTGATTTTAGTAGCATCTGTGTGTTTACTTTGTCATTAAAACCATATTCAGTTGAAAAAAAACAAACAACTCTGAAACAGTGGGACATATGGGAAAGGGGAAGCAGAACTAGCAGGACACACTAAAGGTCTTCCCTTTTGGGGAGAGTGACCTAGATCTCATCAGAGGCACAAAAACACTCTGCCACTAAGCTGCACCTTCAGCCCTTCCCCATTCCAAAATCCAATAAGGCAATACTTCCTCTGGGCAGTGGTTCTCACCCTAACACACTTCCCTATGACAGCATAGGGAACTGCAAAATAGCTCTTAATACCTGCTTTAATATAGTTCCTCATGGTGTAGTGAACCCAGCCATAAAACGATATTGTTCCTACTTCATACCTGGAACTTTGCTACTGTTCTAAATTATAATGCAATAGCTGGTATGCAGGACATCTGATATGCAACCTCCCCAAAGGGGTCACAGCCCATAGATTGAAAACTGCTGGTCTAAATGCTTATAAAAGCACATGCAAATATTTGATTAACATCTTAATTCTCAGATCACATACAGCGAAAAAAATATAACAAGGAATTACCTCTCCAATGAAGACAACTATAACGCAGTCCAGCTTCTCTTCAGGATACAGATTATCAATAAGGGAATGAAGGGTTTCTATGAGGTAAGATTTAACTTCTCTCTTCACGGTAGGAATTCCCATTACTATTGAAACTGGAAAAAATACAAAAAGATTTTATAAAAACAATATAGACAAACATATAGGAGTAATTGAGGAATTCAGTTTTAGAAAGAGAAAAGAGTAAAAGGAAACATCTAGTGCTATAATTCTCTTCCCTGTGGCTAGGCCAGGGATGTGTGCAAACACGACAGCAAAAAGTGATAATAAAAAAAGACGAAACCTCCTACCAAAACAGCTGCAAACAGCACATACGCCACAAGTAATGGTCAGAGACGCTGACATATCTGTCACACAGTGAGTGCCTTCTATATCAGCAGCTCAAGGGAGTCGTGCGAAGAAACAACAGGCACATACAGTTTGGGGACACATCACAAAATAACTAGCCAGCACTCTCTCCACTGCCAAGAACTGCCCCAGACAGAAAAGACTAGGAAGACATGACAAAGTCACAATGTAATGGAACATGGGATCCTGAGTCAGGAGAGAAAAATGAGCATGGTAAACTCTCGCATGAGATCCATGACTTGTTAGCAGTATAGCGGCAGTGTGAACTTCCTGCCTTGGGTCCCGGTGCTGTGAGCATAGGTGGGATACCTGAGGGTGCCAGGTCCTCGGCTGGCAGAGAGGTTGGTGAACACTTAAAAAGTTCCAAAATTATACTTGTGAATGCAAACTGGAACCCTCCTGCAATCAGCTCTATCAGGAGGTCCTCCTGGGGTCCCTAAGCAGAGTATTTACTGTAGTTAACTGGTGATTTATAATCACATGCGATCTTATAGGTTCTTCCTCATGTGCAACTGAGAGAATTCAGCACTGTGATCCCAACCCCATTTTTTTTCATTTTGTCACACAATTTTATCTGGCTCAGTGACTTGAGTGATTTCACATATTACATCACAGAACTGATTGTATCTCAAAGTCTGTTTTTTAAAAATTTTATCTTGAAACTGGAGTGATGGCTCAGAGGTTAAGAGCACTGGCTGCTCTTGCAGAGGTCCTGAATTCAATTCCCAGCAACCACATGGTGGCTCACAACCATCTAAAATGAGATCTGGTACCCTCTTCTGGCATGCAGGCATGCATGAAGGCAAAACACTATATACATAATAAATTTTTTTAAAAAATTTAAAAATTGTATCTTAAAGCATTAATATTCTAAGTATTAATACATCACAGCAAATAATTAAATATTAAAAATAATTCTAAAACCAGATATGCTGGCACACACCTTTAATCCCAGCACTCAAGAGGCAGAGAGGCAGGCAGATTCCTGTGAGTCAGCCTAGCTCCAGAAAAGCCAGGACTACATAAAGAGTCCCTGTCTCAAAAAAACAAACAAAAAATGAAACTTAATCATGGAACAATTTACTGGAGATGCTAAGAAATACTTAAGACTTCTAAAGCTGAAAAGGAAGCTTAAAGACCATGGATCAACCTTCACTATTCTCCAAGTGATGATACTAAGGATCAAGGGGTAAAAGGAACTGCCCCTAAGGTCCCTCTCTTCTACTCTAGGAATAAATAGCTCTGCACCTAATTTAAACACAAGGCAATATTCCAAGTGTTAGGCATAAAACAGGAAATAATTTAAATAATGCCTTTGCGTTCATGAGACGTATAAGAGCTGAGGGAGAACACTCCAGGGGAGCAAGCAGCGGGATGCTGAAGACACGATGCTCTTGACATTGTCAAGATTTTAGCAGGATCAGAATAGATCCAAGGCAGAAAGAGCCTCCATGGAGAGAATCAGGGGTCAAGTCAAGCATACCAAACTGAGTTCAACTCTGAGCAGAAGAGACGGCACTGGGAGGTTGTGAGCACGGAAGTCACAGTCCAAATTCTAAACTTTATTTCTTTTAAGCCAGAAAAAAAAGAGTAGAAACTACCTAAATGTAGCATTCCCCATCTTCAAATACTCAGTCTACCTTCAGTTATAACTAAGCTATGTTCTGCTTTTAGCATCCATTGTTAGTTTAGCCTTTCTTGTTTCCTTCAGATGTAATGCTGGTCAGTTGCTCTTTATTTTTCTGTCTTCCTGTAAAAACCCAAAACGGTTCTGTAAAAACTAATGGTCCTGTAGCTCCTGTGTCACTACAAGACCATAAGTGATCTGGGAACTAAGCTGAGACTCAAAAACACATAAACAAACATAGAGACAGAGACACACAGAAATGGAGTCACGGGTCATCCTTGATAAAAGAATGCCAAATGCCCAGGGAGTACTATACTACTATACTCCCCGTTTTGTTTTTTGAATATAGTCTTTGAGAGTTCCGTGAGCCTGTTCCACTATGGCCTGTCTTATGAAAGATGTCATAATTGTCACAGAAACAATTGAAAGCCTTTACTGATATAAGCTGGTCTGCGCACCTCCTGCCAAAAGACTGCAGTGGGCCGCAACGCTGTACAAAAGACCAGCAGAAGCAAAGGCTGGCGATAATCATCAAAATTTAGATAGGCTTTTGGCTAACTGCTGACGAATTAACTTTGACTAAATTAAGACATTTATAACCTTCAGTAGAGCGGAACTCCAGGAAGCAGGCTCACTGCTCCAGAACCGCGGAAGGGGCCCACTTAAACAATCTTTTAGGGAATTTAAACTTTCTGCTGAGTGGGGGCGCAGCGTCCTTGTGGGCATTTCGCAGTGACCCTTTGGGGGGTCCTGGTCCACCACAAATCCCTAGACTCAAACCCCAAAGTCAAGATACCTTTATGCTGGCTTCGTAGCCCATACAATAAAATGTCTCTTCTGTGTACATATTACTTTTTGTATATATTACTATTTTTAAAAACTTTAATTCTGGTGCCCTGCTTCTAAAAGAACTACCAATTGACCGGTCAATACTTACACAAAATAACTGGCACGCATTTTCAATCTGCCCTCACCATCAATCTCTTACTTGCTTATTGCTGGCCAGCCTTCCGAGGGCGCTCTCCCAATGTCTCCCCAATTCCCGACATCCCAGCAGGGCCTCCACTTGTAAAAAACCCGCCAGTTCCATTCCACATTCTACTTGCTATACGCTACAGGAACTAGGTTGAAAATTTAAAAACATACACACAGAGAGACAGACAAGACAGACGGGACCTCGAGGATATCATTGAGACAAGCATGCCAAGAATGCCCCTTTTCTATCGATCTCTCAGCGCTCCCTTAGTCCCCAATCCTATGGGGGCCTCCACTTGTAAAATCCTAAACAGTCCTGTAAAATCCCAACGGTCCTGTAGCTCCTGTGTTCCTGTGTCCGTGTTTCTCTCTGCGTCTCTGTCTGTGTGTGCGTGTGATTTTAAGTTCACCTAGTCTCTCACAACTGCTCCTCTACCCGCACCCTCACACTCTCTTCCCACTTCACATAGCAAACATGATCTCTGTACATTTTAAATCTTAACTACTTTTAAATCTATACACAACCCTTTAGTGCAGTGCTCCTCAGCCTTCCTAATCTGCAACCCTTTAATACAGTTCCTCATGTTGTAGTGCGTCCCAAGCATAGAATTACTTGCTATTGTTATGAACTGTAATGCAAATATCTAATCTGCAGGATATCTGATAAGTGACCCCTATGAAAGGTCATTGGGCCACCAAAGGGGTCATGACCCATACGTTGAGAACTGCTTCTTTAGTGGCTTCCTACAGTTCTGACGCTAAAAACCCAAAATCCTGTAACTGATCTTGAATTCCCTACAGTCTTTGGCTTCATAAAACATCTCCAGCTTCCTTTGTTTTGATATGATTTGTCTACCCACGCACTTCATTTACATTGGTCTTCATCTGTTTTCTAGAATAGTTCATGCTCCCTTCCACCACAGGGCTTTTCCAGTGCTCTTGATTTTTCTCATCATGTGGAAAGCAGAATGACTTCAAGATGCCCAGGGCCTAACACCTAGAACCCATGAATCAGTTACCTTATCCATGCAAGGGGCTTTGTGGATGGGACTAAGACAAGCAGGGATGGGAAGGTTATATTGGATTACCTGGTATGCTCAGAATAACCAAAAAGGGTTTTACAAAAAAATAAGTAAAAGGGTTAGAGTGAGAGGAAGTGGTGCAGCAACAGAAGGAAGAGGCTCAAGGAAGAAATTTGAAGGTACTTTGAAGATGAAGGAGGGGGCCACAAAGGAACATAAGCAAACTGCTGAAACTACAAAAGGCCAGGAAATTGATCCATCCCTATGCTCCAAGGAGTGTACCCTGTTGGCACCTGCCTGACTTTTCCCACTTCTGCTCCCTACAACTATGAGATACATTTCTGTTGTTTTAAGTCCCTGAGTTTGCAGTAAGTTGTTACAATGGCAACAGAAACTAAAACACCCAATTTTCACCAGTAAAATCCATATTCTCCTGCCCTCAACTCCTGTGTCAAGTTGGTGGCCCCTCACACACTCTGAAACTACCCTACACATCACTAGTTAGTCTTGTATCTTCTGCTAGACTGGAGCTCCAAAGGCTAGGCGTCACACGGAATCTGTTAGCCTAAGTACAGGGTGATGTACCTGGCTCAGGGCAAGCGCCCATGAACTCTGAGGCCAGGAAATGCACAAAGACTCACACTGTGCTCCTGCAGTCAAGAGTGCCATTCTGGCAGCCAACCTGGCCAATGTTTTGCCAGCCATCTGCTTGGTACTAAATAAGTCTTTTGTTCTGAAGGCCTGGGTATTTCTTCAGTTTAAAGATCTCCCCTTTTATTAATTTATCCAACAGTGGAGGGATTGGGACACCAACCAGCCACTAAACCTTTGAACTACAATTTGTCCTGTCTGCAAAATGTGTTGGAGTAAAGGTGGTGCAAAATCTGTGGGAGTGGACAACCAATGACTGGTTCAACCTGAGACTGATTCCACAAGAGGGAACTCACAGCTGACACTGCCTGGAGGACCAGGAACCACAGTTTGGATTGCCCAGAGACCTAGGATAGAACCAGATATGACTGACTAATCATACTGCTATACCACAGACAGAGGTCGAGCACAAGCATCATCAGAGACGCTCCATTCAGCAACTGCAGAAACAGATGCAGAGACCCACAGTCAAACATTAGGCAGAGCTCACAGAATCCTGTGGAAGAGGGTAAGAAAGGACTGTAGGAGCCAGGGGGAGTCAAAGACGCAAGAAAATGGCTCACAGAATAAACCAAGCAGGACTCATAGGGACTCTGAGACTGAACCGACAATCAGGGAGCCTATGTGGATCTGACCCAGGTCCTCTGTATGTGTTATGGTTGTGTAGCTCAGCCTTCTTGTGGGACTCCTAGCAGTGGGTCTTTGACTCTTGCCTGCTATTGGGACCCTTCCTAGTGAGCTGATTCATCCAGCCGTGATATGAGGGTTTGTGCCTATTCTTATTACAACTTAGATAAGCCAAGTTTGATTGATATCCCCAGGAGGATATGCCTTTTTCTGATGGGAAAGGAAAAAGAGTGAAGTTGGGGGAAGGACTGGGAGGAGAAGAGGGAGGGGAAACTGCAGTTGGGGTGCAATATACGAGAAAAGAATCAATTTTTAAAAATGCACTCATTTCCTTCCTGGAAATCTACTGGGCAGATGTACATCTGTCACCTCCTTCTAGCCTTTACGTGCTTTCGGCTGCATTCTAAAACAATGCAGCTCTATCTTGCTGACCACCAATTTGATTGGAGAAGCAGGGCAATCCCCACCTTCCACTTTATAAAACTGGAGGTGAACCCCAGAACCGTATGCATACTAGCAAGTGCTCTACCGCTGGGCCACTCCAGCTCCTCTTTACTTTGAGACAGTCTAAGCTGCTCAGGCTGGTCTTTAACTCACTCTGTTGCCCAGGCAGACTTTGGCCTCAAGAGTTTCTTGCCTTATCCTCCTGAGTACCTGGGAGTACCTGTCTCCAAACCCAACTTACTGGACCAACTCTCAGACCATGTATCTGAGAATTTCAACCATTAACCACTAATATGAAAAACAAATATTTCTAAATGATCTTTTCTAAGAGTTGGGTACTGTTCTGTGGGTTTTCCTTCCCTGCCCTCTAAAATAAATCACACAATTTGCTCTACCAGCTCAGTTTTATGGATCACCAAGTTACTGGCCACAGCGCTGGTCACCTTCTTGCTGGGTAAGCCCTACTTGCAGATGAAGGCCCTTTGCCATGTGCTCGCTGTGCCCGGCTACCTCAGCCAGTGTGGGGGAAGATGGAGTAGCACTAGAGTTTCTGGATTTCAGAAGCCCAGCTGGGTTTCTTCTTAGGACCATCACCACCTGGAGTGCTGTCCCCCTGCCCCCAGCCAGAGAAAAGCTTTGCCGCAGTTCTGTAGTCAATCAGCCTGACTACTGAGGAACAGAACTGCTAGCCAGCAGCAGCTCTCCTTGCATCTAGACAATGGAACCTCACAATCCAAAGTCCCTACCTAGGTTCTGGGAATCCACAAAATGTGAATTCCAGAAATCATGTACAAAACAACTTTTCAATGCATGTTTTTCTAAGTAACGGCCAAAGACTTTTTAAGGACATCCTAAGAGTACTTAGTTCTAGAACCACTAAAAACCACCTGTCTAAGGATTTAGGAAAGAGGGGGTTTTATTTTTAAATTAAATATGGGTTCTCCCCATACTACAAGCTGCCTTCTATTTCTAACTTTCAGAAACAGCATCCACTTTATAAGAGTGTAGACTACTTAAAACTAAGTGGTCAAGATCTTGAAAAGTTTATAATGGATAAAATGAATGAGACAAAAGAAATACCTTTAAAAGAAAGAATGTCAACCATCAAACCATAAGGGTTTATTATGCAAGAGAAGCTGCTATAGATCTTCAAAGTTTCAAATGACTTGAGGGGAGGGGGCTTGAGGGAGACAAGGTCTCACTGTGTAACCCTGGTTGACCTGGAACTCATGATCTGTCAGCCTCTGACTCCAAAGTGTTAGAAGACTTGTTTTTTAATATATAAATTTGTTTTTGTTTTATGTTCACTGTTGTTTTGCCTGCATGTATGTCTGTGTGAGGTTACAAGCCCTGAAACTAGAGTTACAGACAGGTGTGAGCTGAAGTGTGGGTGTTGGGAATTGAACCTGGGAGAGCAGCCAGTGTTCTTAACCCCTAAGTCATCTCTCCAGCCCCTAGAAGACTTTTTAAACCACTATTTTCTTTTCATTTGTTATTCTCATTCATGAAAATACAGTCTAAATTCCATGACTGGCCTTGGAATCTTACCCAACAGCAGCTACTACTGGGAGATATCCATGTTAGCTTTTAAAAGGAATTAACAATTGATGTTTTAAAGAAAGTAACTCAGAGTGTCCTATACATCATGTTAGTGTATGTATATTCAGCCCCTGAAGGATGCCTGATGCCTGGCCTTGGTAAACATTTCCTGAATTGATACATTAAAAAAAAAAAAAAGTTAATCTGAACATGCTATTTTAAGATCAACCTCTATAGGGAGATCACACATTATTGTATATTATTTATAAAATAGACAGATGAAAGAACCAAAACAAAACAGATGCAGAGGCTTATACTAACAGTTCAAATGATGGGAGAAAACAGGACCCTTAAAGAGAAAGATTCTTAAGATTCCTACTGAATCAAAACCCTACAGGGCTGTGGGTACAACTCAGTGGAGGAGTGCTGGTCTAGCATGCATGAGATCCTGGGTTCAAACACGAGAACTGCGAAGAGGAAAAGCCAACTAAATCAACTTTTCTAAAGTATTAACATAAGACGCTCAGCCATGAAGAACATATGTTGCTCTTGCAGAGGACCCGGGTTCTATGCCCAGCACTCACATGGTGGCTCACAACCATTTATAATTCCAGTCCAGGGGACCTGACACCTTCTGAAGGCAGAGCTCTTGGTTTCACATGGGATATGTTCATATACATCAAAGAAATATAAAAAAATCTTAACACAAAAATGAAATTCAAACTTGAAAGGATGACATATACACCTGTAATCCTAGTTACTCAAGAGGTTGAGGGGGAAGGAAATGTGTTCTAGGAAAGCTTAGGCTACACAGTGAAACCTCATTTAAAAAAAAATAAACAAAGGAACATGAATTTTAATCTCTCTAGAGTAATTGTCTTTTTTTGTTTTTGTTTTTGGTTTTTTGGGTTTTTTTGTCGAGACAGGGTTTCTCCAGGTAACAGTCCTAGCTATCCTGGAACTAGCACTGTAGAACAGGCTGGTCTCGAACTCACAGAGATCTACCTGCCTCTGCCTCCCGAGTGCTGGGATTAAAGGCGTACGCCACCACCGCCAGACTGCTTCATCAATTCTGAACTCTACATTTTAAAATATATGAAGGTCAAACTAAAACATCCAATTTCAACTAAGTCAAAAATTTTAAATTCAAGCAAAAATCGATAACTACAGAAAATATAAAGTAGCCAAAAGACCCTATAAGGAAAATTCAAGGGCTACGAGGGGAGAAGGAGAAAGCAGCGTATTCCATGTGTTACTGCATGGAAAGCTCGTGAGGCCTAGGGAAAAGTGGCGCAGACTAAGACAACCCCATGGCAGGACTGTGAAGAGCCATTAGTGCTGGGAGAAGACACAGGGGTGAAGGCCATCCCTCTACCTCCCCCATTTTTAAAACACAAAATTTACAAATGTTTAGGCATCTGTCTGCCTGAACTACATGTCTACTGAATCCCATTTTTATATATGGAGAAGAATTGTCCATATCCGGGGCTGGAGAGATGGCTCAGAGGTTAAGAGCATTGCCTGCTCTTCCAAAGGTCCTGAGTTCAATTCCCAGCAACCACATGGTGGCTCACAACCATCTGTAATGAGGTCTGGTGCCCTCTTCTGGCCTGCAGACATACACACAGACAGAATATTGTATACATAATAAATAAATAAATAAAAATTTAAAAAAAAAAAAAAAAAAGAATTGTCCATATCCTTTCAACAAGCAGTTTGGACCGAGCCCCAAGTTGCTGTGCAGAGATTTAAGGGGGCGGGGGAAGAATTTTAATCCTTTGTCCTACCAGACTTCTTCCTAGCGGTCAAAATCACTTGTCCGATCACAGCTCAGATAACAGGCACACAGTGCACACACCTCCCGTTCGTCCATTGCCAATCTGTACCGCAGGCTGAAGACTTCCTTCATTTTGCAATAAATGAGGCAAATGATAATAAATGCTTGGCACTTGAAGGGATTTTTTGCTTGTCAACTCCTTTAGTAGCTTTATGGTATTATCTGAAACACAGAAAGACAATTAAGTGACTCTTACCTTACAGAAGCCTCTGATTTTCTTTCCTGAAAACCAGCAAACGCTTACAAGAATTACAAATAAGTGGGCTCTAAATGCGTCATCTACATATGAAGCCAACCACAAACACAATGGCCACCACCAAATTTCACTTTCCCGTTTTTTTTTTTTTTAAAAAAAAGATGGGTGATTGATATATGTAGCCCAGGCTGGCCTCAAATCTGCTACGAAGCCATTCTTCAATCCCAGGCATGCGCCACTCTTCCAGGCTACCTTTCATTTCCATTATGCATTAACATTTCACCAAACTTTTATACAGAAATTATATTTCTCCAAAAAATGTAAGTGCAAAAATTTAAACTGTTGAAGTAGAAAATGCTCAGCACCTGTCAATCTTCAAGTGGTTTCGGTTTTCATCTAGGGGAGCCAATGACTCACGGAATAGGCTATGGAGTAAAAGCTAATTACACATATTGCTTTAAATTCTCATCAAATTGAAATTTCACTTTCTAAACAAGGAAGTTAGTAGGAAGGACTTGTGACCACACCACCGTTAAAATTATAACAAGAGGGCTGGAGAGATGGTTCAGCAGTCAAAAGTACCTGCTGCTCTTCCAGAGGACCGGGTCCAGTCCATAGACATACATGCAGGGGAAAAAAATCCATACCAAACTCACATATATAATATCATACATGAAATGAAAGGTGACTCTCACGTGTAAAGAAATCCATGTTACCACATCCTATCCCACCCAGCAACCAGAAGCAGCTTGAATGTCAGTCATGGTGTAATCACTGCTCTAGACATTCAGCAGAATCAAAGGCCTTGAAACAGCCTGTCCTGTGACTCAGGCATTTCCTCTCAATGGTTTTGGCTTTTACGCATCCAACAAATGCTTAATTGCTTTCTGTCTTGTTCCAGGAATAGTGCCACATGTTTGAAAATCACCGGTCAGCACAACATAATCTAATGAAGATCACAAGGACTGCCAGAAATACAACCAATTGATACACAGAAATGTCTCTCACAGAGCTGTGATTTGGAGGAGGAAAAATGACCCAGGAAAACATTCATTTTCTAATCATAGAAGGAAATGCTTAATTTGCTGTGGTTTATGATTAGCATATTCGCTATTAAAGTGTTTTACCCAGGGTGGTGAGTGCACAGCTCTAATCCTGAGCACTAGGGCGGCCGAAACAGGTCTGCAGCCTCAGGTCAGTCTGTGCTATGGAGGAGATCTTATCCCAGTAAAATAAAATTTTAATGTAGATAGTATTTTGAAGAAGGTCAGACATTGTGATGTGAACATTTTATCCCAGCACTCTAGAGGCAGAGGCAGGCAAATCTCTGTGAGTTTGAGACCAGCCTGGTCTACATAGCAAGTCCCAAGACAACCAGAGCTACAGAGAACTGTCTTAAACAAACAAAAAATGATAATGTAAAAATGCTCAACAGTATAATTTCAAGAAAATATTTTGAGCCGGGCGGTGGTGGTGCACGCCTTTAATCCCAGCACTCGGGAGGCAGAGGCAGGCAGATCTTTGTGAGTTCGAGACCAGCCTGGTCTACAAGAGCTAGTTCCAGCGCAGGCTCCAAAGCCACAGAGAAACCCTGTCTCGAAAAACCAAAAAAAAAAAAAGAAAAAAAAAAAGAAAGAAAGAAAAAAAAATATTTTGAAAAAAATGTATAAGAAAGACTAAAAGGAAACAAAAAAAGTAGTTAATAGAAATCAATAGACACAGGCTTCTGGGTGATTGAATCGCAAATGCTCTAGTGACAAAATACACATGTGCCCTCAGGAGAAGAGGGAGAAACACAAAACTCTGAAAACGAGGTCAGGTGCTCATATCAAGATGAAAGGCATCCCTGGCTGACCGTTTAGAGTACACGAGGCTGAATCTAAAATACCAGTCTAGAAAGAGCAATGGGGCCTGGTGCACTGGAATAAACCCCGACAAATGGATTATGAGAGGCAAAAAGCACCACAAGAGAGAAGCAGTGTTCCTCTGACTGACCAGAAGACCCCAGGAGAGGCCCAGACACTTCCCAAGTATGCACGATAAGCCAGGCTTCTTCCTGATTATCAAACGGATGCAAGAGCAAGGATTGCTCCAAGCAGCTCATAGACTCCTCAGAGGCCATCTAAGGTCTAACACTGGTTATATCATAAGCATACTGAAATAAAAGTTAAAATCCATTTTTTATTTTTAAAACATTTATTTAGGGGGTGGGGAGTCAGAGGACAATGGGGGTAACCGATTCACTCTGTATACTATGTGGGACCTGGGGATTGAACCCAGGGCTGTTAGGCTTGGCATCAAGCTTTCTTTAACCACTGAGCCATCTTGCCAGCCCAAAAGATAAAATTTAATCTCATTACAAATGCTTTCAAAAGATAGTCTTTTCACTATTACTGATAAAAGGCATACAACTGAAACATAACAGTATTCTGTCGAAATCAAATTTAGCAATTATTAAAAATGCATTTATAATTCACCAGAATAGCAAATTCTGTGTGATTTTTTCTTTCTGAGAAGGGCAACACATGCTGACTGGTATGTTCACAGAACTCTCCGGTCACACACTCCGTGAAGCCCCTGGGACGTACACTACTTCTAAAGTACCTGAGAATGTATTCAGTGCAGCCTTACTTCCATTAGTTACTGCTCCTACGCGGCGAAACTGCTGGACAATGGTGTTCAACTCAGAAGAGCGCTGAGATATCCTGTGTTCAGCTATGCGAAGACGTTCTTTTAAAGCAAGAAATTCTCGTTGATAAGCAATTAGTTTTTCTAGAAGCAGACAAAAAGCAATCATTAGTATGATTTGTCTTTTAGTGTATGTCTTTAAAAATAAGAACAACACACTTCTACAGTCTAAGGCAGTAGGCTAGGCACGGACCCTGGAGAACCTACTTCTGCCAGTTTACTAACCCAATGTCATCTCTAACATGTTCTAAACGCTTATCCTTCTACCCACAGATGAGTATAGCTCTCCCTCATTAAAGAAGCTTTTTTTTTTTCAACAGAAGGAAAACTATTACAGATCCACAACTGGTCAAAATGCCAACGTATGAGGGAAATTTTGCAAGGCCCCACACCCCTAGATAACTAACTATAGGGAGTCAATGGCTGGTGAGGCAGGGAGAACCAGTTTTCTGCAGGGATGAACACCATGATAGGTTATCCAACCCCAAATGGTCAGCCCTAAGGACATGTAAGTAGGAATACATTTAGGTCCTTGTGCTCACACAGAAGCCAGGAATGTTAAACACACAGGGCTATCGCATCTATAGCCCAGAAGTTGGGAGCAGATTTGGTTAACAACCTGGTGACCATTCTGTGTGGCCAGACCATACCGAATCCTCCCCTAGACCCTTGAGTTTGTCTTTCTCAGTCAATCTGTAACATGCTATTCCCCACACACACCCTGCTGTATCTTGAGCTTGTTCTTTTAGTTTTCTACAGAACCCATCTTTATGAAGGATGTTGTTCTTTACAGAGAGTTTCGATGTAGTCATGTCTTCAGCTTTGCTGTGCACATAGGATTGAGTTAATTATCACCAGGAAGCTTTTTCCCAAATGTGTGTGGTAAATAAGCTTAAAATAAACTACTTGATGTCAGACTCTCAAAGTCTGCACCAGCACCGGCTATTGAGTCATGATGACCCAAACTGCCTTTTTGCCTTCCTCGGACCATGACTCTACTGGCCATTGTGGTGACAAAGAACCCTGTAAATATGCAGGTGAGCAGCACAAAACAGACAGTAGAATGTAAATCCACACATATAAACATGTATACAACATGTGTCACTGTAATCATTAAAGAAGCAGAGGACATGAATTTGAGATGGGGCTGGGGAAGACAAAGGGGCCATTGAAGGAGGTGGAGGGATGAAAGGGTTATAAATTGTGGGACCCAGAGCAGGTTGGCCACACATGGGGCCCACGCACAGCTGCCATAGCAGGCAGCACCGGGTTCCAGGTGCTGGCACTACAGAAACAGACCATCCAAAGAAATTTCCTAAGATTTCAACCCTTGTAGATAGGATCACCTGCCAGCACACACCCACTGCTCTTCATTAAGACACCCATAGACAAATGTCAGTCAGGGATCCTGAACCTGAGAAATCCCTCACCCCCACCTTTGCTACAAATAAAAACCCAACCCCAACTGAGCTTGGGGAGCTCTGATCACGCCAATACATTGGACACATGGAGGATCCAAGTTTGCAAACTTGTGTAAGAATAAAGGCTCTTTGCTTTTACATACGAGACTCAGTCTCCTAGTTGGTTTGGAAAAACCCCATGATCTAGGCATAATATAAATAAAATGTTCATATATAAAATTTGCAAAAAAAAACTTAAATAAACTAAAAAATAAATTATCTGTGTGAATGTTTTCAAGGTTTAGAGAAGTACACTTCTAAAAATAAACTAACAAAACTGCAAAAACAGAGACATAGTTAAAGTCCATATTCTGCAAGAAAATACTCACCACACTAGAACTAAAAATCAGAACGGGTCCTCACTTATTGAACAACAGAGCCCCTACTAACTTAGGAACTGGAAGAATGTGATCACTCTATGGAGCTACACAATGAAGTCCTGTCTGAAAGAGGAGGAAGAAGAGGAGGAGGAATGGAGGAGGAAGGAAAGGAAGAGGGGGAAGGGAAGAAGAGGAGGAAAGGAGAAGGAGGAAGGGAAAGAAGAGGAGGAAGGGAAGAAAGAGGGGGAAGGGGAGGAGGAAGGGGGAAGAGAAGGAGGAAGGGAAGGAACAGGGGAAAGGGGAGGAGGAAGAGAAAGAGAAAGAGGAAGAAAAAGAGTCAGCGTCACCCACACACCCTGTAAAGCTGGTGCTAAAACCCTGTGAAAGCACTGATCACTGCCCCTCATTCAGGTACACACAGGAAACTCTTAAGAAGTAAGTAGCTGGCAAAATGTCCTACTTTCCTGACACTGAGAAGCAAAGCCACGCAAGAGTCTGTATTCCGCGCCCCCCTCCCCCCAGCTCCAACACACACACACAAAAGCCTGCTGTAGGAAGGACAGAAACCAGCCAGAACTGTGACCAGGAAAGGCTTTTAAGGAAGTTCGGGGTGCCTCTGTGTTCTGTTTACTGATGCAGATGATGCGGTTTAATGACATTTCAAACTCTACATTCGTGGCATAGGCACTTTTTTGTGTAAATTTGTAAAATGCTAAGATACCATTCACAAATACAAAAGTAGAAAAAGCTGAAGTCCCAGCTTCTCAGAAGGCTGAAGTAGAAGGTTTACTGGAGGCCAGGAATCTAAAACACAACCTGGCAACAGAGCAAGATCGCAGCTCAGAAACAGAAAACTATGAGAGAACCATGATCAATAATGTTGTAATGGTTATCACAGGAGACAAGATTTATGAACAAAAACTACTGAGGTAAATCAGCGGGGAAGGGGGATAGAAATCACCTCTTACTCCTGAACAGGAGGACCCAGTTCTGTCAAACAGTTCTCCCCTAAGCTAACAACAACCTCAAGTGAACACTTTTCAAAATGACATTTGGGGAGGGAGGCTTGTGTGTATTCTAAAATTTATCTAGAAGAATAACACCTTCCAAAGCATCTAGAAAACATGGAGAATATGGCCTGAGATCAGATCTTATTCTAAGGTGCAGGAATTAAGTGTGTGGCCCCTGAGTCTGGAGACTGTGGGCAAGCACATCAGCCAGCCCAGCAGCACCTAAACCAGCAGCCTACGCCTAATATTCGTCCCCTTGAGACCCAGGCAGGGCCTACACATGGTTTTTTTGTTTTTTGTTTTGTTGTTTTTTTTTTTTTATGCCATTTGCCACTAAAAAGAACTAGAACTCCTTGGAGAAAAATAACTTCAAAGGAATAATATCAAAAGACAAAAAGGGAGCCAGAGGCACAGCTCAGTGGATAAAGGCAGTTGTTTGCTGCTCAAGCCCAGAGACCTAAGTTCAAGTCCCAAAATCCATTTAATGGTAGAAGGAAAGAATCGACTCCACAAAGATGTCTTCAAGCAACCTGGCCTCCACACTGCCCACACAATAATAAATTAAAAAGAAAATTCTTTGGAAGACAAAAATGGCAAGACATTGTCAGAAGGACACAAAGCTAGAATACATAAGGGCCTCTTCACTAGCTACAGTGGGGCAATTTAAAGAACAAAACTAAACCACTGATGGTAACAGATTATAACCCACTGAATAAAATTAGAATCAATGAGTTCATACCAACAAGAGAGTAGAACCTCTCCGATGAGGGGGCAGAGTATCTCACAGGAAAATACCAGTTACTGACAGTAGAAGGATGACCAACAGCCAAGAGTCCCTAATCTGCAATCACTGATTCAGGCAAGAAACACGGATGCTGTAACTATCAGATGCACGTCTGGTAAGGAATGAGGTACTTACATCATCTCCAAGTATCTCCTCACCAAGTACTTATTTTACCCAAGAACAAATGCTAATTTTAGAGAGTGGAAACTTGGCAGACGTCCCTTATGGAAAGGGAGTGACCAAAGTTCACATGAGCAATAACAGGGCCAAGACTAGTACCTCCTGCAGAGATGCACCAAGAACACACAGGCTCATTATTCGGTGTTCCTGCCAAGACCACGTAATCTCAATCTAATCTGAAGGAAGCAGCAGACTCTACAAAACAGAGAGTGTATGAAACATACAGCGTGTGCTTCAAATGATGTGAAGCGCATCGAAGACAAAGGCTGTGGAAACACCCAAGACTAAAATGACAAAATGCATAGCACAATCCTAGATGGATCCTTAATGGGATTAAAGGAGACAAAACTAAAACAATATCAGGGTCAGCGTGAGAAAATATAGAAGAGACTGTGGGCTCTGGGGGCGGGGGGCAATGACAGCACACTTGTGTTTCTGGAACATCAGTGTAGAGAGGGCCTACTCTCTGGGTAAAGTCACACTGGAGGTTCTGACCTGCCTCATCTGGTTCTGACCTGCCTCATCCTAGTGCTCACACAACCTTCGTCTGAATCTACCCTTCCATATTAACGAGTTCCCTACATCAGAGGATAGAGCAACATTATATTTTAATCTAGAAAGCCAAGAGCTTCCAAGAAGTTTCTAGAACAGTCTTAGAATTTTTCCCATTTATATTTATCAGGAATTGAGTTCAAACTTTAATATACTCAAAAAAAAAAAAAACCTCCTCCAAAAGACTCCTGAGTTTATACAACCCCCCCCCCCATTATCGGCATCTGTCGCAAAATTCCTGTATTTGCTTTGTTTTCAATCAGTTGCTTTCTGTAGAGGGCCATGGCAGGAACTGGGGGGTTGTCTATCCCGTGGGTATGTGGATCTGCTCACTGTTTTGTTTCCGTTAGAGACAGAATCAAAGTATAAAACTCCCGAAACACAACATTGTTGGTGTTCGATCCTTTTGTGAGAATGGCAATTTTCATGTGATTTGATAATTCAAAATAACACTTTTGGACTCACTGTAGGAAAAAAAAACTGATGTAAAATATAAATGGGCAACACTATGAATGCATAAAAATAGAACAGGATTTAAATCTTCTAATTAAGATATGGGATTTACTGCTGAATTTCATGAATGCTAGAGTTAACAAAAGTTGTATCCACTGTTTAGAGGGTTTTTGTTTTGTTTTGTTTTATTTTTTTTTAAAAGAATAATTTTATCAAACTAAAATTCTGGTTGAAAAAAATAATGTCGACTAACTTGCTTTGTTCCCGAATGTAAAAAAGGTAGAAATAAATAGAGAAGAACATGGCTACTCCTAAAGTATAGAGATTTTTGTTGTAGAAATAAGGGAGAAAGCAGGCAGAGGGAAGAGTCCAGGCTGAGCATGGTCAGTACACTAATCCATAAGATCACAGTGGATGGGGAGGGAGAGCGGGGAGGAGCAACCGACCAAGTGAGGCACCCTAAGCCAAGAGACCAGTAACTCTGGAAGGAAGTGCCTGAGTTATATAGAGATCAGGCTGGGTGGTGGGAAGCCCTGCCCCCAAATGGGAGGAATTAAGGAAGGGGGAGGGGTGAGAAGTGATGGGAGGAGCTCAGGTACAGGGTGGGGCTTGTCCTGGGTCTGCTTCCTAACAGTCCTTCTGTCCTTTGGTGTCATCTTGCATTCCTTCACAGAAAAAAGTAAACACACACACACACACACACACACACACACACACACGAGCAACTCAGTAACACCGGTGATTCTACAGCTTGTAGACTTACTTTTCAGAAACCCACTATCTTTGAAAAGTATTATATTTTACCTTATTAAAAAAGATTAGCATTGATTGTTTTTAACCAACTTAAAACTGAAAGCTAAGACTTGAAGAAATTGGAGGCAATTTCCCATTTACAAAGCTCTAAAATATGCTAAGAGAAGGGGAGGGAGCATAGGGAGAATGAAGAGAGGAAGGAAGGAGAAAGAAGGAAAAAAGGAGGGAGAAGAAAGAAGAAGCCTGGGATTCCAAAGGCAATCTGAAGAGCCAAAACACACTTTAAGCAGAACCCAAACAACAACACAAGTGGAGAGAATAAATGAGTATTTAACAGGTCCCTGGAAGCTGCTTTTGCTAAAGATTCCTCACTTAGGTCCACAGTTCAATAGGAGCAAGATGAAAACCTGACACCTGTATTCTTATTGTGGGTCTGTCTACTTTGGTCAGAATCCAGCCTTAACTCCACCTAGGTGCATCAAATACTTAAGGAAGGGCTATCTAAAAACCCGTGATGCATAAACTATCTCCTTTCTCTTCCAGACTGAAGGCACAAAGATAAAACTGTCCTAAACCTGTGGTCACTTTGGATTCCAGGAAAAGCATACGTGGCAGAACAGTCCAAGCCAGGTCATTATCCACACAGCAAGGCCATGTCCTGGAGCAAGAGTAAACTTACAAAAGCCAGAGTCGTCCTGATTGAAGCAATAACAGCACTAACAACTTCAGACCACCTTGCAGGACCGGATCTGCAGCAATTGGAGCATCTTGACCAGAACTGTGTAACTCTAACTCCCTTCCCGATTTAAACCTAAAGCCCAGTCAGGATCCTGAAGATGACCTGACACTTTTGTTTCTACTTTTGCCCTTCCTCATCTCTTTTACTGCAAAGACTGGCCAAGCCTAGGCTGGGGGGGAGGGGGGGTTCGGAAGTCCTGACTTTTGTCCTTAAAAGTTCAGTTTCAAACAGACAATCGCTACATAGAACAGACAGACAATGGTCATAAACAAAGCCAGGTGTCTCCATTCCCTCAACTTCAACCTCCAGGTAAGACAGCTGGGAGGGTTGTTAAAACCAGAAACACTGATTCTGTTGGAGAGGGGCAGGGCCAGTAACCTACTGACCTTCTCAGAAGAGGCCAAGACTGTCCTCAGATTCTAGACCCAAGAAGCCCAGAGTTTATGGAGGTCTCTTCCCAAGCTTTATCTCCTTCCAGTTACCCACAATCTAAGGGACCCACAAACAGAAACTGACTAAAATGTTGAGGGTCACAAAACACAGGATTGTGTAGAGAGGTGTTCTCAAAGT
The DNA here is from genome assembly GCA_028555095.1 of Dicrostonyx torquatus. Classification (NCBI taxonomy): domain Eukaryota; kingdom Metazoa; phylum Chordata; class Mammalia; order Rodentia; family Cricetidae; genus Dicrostonyx; species Dicrostonyx torquatus. The sequence continues at coordinate 2,512,430 of JAQHUG010000122.1, forward strand.
AACTGGCACACATCTATTTCAAGGGTGTCTTCCAAGGGTTCTGCAGAATAACGCTGTAGGACGCACATCACATAAACAGGGACTCTGAAGACCCGTCCAAGCTCACAAGGAAAGATGGAGCTCGTAAGTGACACAATTCAGACACTTTTTAAAGTTAAAACAAGCAATAAGGTTAACTCATTTCTGATTTCTTTATATTCACAGAACAAGACCCTTATCTGTTGTGGATTAGTTGAAGTTGTGTTACATTAGTTTATTCTGCGGAATGTTTGTTTAATGACAGAAAGATGTGTTGCATTCTTTTATGCTGCATTTACTTAACTCTGCGAAGCTATGTTACTTTGTCTAAAAATCTGATTGGTCTAATAAAGAGCTGAACAGCTGATAATGAGACAGAAGAAAGAAACAGGCGGAGCTGATGGGCAAAGGACTAGAAAGAGAAGAGAGGAGAAAAAAAAGATGACAGGGGCCAGTCACCTAGCAACACAGCCAAACATGGAATAAGAAGGAAATAAAACATACACAGAAATAAGAAAGATAAAAGCCCAGAGGCAAAAGGTAGGCAGGATAACTTAAGAAAAGCTGGCAAGAAACAAGTCAAGCTAAGGTTGGGCATTTCTAAGTAAGAATAAGCCTCCATGTGGTTATTTAGAGCTGAGTGTGGTGGGTCCCTCAGACTCTAGAACCCAGCTGCTATCTCCCTTCACCACCCCTCAGGTAGCATAATCATTAACAGGGTGATTCAGAACAGCATCTAGGTACAGGTGTAGTGAGTGGCCAAGAAGGAAATAGTGCTGCTGTATAGACTCATTCCCTTAGACATACATTCTTAACCTAAACACATTTGCTCATTTTCCTTGGAGAAGGAGCAGTATCTTTTTTGTAATTTCATTATAAAGCCCTAAATTCCATTATCATAGTGAAATGGGGGGAGGAAGCGGAGGAGGAGGAGAAAGATGATTGATGGTGTGGTGATGGAGAGATGACTCAGTGGTTAAGAGCACAGCGATCCTGGGTTCAATTTCTAGCACCCACATAACAATTCACAATCATCTGTAACTCCAGTCTTAGGGGAACCAATACCCTCTCCTGGCCTCCATAGGGACTGCACACACATAGTGTACTGATAACACATGCAGGCAAAACACCCACACACATAGAAAATAAAACTGAAGATTGAAAAACATTTTTTAATATTGTCAGTCTTGTTCTTCAAAATCAATACCATGAAGAATATGGCATGAAAGATAGCAGAAAGTTATAAACATCTCTCCTAAACTAGCACGTAAACTTACTGGCATGCATTATGGTGGATTTTATTCTTAAAGGAAAATAAAATACATTTTGTATCCCCAAGAGATAATGTCTTATACTTTCCTAGGAAGAATTCTCCAAGACAGAGCATTCCATTTTACATCAGAACAGTGGTTCTCACTCTTCCTAAGGCTGCAACCCTTTAAAACAGCTCATGTTATAGTGACACCCAACCATAAAACTGTGTCTTCATTAGCTGTAATTTTGCTACTTTTATGAATCATAGCATAAATACCTGATATGCAGGATAGCTAATACGCAACCCCCAAAAGGGGGTCTCAACCCATAGATTGAGAACCGCTCTATTAGAACCATCTTAATCTAAAGAGCCAAACACAACTAACCACACCTAGTTTGTTTTCTGTTACTGTGGAAAAACACCGAAAGCAACTAGAAAAGGGTTTTATCTGGCTTGCAGGTTACAGTCCCTCGTGCAGGGAAGTTGAGTCAGGAACATGGAGGTGGGAACTAGAGCAGAGACTAAGTAGCAGAGGGATGCTATGGCTCACTGGTTTGAGATCCCTGCTCTTGCTCAACCTGTTTTGTTCTACCACCAAGGACGATCTGCCTCAGGGTGGCACTATCCACGGCAACTGGCAGTCGAGGAAATGCACCACAGATGTGTGCCCTGGGCCAACCTGATGGAAGCCATTCAACTCCCAGGTGTGTCAAGTTGACAAGACTACCCAGCACACTCCCTGACACACAGCACTGTCTCGTGAGCCCTAGGGTAGGTACGGCTATTTTTTTATGTTCTTCTAACTCACTGATTTCTACCGTCTCCTAACAATCTTTTTGCCTGCCATCTATTCACTAAGTGGCCCAGGCGGGCCTTGAACTCACAATCCCCCTGCCTTAGCTTCTGAATGAACTGCTAGAATTACAGGTCTGTGCCAACATATGAGCAGGTGTCCCATGCCTTCCTTCTCTTGGGACTCTCCTTTCCATCAGATGGCTTTTGTTACTGTAGTTCTGGGGACTGAATTAAGGACTTTGTGTATGCTAGGCAAGTGCTCTACCACCAAGCTTCAGTCCTAGCTCCATCAGGACGGCTGGCTTAGCCCCAATCACCAGACTAAAGTCACAACAGTTTTTCTAAAACCAATCAGTGCCTCCAGGCTGAAGGCATCTCACCTTAACTAGGGGCAGGTTACAGACCCTCTGCTGTCTTACTGATCAGACCCCAGGAAAATGCCAAAGGCCCTGAGCTAAAAAAAAAGGACACACAAAGGAGCATCAGGCAGAGGGAACGGCCCAAGCTGCAAGCTACCTGAGAAGCACATGCAGATACAAGCCTCACTCTAGTGGGGTGAGGATTACAGGCCATCATCGTTACCTGTACTTTACCCCATTCTAGTCCTTTAACTTCAGTGAGCCACCACTGTCTACCTGGCCACATTGCGATCTTCACTTGTTTCGAAACTTTGTTGTTTTTGTTTCTGGTACTGGGGTCAAACCCAGGAAGGACTTCGCACATACATACAAGGCAATCATCCTACCAACCTAACTACTTCTAAGACCTTGGAGATTATTGTTAAACACTGTTATTTCCTGGCTTTAAGTCTTTCTCTGAGGTCTTCCAAAGAATAAAGGAAAAAATGTTTTTTGTTTATTTGTTTGATTTTTGAAACAGATTTTTCTCTGGTTAACAACCCTGGCTGTCCTGGAACTTGATTTGTAGATCAGGCTGGCCTTGAACTCACAGAGATTAGCCTGTTTCCTGACTCCTTAGCACTGGGATTAATGGTGTGTGCCACCATGCTGGGCTTAAGAAAATATTCTTAAAGGATAAAACTTGGTCTATCTGCGAATTACCATTTGAGTTCACTGGACTCTTTGTAAATTCAAAATACTGCCACAGACTCTAAGATGACCTGGTGCCTGCTCCTCACCATCCTGAGGTGCCCAACCCAGCACAGGCCCCTCCCCTGCAGCATGAGAAGGAAACCGTTTCCTTCTCATGAACGGAAATCATGGTCAAGCAGATGGAGGGGTGTCACTTCTGAGATAATGTATTATAATGAAATGCCTTGCTAGCAAATGCTCTCCCATCTCTATCCTAAGCTGGTTTAAAAGAAGTAGGGAAAGGAGCTAGGTCTAAGGATGATATAATACCTTAGATACAAAGTAGCTAGGCAGAGAGCAAAGAAAGGTCTTGAGAGCCTCACAGCCAGGCAGCAAAGAGTTGTATCCCAAAGAGAAAAAGTATCAGGAGCAGAGTCTAAAGGAAACTGGGTGTAGCCAGCAAGAGCTGAGCTGCAGCAGGACTGTACAGGACATACCTAACACCTCCAGCAATGAGTTACAAGTCCATTAGAGACCTAATGCCCAAGGCTGGGGGGGGGGCAAAAATGATAATAATAATAATAAAGTCAATGTCTAGTTAAATCACACAGCTTATACGAATTGCTTAGGCACAGGAGGCCGTTCATCTAAAGCTTCACCTGAGTTTCTGGATACCAGCCAAGGGCTAGCCACGCAGGCGGGTCTTTCTGAAAATACTCACCTCCATTCTTTTCTCTACAGCAAGAATCCCACTTTAGCATTGCTCCACTCACCCCCAAATGCCAACACAGGCAGATCACTGTACCTTTTTTAAACTATGAGAAAGTGATCAAGGTCAAGAGACATAGCTCAGAAGTTAAAGCACTAACTTCGCATGCATGAGGTCCTAGGCTCAATCACCAGTGCTAATGAAAGAAACCAATCAATAAATTACTGAGAATTTGTCAATGAAATATTACACAACTGAACTAATTATCATAGTTTTATTAATAGAATATCATGCACCCAGGAAAATTCATGACATAGGAAGCAATGTGCCACAGTAAAGATTTAAAGTAAGCTATGCGATGTGCCTAGTATGATAGCAATTTTATTTTAAAGATGATACAGGGATGGCAACATGGCTCAGTGGGTAAAGGTGCTTGCCACCAAGCCTGATGGCCTGAGTTCAATTGCCAAGACCCACATGATGGAAGGAAAGAACCAACCCACTACAAGTTGTCCTCTGACCTCCACACACACTGTGGCATATATACACACACAAAATAAGTTGTTGGGTTTTTTTTACTTTAAAAAGAAAATGCATAAGTCTATGTACACAATTTTTCTTATTCTTATACATTTTGACCTGTGGATTGTATGTTTGTGTGGAGGCTAGAGATTCACCTTATAAAAACAGGGTCTCTCCCCGAATGTAGAGCTCAACACTGTGGCTAGGTTATACTGGCTGATCTCAAGCCCCCATGAGCCTCCTGGCCCTCCCCCAGGTTTAAAGACCAGCTCTGCCAAACCCAGCTTTTTGCATAGGTTCTCAGGGTCCTCGTGTTTATGTAGCAAACACTCTACCCACTGAGCTATCACCCCAGCCTATAGTGTTCATGCTTTTGTTCTCAAAATTAGTGGACCCCAAAGATCCTTAATGTGAATTATACCAGTATTTATATCAGGAATTTAAACTAATGTTAAGATCTATCCATATTAGCACAAATAACATGTTATAAAAGTAATGACATTTAAAAAAACAGCAAAACTGGGCATGATGATACATGCCTGTAGTCCCATACATGGAAAGCTAACACAGAAGGATTAGGAGTTTGAGAGTAGCCTGAGCTACACAGTGATATCCTTTATAACACAAAACAAAAAATAATGAAAAGAATGGCAGGTTTTATTAGCTCTTACTCATGTCTGGTTTAACCGAAAACAGCTAAATTCTCACAACTACTTCTGCTTCTTTTTAACAATAGTGTAATAAGCAAACCACCTCTCAATGCTATTATGAAATAATCTTGAATATATTCATGAGTCTCCCGGTATTGTTATGAAATAATCTTATACTCATGAGCCTCCTGAACACAGCAGAGATCCTGGTTCCTACTAGATTACATTTTGAGAGCCACTAGTCCAGAAAAATGAAAGACAAAATGCCACAACTGATGTAGCTTCCCCTCGCTGGCACTTTAAAATCCCCATGCATTTGCATCCTATTAAGCGAGAGTGGCCAGTCCTCCTGGTGTTTGTGTGCTTCCCCACTAAGGTGGAAGAGAACAAGGCGCTTTTCCCCAGACATTAATCATCCAGTGGGTCTACAGCTGGACAATTATTCCTATCTCCAAGATCTAATTGGCAGTCTTTCTGAAGTCAGTTAGCTAATGTTCTGTAATAACCCAATGTTCTCAATTTAGTCTTCTCTAATATGTCAGCCATGAATAATTTCCTTTCAGAGTTAAGAATACATCCCGCCTAGATTCCAGACAACCTCGAGCACAGCACAAGCCTAAACAGCTTTCCAACCTGGAAAAATTCGATTAGGAGACTCTTTTAGGAAATGGCTGCCAGCCAACTAAACTGAAGAGAAAATAATGCCATTCCCAGTCCAAGGGACCCAACTGTCAACTTTAATGCATAAACAAGACAGGCGCTGGCCAACTTGGCAGAGGTGAGGTCCACACTCCAGCCCCTCTTCAGGGCTTGTTTTAAAATTAGGTCCTTATTTACAACGCCTAACGACCATTTTCACTTACGAGACGCAATGTGGCGAAATCACCATTGAGCCCTGGTTTCACGTGCAGGTTTTCCAGAGCTTGAGGAATAAATCCTGGTGGTGATGGCCCCCAGGAGGGCTGCATATCACAGCACCTGATGAGACAGGGGGTGCCTGGCTTCTGGCATAAAGACGGGAAGAGGCTCACAAATCCTCTCCCGAAGAAAGCAACTGCAGAGAGCTAGTCAAGAGTCAAAAACAGCCATTTCAGTAACTCTGGAAATAAACCAGAGACAGTCAACAGACTGACAAGTGTTTATTCATTTAAAAAAAAAAAAAGCCTGGATTTGGATTCTAAAGAACAGTACAAAGTCTCACTTTCTTGCCAGGAGCTGCCCCTGATCCTCCCCAGTTCTATCCAGTCAGAACGTCAGCAAAGGGTGGGGCAGGCTTTGGAAACCAAAGTCCCTAATCCCACAAAGGGCTCATCCGACCCTGGGTGTTGCCAGTGCACTCAACAATCTACAGAGCTGGATAAAGACTAGCCCCCCACCCCAAACCCGCCCCACCAGGCTACCGCTTCATTTGGAATGTGCAATGGACTGGCAGATCAGTCAGACACTCAACAGAGTCCCAAGAAGATGGCCTGCAAGGCTTAAGATGCTCTTTACGAATCTCAGGTTGACTGGAGGTTGACTATGAGCTTACACAGTAGAGACCAGAGCCAGTCTTAATTACTCACACACAGCCAGCCAATAGAACCTGTGCACACACAGAGAAGAACTAAAGCAGCAGTCAGAGGGAATCCATGCTGGGGCAGATGGGAAAGCAGCCCAGAGTACAGCTGTTCACTTGGCTCCATAAGCTGAGAATGTTTTACAGTACTGAATAATATCTTCATCCAGTATCAAACTGAACCCCATACTATGAGGACACCAGTGTGGGTATAACCCCTCCAGGAAGGTTTAAGCTTAACTAGAAAAACACACTAAATCCCAACTTCAGAGACACGAGACACCAGACACAGTGGGCAGAGGTTTAATCCAATCCAGATACTAAACAACTGAGCGAATAAAACCAGTACCTTCAAGGGTTAAATATGAATGTTGCTTGCGGGGCTGGCAAGATGGCTCAGTGGTTAAGAGCACTGACTGCTCTTCCAGAGGACCCGGGTTCAATTCCTAGCACCCACATGGCAGATCACAGCTGTCTGTAGCTCCAGTTCCAGAGAATCTGACATCGTTATACCAATGTGCATAAAATAAAGTTATAAAAAAAAAAAGAATGCTGTTTGCATCAATGTATAGCGTAGTCAACAACATCCATGAGACTGGGAGATGGAAAAAAGAAGTGTGACCTGGGCCAGCAAGATAGTTCTGCTGGTCAAGCACTTGCCAAGCCTGACCATTGAGTTCAATTCCTGAGATTCACACGGTGGAAACAGAGGTGTTCTCTGACCTTTGCCGGCATGCCATAGCATGTGCACACACCCCAAATGAAGAAATGTGGAAAAAATAAAAATTAAATGTAAACTAAACTGAGGGTGGAGGAGTCAGAAGTAATCAATAGACATGCCCTTGGAGGGCTACAAGCTTTTGGGCTTAGTGGACAAAGACTTCCAAACAGCTACTCTAAATATGCTTCAAAAATAAACAAAACCATGTTTAAAGAATACAGGCAAGTGCAATGAAGCTGACTCAAAGGAGAGAGGAAATAAAGAGAAAATGGGACAAAATGTAAAACTCACTACAGAGGGTTAACCACGGATTTCAGACAGTAGACAGCAGAGCCAATGACCAACCAAAGAGCAGACGGAAAAACAGATCAAAGAAACTGAACAGAGTCTCCCAACATGAGCTAGCACCAACTGTGCCCAGAAATGATGGAAAGGAGGGATGGAGGGAAAGGGGTGGATGAAAGGTGGGACAGAGGGAGGGAATAAACACATATATTTGTTTGTTTGTTTTTGTTTTTCAAGACAGGGTTTCTCTGTGGCCTTTGGAGCCTGTCCTGGAACTAGCTCTTGTAGACCAGGCTGGCCTCGAACTCACAGAGATCCGCCTGCCTCTACCTCCCGAGTGCTGGGATTAAAGGCGTGCGCCACCACTGCCCAGCTATTTTTTAAAAGCATTAGAACTCTACAAAGAACACTGGAGAATTTTCTTAACTTAATAAAGGAAAATACATCTACAAAAACCCAATTGACCATACATCCATACTGAGGTCAGAACCATTTAACACTATACTAGAGGTCCTCGCTAGTCTAATAAAACAAAACAGACAAACAAAAGAAATGCTACAGATTGTAAAGGAAGACATGTTTTCTTTGCAGGTACCTGTTTATGTAGAAAATCCCAAAGAATAAAACAGCAGCAAGATCTCTCGGAACTAATACACAATTTGAATAAGGCTGCTGGATATAGGTGAACATATAAATGAACTCTACAGACTTAGAGGGGCTGTGCAGCCGACTGGGGCAACTGCTTTGTAGTAGAAGAATGAACAACCAGACTTTTAAAAAAGATGGAATTGTTTACATTAGCACACACACACAATAGATACAAACCTAACAAGTATGCTGCTGTGGATAATCGTTTTGTACACTGTGAAGATGTGTTGCTTTCATTGTTAATAAAGAGATGCTTGGCCAATAGCTGACAGGAAAGGTTAGGCAGGACAGCCAAACTAAGAGAAGGCTGGGAAGACAGAGGGTGAGTCGCCAATAGACACAGAGGAAGCAGGAGATGACTATGTCCTGTTAAAAAAAAAAGGAACTTCCACGTGGTAGAGCATAGGTAAGAAACATGGGTTAATTTAAGTTTATGAGTTAGTATCAAACCTAAGCTATCAGCCAAGCATTTATAATTAATATAATAGTATCTGTATGGTTATTTGGGAACTGGCTGGTGGGACAGAAAAAGGCCACCTACAAATGTGGGGCAAGAAAATGTAGCCACATAAAACCTAAAAAAAAGCTTAAGAAAATGTTCCAAACACACAAAACAGAGCCAACCGTGACTTCCTAGTCTCATGTCTCTCATACAGGCCGCGATACAGAAAAATATAATCAGGCATTTCATTGTAATAGTTCCTCCCAACTTGCTCTATACAGAACTTCTACTAAAACAAAAAATGAGTTCTCTGTAACTATCTTCACTCCACACACACACAATCTAGGCTCAGCTAACAGTGAATGCATGGCTGGCTGGATACCAGAAGTCAATTAAATAGCACAACATAACCCAGCATTCACTGATGATTTTTAGCACACTTTTGATAAACTAGGAATTTCCTAGGTCCATGTGAGGCAGTTCCTCAAAGGAGAAAAGACACCTTTAGCTTTTAAAAGATCTGAAATTAATTCACATGAGACCTCTTAGAAACAAAGCAGGGATGTCCACCATGGTCACTTCTACTCATTATACTAGGTTTCAGTACAATAAAGACAAAGAAGAAAGAACATAACTAATAATAAGTTTTAGAAGTTTCTAGAGCTAGGGATGTAGCTCTGTGGTAGAGCACAATTGTTCATCATGAACAACACTGGTCTGATCCCCAGCACTAAAAGAACAAAGGATTCTAAAGGGCAAATAGGTCATATACAATGACTATAGGACTCATCTCAATAACTACTAGAAGACAGTAAACACACTGTCCCAAATAGTCAAAGGACATCTAAGTGTACTGGTGCATGCCTGTAATACTAATAACCTTGGGAGAATGATAGACAAAGATTGAGCTACATAGTAGATTCTATGTACAAAAAAATATAGCTTGATGCTGGAGATACGACTCTCAGTGGTAAGAGCTGTTCCAGAGGATCCAAGTTCACAGCACCTGGGTTAGGCAGCTCACAACGTTTGTAACTACAGCTCCAGATCCAATGCCTGTGGCCTCTGCTGGCACCTGGATAGACTCACGCCCATACATACCTACATGCAGACACACACGCTACACATACACAATAAAACAATACACACAGAGGAAGCTTAATTTTAAAAGCATGTAACATGGGGGTGGGGAGATGGCTCCGTGGATAAAGTACTTGCCATATATGTATGAGAATATGAGTTCAGATATAAAAAATAAAGCCATCACATCTATGGAGAGGTGTGAGGCTGAAAGAGGAAAATCCCCAAAAGATCACAGGCTAGCTAGCCTGGTTTACCAAACAGAAAACAAAAGATCCTCAAACATGGCTGAAAGTGAGGACTCACCCCTAAGGTTATCTGCTGAGCTCCATATGTGCATGGTAGCTCATATGCACCTGCACTAACACACAGAGATATACAGAGATAAAGAATAGAGAGATTGGTTGATTGATTTTAGAAGCAACATACAAACAGCCAACAACAGTAACTTTTCATTTAAGGGTCTAGATGTCTAGGAGATCTATCACACTGATCAGTTGTGTCAGAAGAGAACAATCACAGGAAAGTAACGATTATGAAAGTCGGGGCCACTGAGAACATGAGAAGAAGAGAACAAAGAGGTACCCTGCACCAACCCTGGGAGAATCTCATTAGAAAGTGACAGAGTTTCTACACAGGGTCCACAGATCGGCTCTCAGTTGTCAGAGGGTACAGGTGTCACACAAGCAGGGACAGCCAGGCATCATGGGAATGCCGAGACCTTTAAGGCAGAACCTGGCAAACAGGTAAGGCTGTGGAAGACAGGGCCGGGGAAGACTATTCTAGGCACGGTTGCATCAAGAGCAAAGGCGGCCATCGACATGGGGTTGATATTAGATACTCAAGGGTTCTGAGAACTTAGAAGATGAAGATGGACTCTGAGAGCCCTAGACTGGGAAACTCTAAGACTTCCCTGCTGCTTGCCCTTTCAATGCAGAGTGTGCTCAGTCCTGCCTGCTATTCTGCCACCTCAATCCCTCCTCCCCATTTCGCCAGCCTTCCAACACAGGCCTGCCTTCTCAGAGGTTTTCTGACTATTCCTGCTTTCAAATATCCCTTTCTCCTACCTCATTCTCCACCACATAGCTTGCTTTACTGTCAGGACCCATTTCTACCTGAAAGAACAACTCAGTCTCTTTAGCTCCTCTACTGTTACTGTGTGAGGCCCTCCCTCTCACCATCTCCCCAAGCAGGCTCTGTGGCAATGAGGGTATCACCTATCTTGCTTAGCACTCCACCACAAAGACCAGCGTCCTAGCACCTAGCACACTCTGAGTAAATGCTAGAAGAGTGAGTGAACTAACCAAGCAGAAAAGAGAGAAAAGGAATGTCAAGAAAAGCACCTTACAAATCACGGTGCACTGTGCCAATAAACCACTAATGTCCCACAAGTAAATTTTCCCCAAGACCTGAGCCATTATCACAGTAATTTCAATTACAGTCATTGTTCAATTACTCCATTACAGTTTAGCAGAGTAGCTTCTGGAGACCACAGATGTTACAGCAGCAGCAGCAGTAGCAGCGGTGGTGGCGGTGACAGCAGCAACAGCAGCAGCAGAGGCACAATTCACATACAGAAAGATACTAGCCTTAAGGTAGGTGACTGAGGGTCTCTTGCATTCTCCTCACTGAGAACTGACTTTTAATCCTACTTTCAAAGAAGGAAAGTCAAGCTACTTTGATCCCTGGGTCCCATCAGGGCTGAGGGAGCAAAGGTCGTTTCCCTTGAGAAGACTATATGATGCTCAACGTAGCCTGGGCTCCCTGACCACAGCTGCATCAGCTCCCATGCTCCGCCCATGGGAAATACTCTCTCAGGCATGTGCTTTCAAGGAGCAGGGAAGCCCTCTCCTGCCCTGGCCACACTCTCAGTTAAGGTGTTTTCCTTTCAAATGAGTTTACATGTTCACAAGTTGGAGCCTGTGCTGGCTGGAGTTTGGCGCTCAGAACCCTTACTGACCCAGTGCAGTGAGGTTTCTCTTCAGCGATGCTGATCTCTGTAACAATTAACAAAACTGTCATGTCTTGGCACTCCCTTGTCCAAACAAATTAATTCTTCAAACTCAACCCTTCGGGACACATGCAGAATGTAGTCAAATTCCTGATTAAACACAAATGCACATACACACATGCGTGCGCGCACACACACAAACAGCCCCTCCTGACAGCCCCTCCTGCTTCCCCGTAAGAGTCCTTGTTCTCTGAAGCTGCATGAACCAAGCCTCAACTATCTTCATTTTTCCCAGCTTTTTTGTCTTCTGAGATCCCTCAGTAATGGACCCATAATCCCACCATAAACTTTGCTAACAGCATTCAGAGGCTTTTCTAGCCCTAAATTTTAAACTCTTTCACATTGTTTTCTCAAACTATTCCCGGGCCTGAGAATCACAGCAATGATTTATCACAACAATGGCTCCCTGTCTCAAGACCAACTTAGTTTAACTCTTTTCCTGCTGCTGCAAATAAATAAATAAATAAATAAATAAATAAATAAACCACAAAACCCTCTAACAAAAACAATTTAAAGGAGAAAGAGCTTATTCCGGTTTGCAGTTCAACAGCAGAAGCTGGAAGCGATCACCACACCCACAATGAGGAAGCAGAGGACAGTGAGCACATGCTGCTACTCAGCTCCTTTCCCCCACTTACATACTCCATCCAACACCCCAGCCAGGGGATGGCGCCGCCCACAGTGGATGGCTCTTCCTACCTCAGTTAACACCATCAAAATGAATCTCCCACAGGGATACCTAGAGGTCCACTTCCTGGGGGACTCTGAAATCTGTCAAGTTGACAATTAACACTGGTCATCACAGAATAGTTCCAGTTTATAACTGGCACCCCAGGATGGCAGTTAATAACATCCTTTTGCCTCCAGTATCATGATTAAAAAAATCACAAAGGATGACTCACTGTCAAGGAAATAATATCCACTAAAAGTTATCCCGTCAGGTAACTAAATGATCATGAGGTGAATGGCATGAACTTAACAAAAACTAACTAACAACACTATACACCAGACACAGCTAAGTGTATCTAAACTTTGAAAATGGCAACTATATTATGGTTGTCAAGTAGACAGATAAAGAGCAATGCATGGTCTGGTATTAAGTCTTAAGTGTCACTACCTGGGGGCTGGAGAGATGGCTCAGAGGTTAAGAGCACTGGCTGATCTTCTAGAGGTCCTGAGTTCAATTCCCCACAACTACATGGTGGCTCACAACCATCTATAATGAGACTTGGTGCCCTCATCTGGCCTGCAGGTCTGACCTACAGGCATACAGGCATGCAGAACACTGTATACAAAATAAATCTTTTTTTTAAAAAAAAAAAAAGTGTCACTACAACGTACAGACAGAAAGACCAGGTCTGCTCTTTGATCTTCTCTATGATTTATTTAGTATGAACAGTGAACTATCTGTGAGAGGTTCAAACTACCACACATTTCATGACCCTCAGAGTGAGCCCCTCTGATAAACTGGTTCAAGTTACAGATTCCCTAATGCACAGCCACATTCTCTGAATGTTCTGCACTGCCTGGGTTTACCTTCACCAACTCTGCAACAGACCAGCTCGTATGAGATGCTCCCCTGGGAATGAGATACCAAAGGTACTTCGGCATGCACGGCTGACAATAGGCTTGCGATAAGAGGAAACTTACAAGATTAGAGAAGTTTTCTAAATTTGACAGGCAGATCCCTGGAGCTTGCTGGCCAGTCTAGCCCAAGTGATGAGCTGGAGGTTTCATGAGAAACTCAGTCTCAAGTAATAAAGTGGAGGCTAGAAAGATGGCTCAGTCAAGTATAGACTGTTCTTCTAGAGGACCCAAGTTCAGTTCCTGGAACCAAGTCAGGCAGTTCAGAACTGCCTGAAACTCCAGCTCTAAGGGATCCAATGGCCTCTTCTGGTCTCTATGGGCACTGCATTCGTGTGAACATACCCACATGCACACATTAGCACCCACACATACACACAATTAAAAATAAATAAGAAATAAGATGGAGAACAAATGACTAAGACAATTGATACTGACCTCTAACCTCAACAAGGATACAAATAAATCTGCATCTACCCAAAGGAACACACATACTCACATGCTTGCACATACAAACAATCGCATGCTCATGCACACACACACTCTGAAGAGAAAAACAGAAGATTTGAGGTCTAGCTGTAGACTTAAAGAGGAAAATGCTGGGGGAGAATGACTTTGAAATAGCATCCAAGAAGGCAACAGAAACTTCTCTGCACAGAAGCATACAAAGTGAGTTCAGTGGGCAGCTGGTCACTTGCAGCTTGCCACCCTATGGGGAAGAAGAAAAAAAGATGGCAAAGTCTTGTGTCTCACCTGGCTCAGTCCTCGCCACACATTCCAGGTTTCCCGATTTCTCAGTAAAACCTCAGTGGACCTGGCAGCTCTTCCTGGAGCTGGGGCTCATGGATGCAGAATAAGCCTTCAGGGTGAGTACAACCTTATCTTAAGCGTGAGGAGAGCACAGAAAAATATGGGTGCCTAAACACTGCTGCCCATTGCTAAGTCTCATGGGTACCCAGATTCTGATCTGCCAGATTAATTCCTACAGAAGAGCTAGGGCTCTTCAAGTATGCCCAAGTCCACACCTTCCGGTAGTGGGACACCCTGGAAACTGAGAACAGGATGAGTAGGCTTAGACACTTTCAGATATTAAAGAGACACAGAAAGCAGCCTAAGAGGGCCCTCGGTGGCCAAGCTGCTTTGTTAAATGTGAATAAAAGGATTATCCATATACCAGGGTACGTCGTTCCCCTAATGAGCATATAAAGAAATAAGATGTAAATACAGATGCAAACCTGTATCTATTTGTGAATATCTAAAATGGGAGGAAACAGGAAACTGCGCAAGTCAGATTTAAAATGAAGAAATTTAAGAAAAATAAGAAAACAAAGACTGGTGCAGAGGTCACACAAACAAACAAAGTTTTAAAAAGAATGCCCTTGGGTGCTACCTAGTTCAGTAGGTGGAGTGCTTGCCCAGCGCGCATGAGGGCCTGGCTTGATTCCCAACACCACATAAACCACAGGTATATACCTGTGATCGTAGCCTCAAGTGGTGGAAGTCAATGGATCTAAGTTCAAAAGTCATCCCTTCATTATACAACAAGTCTCAGGCCAGCCTGGACTACACAGGCTGTCTTAAAGAAGAGAAATAGAGTCTGTCAATATCTAGCCTACAATGGTGAAGATCCCCTTATCACAGAAGAAAATTCTAGGCAGCTTTCTAATGAGAAGAATCTCAAAAATAGAGAGCAAAGTGTTGGGAAATATTTTCAGGTGTGTGACCTTTGTTTATGCTGCATTTGATTAACTGTGAAGCTGTGTTACCGTGTCTGTCTAAAACACCTGATGGTCCTAATAAAGAGCTGAATGGCCAATAGCGAGGCAGGAGGAAGGATAGACAGGGCTAGCTGGCAAAGAGTATAAATAGTAGGAGAAAATCTGGGAGGAGAGAAAACGAGAGGAGGACATCAGGGGCCAGCCACCCAGCAAGCCATGGAAAAAGAAGTAGAGAAAGGTATACAGAAATAGAGAAAGATAAAAGCCCAGAGGCAAAAGGTAGTCAGGTTAATAGTTAAGAAAAGCTGGCAAGAAACAAGCCAAGCTAAGGCCGAACATTTATAACTAAGAATAAGCCTCTGTGACTTATTTGGGAGCTGGGTGGTGGGCCCTCCCCCCCCCAAAGCCAAAAGAACAAAACATCACACAACAGCTAAGTTTTCAGTGTCTGTATATTAGGTCAAGGCAGTAGAGGCAAGAGGAGGAAACGAAGCCTATTTCCAAGGGGATTAAAGACATCAAAGAAGCATGAAAAGAATTAGAACTTTTATGTGCAGTGTATACCAAGGATGCAGAAGACTAGTAAGGAAAAAAAGGACTGATGTCAGCTTCTGTCTTAGGGTTTTTATGGCTGTGAAGAGACACCACGACCAAGGCGACTCTTATAAGAAAAACATTTAATTGAGGAGTTACATTACAGTTTCAGAGGTTCAGTCCATTATCATCATGATGCAGAGCACTAGGCATGCAGGCAGACATGGTGCTGGCGTTGAGAGCACTACATGTTGCAGGTAACAGGAAGTCAACTGACTGTCACACTGAGGGAAGCTTGAGCAAAAGACTTCAATAATTAACGTATCAAATGGAAAGGTTTGTTTTGAGGTTCCTGGGTCCACGACCGGTTGGCCTATTGCTTTGGGCCTGAGGCATACAACATAATACAATGTTGGAAAAACCTCTCATTCACCTACTGGACAGAAATTCAAGGTGTGAGAAAGAGAAACGGAAGTGCCTCTCACTAGACCCTAGCTCTTAAAGTGTCCACTACACCTCAACAGTGTCAAGCCGTTAACACGCAGATCTTTAAGAACTTTTAAGAAAGCACCAAATATGACAGTATGACCCACCCTAATAGTAATCTGGGTAAGAATTGCTCTAGAGGGGTAGTAAATGCACTTCTGCCTCCAAAAAAAAAAAAAAAAAAAAAACGCCCTCAGTGACTCCCCAACCCTGTTGGGCAGGGCATGGTGGTCTCAAAGACCACCCCTTTGTTACCTGCCTATTATTCTCCAAACGGTATAAAGAAAAAAAGTTATAGTCAAACCTTAGGAAAGTTAAGAAACAAAAGACGAGGCTGGAGAGATGGCTCAGCAGTTAAGAGTACTTGCTGCTCTTCCAGAGGACCCAGGTTCAATTCCCAGCACCCACATGGCAGCTCACAACAGTCTGTGACTCCTGTCTTGGAACAGGAGTCACACATTACATAGAGACATACATTCAGGCAAAACACCAATGTACATAAATTAAATACAAATAAATAAAAAGAAAAGGAAAAAAAAGGCTGTGTGTGGTGGCTTGAGCCTGTAATTCTAGTGCCCAGGAGGCTGCGACACAAAATCAACATAAGCCCAAGTCCAGGGTGGGCTCACACAGAAAGTTCAGGACAGCCTGCAATATAGCTCAGAAGTTAAAAGCTCATCTACTACTCTTGCAAAGGGCCCAGCTTTGATTTCCCGTACCCAATGGCAGCTCACAACCACCTCTAAGTCTAGCTGCCACACCCTCTATTCATTTGGGGGGGGGGTCCTGAACTCATGTGTATATACCCACACACACACACAAGCATATGCATAATTTTAAAAAGAATGAAGCCGATATAACACTGACAGCTTTGAGTAAGTTTAAATAGAACCAGCATGGTGGTTTTTGGTGTATTTATGTTTGTTCTGTCTCACTGAGGGACTTTTAAGTTCAAAACAATGAGTTGTATCTTTATGTATAAAAAAGAAAAAGACGACACATGCATATTCATTGAAAAGTGGCACATTAGCATATTCCCTTATCTGTATGTGTGTGAGAGACAGACACAACTCCGAGTCAAAAAACAGAACATTTTACAGGAAGTAAAACATAGACCACATAAGATAATGACACTTGCTGTCACAAACTCCAAGGAGACCTGCTACACTGCCATCACACCCGCTCTCAGAGACAAGAAAAGCTTCTAGCCCCTGCCATCTGTCTGCCCAGGTAACTTCCTACTCCCAACTATTCTTTGTGTAGTTGGTCCTCTGCCACGCTGAGCCAGATTTGTTGCCAGTCAGTCTTCTGCCATGTGGACACACTGGTTCAATCCAGCAATTCTGTATGACAGTAAGCCTTCCCTCCTATTTCTATCTCTATTAAGAATAACTCAGAGGCCATGACTAGTAAGACACCTTTCCAGGTTCATCAGGAGCTGTGTGCACCCACAAGCTATCAGACAGACAGACACATGCCCACGCATGTGTGAGTGAGCGGCCGCCTTCCAATACTCATCCTTCAAGGGTCAGAGTCTGTATTTTCCTATTTGTCTTCTCATCACTCAACAGACAGCATTATGCAAACGTGGGAAAGGCAGGCAGGAAGGCTAAATACAAACTTCATTAGGAAATGAAACTGGTGTATTGGTATACGCCTTTAATCCCAGCACTTGGAAAGCAGAGGCAGGAGGATCTCTGTGACTTCAAGGCCAGCCTGGTTTACAAAGCGAGTTCCAGGACAGCTGGAACTGTAACAGAGAAACCCTGTCTCGAAAAACCAAAGGGGGAAAAGAAAAGAGAGGGAGGGAGGGGGAAGGAAGTAAAGGAAGAAAACCCAAGACCTGGTTCCTTCTGAAAAGAACCATGAGAAAACTCCAGCAATTTCCAAGTAAAATGTCCAAAGACTTGTTACCAGTGGCAGAGAAAGCCACAACTCTTGCCTTGTGCTGACACAATGCGCCAAGTCATGTGAGAGTCTGGTCAAAACCTTGTTTCCTCTGCCTAATCAGGAAAAGTCCTCAAGACAAGGGCAAAGAAAGACACAGTCTTCAGTTGCCCAAATCTATGCCTAAGCGTCCAGTGTCAGAGTTAATTTTATGGGTTAGAAAACTGTGCTCTGGGTAAAGACACGTGCTGACAAACCTATCAACCTGAGTTCAGTTCCCAGGACACACATGCAGGAAAGAGAGCATTGACTCCAGCAAGCTGCCCCTGACCTCCACATGTGCATCGCAGAGACACATGCTAAATAAGATGTTAAAAATATGCCCTGTAAGTTGTTGATAATGTCAGATGACACCAAGTCAGAGTATAAAGAAATTCTCTAGGTTTTTATAAATTATAAATATAAAATCATTTTGTGCTTAAAAAAAAAATTGTAGAGCAAGTTACTTGCTTTCTCTACTGCATTCCCCCCTCCCCCGGGCATCCCCGCCTTGTAAGCTGAGTGGGAATTTTTGTCTGACATGCTCCTCACCAATTAGTCCCTGATCCTGACAGTGCCCAGCATACAGAAGACCTACAACAAACCCAAACAGAATCAGATCAATGATGCACTACAAATCTCAGGCTTGGCTTTAGTTTTTCCCTTTTTCTTGCTCAGCTTTCTTTATAAAGAAAAAGAAAAATCTAGGGGCTGCAGAGATAGTGCTTGTCTCAGGAACTCAAGTACCAGAGTTCAAATCTCCAGAAACACACTGGGAATGTATAGCCAGGACAATCCCTGGGGTCCCCAGCCCTCCATGCAAGCTCCAAGCCATGCAGACGGTCTCAAAAAAAAAAAAAAAAAAGTGAGGGGACCAGTTTCCAAGGTACAATACCTGACGTTGGCCTCTGATCTGCACACATATACACACACCTCTGCACATACATAAACATGCAGACATACATACAAACAGGGTAAAATTTTGAGGGGCTAGAGAGACAGCTGAGGTTCAGATCACCTGCCACTCTCACAGAAGATGCAAGGTTGGTTCCCAGCAACAAGAGTCTCACATCTGCCTGTAACTCCAGCTCCAGGGGATCTGACTTTCTCTCCAGTCCTCCACAGACACGGCACTCACATGACACACTTATACACAGACCTATGCACACATACACATAAATTAACCCTTAAAACAAAACCCCTTTGTTTTTGCTTACAAATAAGTGGGGTAGCTTAGTTGTTCACAATGTGTACCCTAACATGTCTCTAGGAGGTTGAATAACTTTTCCTGGGGTCTGCAAGAGACAACTGAAGCAACAGGCAGCTAGGAGATCTCTCAAGGCCAAATAGCCAACACTGCCCTCAGAAACTACTTTTATCAGAGGAACCACAATTGGTTCAGTCCAGAGCTGGATGTATTCTCCAAGGCGCTGCTATAAACAATAAAGCAATCAGCCAGCAGCAGGGAAAAGGGCCCTAGAGAAACAATGCAGGGCAGGGTAACATGGGCAGAGCTACAGTGGTACCTCCCAGGGGAGCAACAGTAGATGTGGCACTTACAGGAGGGGGCAAAACCTTAATAACAGAGGCCAGTCAATCAAGTCAGCGGCTCCCTGAAGGTAGGAAAACCAGTATCCAAATCTGCTAAACTACATTCATCTAAATATCTAGCAGCCATCAAAAAATAAGTAAAAAGAAAAAAAAATGAGGCATGCAAAGAAACAGGAAAGGGCCATACATCTGAAAAAAGTAACGGGAACTGCCTATGAGTGTAACCAGATAAGAGGCTGCAGGGCTTGCTCCGACTTAAAGAAATAAAGGGGACTGGAGAGATGGCTCAGCCGTTAGGGGCACGGGCTGCTCTTCCAGAGGAAGATTCCCAGTACCCACATGACAGCTCGCAACCATTTATAACAGCAGCTCCAGGAAATCCAACACTCTTTCTGGCCTGCAGGACTCCTGAGAAGCATGTGGTGTACAGACTAGACTATGCTGCCAAAACACCCATACACATAAGTGTGACGACCCTGTGAACACCTGTGATCCCAACACTGAGGAGGCAGGGGCAGCCAGAGCTTGAGTTCTAGTGTGGTTTATCTACATGGGGAGTTCCAGGTCAGTCAGAGCTACAAAGTGAGAACTTATCTCAGATTGCAGCCACAAAAACAAAGAACCATGGCAACATTGTGGTACATAGCAAATCCCAATAGAGAGAAATTTAAGACCAAAACTAGAGGTAAAAAGTACAAAAGAAGTTTTAAAAAAAGAAATCACTGGAGCACCTGATGGTGGGCCATTTTACGTGACAACTTGGCCAAGTTAAAGGATGCCCAGAGAGTTGAGAAAACATCACGTATGGTGTGTTCCTCTGTTCTAGGAGATTAGCATGTGAACTGGTAGATTGAGCAGGGGTGAGCATCCTGACCGATGTGGTCGGACACCAACTGTTTGGGTGGAGAAGTGAAAGAGGTAAGGAAAGAGAAAATCTGTTTCTTTCTAAGCAAGAATATTCGGCCTCTGGATTCTGATCCTTGTTCTTGGGCCCCTGGACCCAGGCAGGAGTTACATACCTTCAGCTCACCTTATGATTGGGTATTTGGACTCCGACTAAATTCTATCACCAGTTGTCTGATCTGATGACTTGAAAGTGTTTCATGGGACTTTCTGTCTTTATCCCAGGAGCCGGTTCTTATAATAACTCTCCCTAGGCTACAGTTTAGATCTTAAATATACCCAAAAGGTGTACACAGTAAAACCTTGTCCCATGCACTGGCACCACTGGGAACTAGTGAGCTCTTTAGGAGGTAGGATCTAGAGAGGAAGCTCAGTCAATGCCCTTCCTGTCTTTGTTTGTAGGGGGGACTTAGGGGTTCTGTTTGCTTGTTTGGATTTTTTGAGACAGTCTTGCTGTGTGGGGCAGTCTGGTCTTGAACTCATAGGGATCCTCCTGCTTCCGCTTCTCTAAGGCTGGGACTATCAGTATGCAGCATCACACTCCTGTCTTTGCATTCTCCACCATGACGGCATACAGTTCCACCACCATGGGCCTAAAGGCAACAGGACCAAAATGTCCATGAACCCTAAACTCTGAAACCATGAATTATAAGTTCACTTTCTCAGGCATTTTCTCAGTGACAGCTGACTAGCACAGCTCATATGTAAAATAAAAGAGAAAAAATTCACTAGAGTTTTGGGATGGCAGAATGCATAAATATTTACACCTACTACAAATACAGCTTCTATAGAGAAGCCCAAAACAGTAGATATGAGCTAGCAGAATAAAGAATTAGCAAAACTGAAGCTAGATCAACACAGGTGACGTAAGCTAAACAACAATGAACAGAACTAAGAAAGGGGAATCTTAAATGTCGCACTGTGGTACATGAGGAAGGGGGAGAAAAAAAAGAAGAAAAAAATCAAGGCTGAATACCTACTAAATTTATTGAAAAACAACTTATGTATCCAGGGGGTTCAAAGAAACACAAACTCCAAGCGGGTTCAACACAAACTCCAAATTCATACCATGTGAAAACGGTAGAAAGTTAAAGAACACCACCACCACAAACCACCTAGGGAGCATCTAGAGAAAATGACGTTATCACTCTGAGGAGCTCCAGTAAGATCCATAGCCAGCTTGCTGAGGACAGGCTTTTGGTTCCCAGTACCAACATGGCAACTCACAAATGTCTATAACCCAATTTCAGAGGCTCTGACGCCCTCTCTTCTGACCTCGCATCAGGCAAGCACATGGTGCACATGCATAAATTCAGGCAAACACTCATACACACAAAATAAGAATAAATGAAGTGTGCATACTCTTGCAACGGACTTAAATTCAGTTAGCAGTACCCAGGTCAGGCTGCTCACAACCACCTGTAACTCCAGTTCCAGGGGATCTGATGCCCTCTTCTGGTCTCTGTGGGCACCCTCACTTGAGGATACATACCCACACACAGATATATACATACAAATTTCTTAATTTAAAATATATGATATAATATAATTTAAAAATGAAAGTCAAATAAAAGTACTCCAAAATAAACAACAGAATCCATTACTAGTCATCCTACAAGAAACGGCAAAGGGCATCCTTCAATCTGACAAAAGTGACCTCAAAAGCTTAACTCAAACAACCCACAAGGAACACCAGTAATTATCCAACTATAGCAGACACTATAAATCTATTTTTCTTTTTTATTAACTGATTTTAATGTAAGTATATAAAAATAATAGACATAATGTATTGCTGAGTCTATAAGATTGGGAAATGCATGAATAATTGCCAACAACAGCACAAGGAAGGTAAGTGGTAATAAAACTTCCACAGGCCAAGGAAGTAATGACAGATGGTAAAAATATAATTACAACAATATATAATGGCAGATGTAAGATCATAATTACAGCACGTTGTTGAGTTTGAAACATTAATAGATGTAAATATGTATAACAATAACACCAGGGAAAAAAGTGTAAAGGAAAATAGAGGTATAGCATTTAATCTTAATTGTATACATGTGGTGCAAGACAGGGAAGAGCACATGTGTGGAGCTCAGAGAGCAACTGTGTGGAGCTGGTTCTCTCCTCGCATCTCTATTCAGGTTCCAGGATGGAATTCAGCCCACCAGGCAGTGGCAAGGCCTTTTGACCCACTGAGTCATCTGAGCAGCTGTATGGGATTAGAATTAAGATAACTCAGTCTAAAGCTGACTTTGATATGCTAAAACAGAACAAAAAAACATTTAAAATACTTCAAAACGGTGAAAACAACAGATTGTTTTCCTTTTTTATTGAGCTATATATTTTTCTCCGCCCCTTCTACCCTCTCCCATGATCCCCATGCCCCCAGTTTTCTCAGATCTTGTCTTTTTCTACTTCCCATGTAGATTAGATCCATGTATGTCTCTCTTAGGGTCCTCTTTGTTGTCTAGTTTCTCTGGGATTATGAATTGTAGGTTGGTTTCTCTTTCTTCAGTCGAGGGACATTTAGGTTGTCTCCAGGTTCTGGCTATGACAAACAAAGCTGCTATGAACATAAATTGAGCAATTGTTCTTGTGGCATGATTGAGCATCCTTTGGATATATACCCAAAAGTGGTATTACTGGGTCTTGAGGTAGGTTGCTTCCTAATTTTCTGGGAAATAGCCAAACTTAAATCCAAAGTGGCTTTGCACTTGTACCAGCTTGCACTCCCACCAGCAATGCAGGAGTGTTCCCTTTACCCCACATCTTCTCTAGCATAAGCTGTCAGTGTTTTCGATCTTGGCCATTCTTACAGGTGTAAGATGGAATCTCAGAGTTGAAAATATAAATTAATTGTAAATTCTACATTCGAATTTTATTAACAGCCAGGCAGCAGTAACACAGAGCCAGGGTACACAGAGAAAAACCAATTTGAGAAAAGTAGAGGGAAAAGAAGACATGAAATATGAAAGACAAAAAAAATAGAATAAATCTAACTACATCACAATAAACATTAGATATGAATGGACCAAGAAATAAAAAGTGATTGAAATGAATGAAAAAATCTAATCACATGCTGTCTTCAGGAAGATTGTAGCTTCAGAGACATACCCAGATAATAAAACAATGAAATAACAACATATAATGGTAGCCAGGCCTTAATCCTAGCACTTGGGAGGCAGTGGCAGGTAGATTTCTGAGTCTGAAGTCAGTATAGTCTACAGAGCAAGTTCTAGGACTGCCAGGGCTACACAGAGAAACCCTGTCTCAAAAAACAAAACAAAAAAAAGATGTATACAGACTCAGACACTTTGACAGCTGACGTTCCTTAAATGAGTGAATGGAGTCACCAGATGACCCAGCAATCCTGGCAATTCTGCTTTTCAACAGATCCCAAAAGAAAGAAAAACACAAAATAAGTTCATATCACCAAGAAACAGAAGATACAGAAAACCCAACATCCATCAATGGGAAAACACAAATTTGGTGCATCCATATAAAGAGACATCATTAGAGACTGGTAAGATGGCTCAGTGGATTAAGGGCTTGCTCTCTGTAAGCCTGGGGACCTGAGTTTGGATCCCCAAAACCCACATAAAAGCCAGGCATGGTAACAGTGCCTAAAACCCCAACACTGGAGGTAAAGAGACAGGTGGATCCCTAAGACTTGCTGGCTAGCCGATTAAGCCAAAACAGGTTCAGTTAAGGACCCTGACTCAAAAAATAAGGCAAAGAGGACTAGCTCAGTAGTTAAGAGTATTAGAGCATTGCTGCACATCCAGAGAAGCAGGATTCCAAGGAGCCAATGTCCTCTTCCAGCCCTGACAGTCACATGCATCATGCGCACATATACACAGAGACACAAATTTTTTTAAAATGTGGAAATTAATAGCTGAAGATACAGACGTCAAAATATGCCCTACACATGCACCTATACACAAAGGTACACAGACACCATTCATCTGAAGAAAGAAATGAAGGATTGATCTATGTCACATCGGACTGTGAGAGCATGCTAACAGAAAGACAACAGTCACAGAAGAACACACATTATACAATTTCAGTATGTAGAAGCTCTGATCAGGGATATCTGGAGACAGATTAGTGACAGCCTAGGGCAGGGAAGAGAGGTACTGTGATAGATAGCTAAAGGGTACAGAACTTGAACCCATGGCCTCATGCATATTGGGCAAATCATCCACCACTCAGCACTCCACCCCAGCAGGGTAACGGATGTATGTGTCGGTGTGTAGAAAACCCCTCCCCTTAAAAAAATGAATTATTTGCAAATGGATGAACTGTTTAGTATGTAAACTATAACTCAGTAAGCCTGCTTTAAATTTTTCATACACATTTCTTGCTGAAGCAATCATTTGGGCAGACAATGTGTTTTAGAGACGTGACATGTGGCCCTGAGTCAGGCACGTGGACACAGAGTTACCCCCATGCAGAGATCCATGATGCTTACTTGGTATTCCTGTTTCTGTACTGTGTTTGACCATGCAGAAAGTTCAATAGCATCCTACTCACACCAGCATGTGACACACTGAATTGTTGTGGTCCCATTCTCCCAAACCCGCCTACAACTTTCCCAGCCTGACCATTCCAGGTACCTGGAATTCTCTCTCATTTTTATGTGGGAATCCAGTATGCCCTGATGAACTGGCTCTCTGCCATAGTTCCTCACTATGCCTGTTTCATGAGCTGGCTAGCTCTGATTCTTCAAGTAGTGAATGCAGATTATACCAAACTAGCACCCCCTAAGGAGCTGTACACTTTGTTTTCCAGGGGCACCTTGAGCCAGCCTCAGAGCCTGTGTGCTGGTCAAAAATAAGCAGCTTCTAATTACAAAGCACACATGCTCTATTCCATTTCAGAATTCAGCCCTGCACCTGACATGGTCACTTCCTGGCCTGGCCTAATAGCTACGGACGTAAGCCCCAACCACAAGTCTACTGTAGAATGAACACATGGCCTTGACAAGTATCTCAAGTACTCTGCTTCGATTTCTCCAACTACAGAAAAGAGGCAGTAATATTCCTGAGGATTATGAAGATTAAGTAATATACATGGAACAGGACAGGCACCATTATTGCCTCTATCTCTTCTGACAATTCCGTATTTGTTGACTTTCATCTTTCCTGCCAGTCCTCATACAAAGCCATGGGGCCACTCCTCATTTTCAAGGCTTGTAATAGAGCACCAGGCACAAGACAAGAATACGGAAGGAACCATACATACAGGTATATGTAAGAAGTGACAGAAAAAATAAGCTTCCGTGGGTCCAACAGTGTTAAAGATTTTAGAAATCACTTTCAAAACACTAGATGGAATATGTGGAATGGGATCTGCCCTGGAAAATCCAGGCTGTCTCACTGTCAGAACTCTCTAGAAAGAATCCAATACTCAAAAGTTAAGAGTGGTTACATAAACGACAGCAATCAACAGAGGGGGTGTTACACAAGCCAACAGAAGGCCTGGGCTAACCCCTGCGCCTGAACACAAAGCAGAAAAACAGCATGGGGAAGACTGCGGAGAGCAACAGCCAAGAGAACGGACCGCGCACCTCTACCTTTCCAGTTCCTCTCCATGCTAAAGATAATCACATAATCATAAATTATAACTGATGGAGCTTTAAGAAAGAAAACTAGTAATGTTGCTAATACCTAAGAAATGATATCAAAAGCAGAACGATTCTAAAACAAGACACAGTGGGAAGAGTTGAGTTTCTGTATTACTCAAACTCTGAATAGGTATAAGAAAAAAAAAAACTAAGTACTTTTGTTATAGTGAATTTTCTTAACAGTGAGTCATTTGTTTTATTTATGTCACGAACAATCATCACTTTGACTCAAGAGTCTTCCTAATTAAGTCCTCTCATTAAGTGCAATCAAAAACAGAAACAAAGCCAGAGAGCCAGCTCAGGGCATGAATGTGCCTGCCCTCAAATCTAATGACCTGAGTTCAATACCCTGGACCCTAGGCAGAAGGAGTGAGCCAACTCCTGAAAACTGTTTCTGACATCCAAATTATACCAAGGTGGCACACATACAAAATAAGTAATAAAATGTATTTTTTATTTTTAAGCTGAAACCTAGAAAGTATACCCCAAGAACTTGCCTTTAGCAAATTTTTCAATTATTTCCCCAGTGCCTCCTAAATTAGAAGCTAACTCAGAAAAAAAAACAAAAAATAGGAAAGAATGTTAGACTCACCCATGACATAAAGCATATGCTTCTCATGTTCATCTACTTATTGCACGCAAACACATGCACACAACTACAAGTCAAATGTGTTTTAATGTGTATATGCCCAGAGAGATATGTATCACTAACATAGGACTATAGATAAAAATGTATAACAAAAAAATTAGTCATAGAACAATCTTTTCAATTGTCTTCACAGGCCAGAAAGTTCTACAATAGCAGCTTTCAAATACCCCAGGTGATAAAGGCGGGAAGATTCTAACAATAAATACACAGTCACTCTAACACTTCTGATCTTCCTACCATCAAAATCTCTTAAATCAATGTCAGAGAGAAAAAAAAAAGCAAAAAACAATTGTCACCCCTTGACATAATTCTAAAAAACAGAGAGCAGTCCTAGAGTCTAAACACAATTATCATCTATGAGACTCTTATTATTCCAATCAGAATTTCTCCTCATTGCCTTCTTTTGCCAAAGGAGCAATCTGTCAAGGCATGTATTAACTACATTGCACTAAATCAACATCTTAACTAGTATGCATGTTTCTTGAAAGCCTTGATCATTCCTTTATAAGTGTTTTATACGATACCCAATATATCAACGCATATCAAACATTTGGTATGCCTTGTTTTTAAAAAGGCAAAAAAGTCTGTTATTCAACTTGGCTTTCCAAAGTGTGGTTCTAAGACACCAAAAACAAACTAATTGGAGTGAGGAAGCCTGCTCTCTCTGTCCAAGAATACTGTTTCATTGTTGTGTCAAAAGAAGCCACCAGAAGAAAGAAGGCAACATGCAGGTTTAGGCTACTTTGCTGAAGCGTCTCTGTGCCCCAGCACCGTTCCGGGGACCTCCTCCTTACCTTTCCCATTTTGCCATGTGGTATACCAGGACAGAGTAAGGAAGGAGGTGACAAACACTAACACCGTGGCCACAGTTCCATTTCGGAGCCTCATCTCATTTCACCATCACACCGGTTCATACGCTTGGGACAACAGCCGGACCAGCCTCTCCTCAGCCACAAGTCAACAGAATCCAGAATGCCTGGTGCTAGAGTAAAAGCAGCAACTGATGAGCGAGACGCATTTCAGATGCAGGGCAGAAGTGTCGTCAGCAGCAACACAGTGGGCAAAGCTCGTCCAGATTGTCTTCGCAGGCTGAGGGCTTCTTTTTCTTCTTCTTCCTGTCAGGCAGAGGAGAAGAGAAAGAAAAGCTTGCTAAATAACGCAAAGCAGAGGTTTCTCCATTTATTATTCAGCAGAAGCAGCAGACTTTGTCAAGGCCACAGTGGATGTGTGGAGAGGACCCCATATAAAAACTATTCATTTCTTACAGCACAATTGTAAGGAAAATTCCAAGAATTCCAAGGAAAAAGGCTTCAAATTTTATTCACTCTTGGCTGGTTCTGTCCGTGAAAAAGACAAAACATTATGGCTACTCATTGAAAGGAAGAAGTTATAGGGTCCAGAGATTCCCAAAGAGACCTCTTTAACAACTGAGCCTCGAGCTTCATCCCATTATTCTGCTGCACAATAACAAGCAATGATTTAAAAAATAAAAACAGGAGAAGGTACAACTATAATGATTAGAAAAGTCAAATGACCTGGATTCCCGATTCAGCTGCCCCCCACCCCCACGCATGCAGTGTGACTCTTTTCATCCGTACCTCCAAGTTTCATCCATGAAATAAAGCAACCAGTCCTGACTCCTCCATATTACGTAAATCACAAAAAGTTTGCAGCTATCACAGCTATTTATCCTCATCTTTTTTGGGGGGTGGGTGGCTTTATCAAGACAGGGTTTCTCTGTGTAACAGCTGTCTGTCCTGGATCTCACTTTGTGAACCAGCTGGCCCTGAACTCAGAGATCTGTCTGCCTCTGCCTCCTGAGTTCATATCCTCATCTTAGGTCTTAAAGAGAAAGCTGGAAATATTTATGCATGCGGAAGAGGTAGCAATCCAGCCCACACTCTTTCAGCAATGGCCCATCCCATCATGTTGCTTTCACTCGGGAAATTGGGAAGATCATTACTTATCTAACTAAATTTCTGAAGAACTGAAAAGAAATGAGGTTGTTAAACACACTTAAGCATAATGCCCAGCACAAAATGGGTTTTCAACAAGTATCAACTGTATCGAAAAGAAAAACAAGCCAACAAATGCAGCCAGCCACTGTGCTGCCCACTCTGTGCACAACTGGCCTCATCCCCTAGGGACATGTCAGCCCATCTGAGATACGTGCTGATTTCTAGTGGCATCCATGGGGCAGCACCACAAGATGTTCTTGGTGATACACTAAATGACCCTCCGGGGGAGTAAGTTAATGCACCCCCCAAAACAACTAAGGAAGCCAAGAGACAAATCTCTCGGTGGGAGGGCATGCCTGATTAAAGCAGCCATTTGCAAGCAATTCACAAACTACCACCTCAGCTATTTCTCAGCACAACAAATCACTGGAAATCTCTACTAGCCAAGAAAGACCACAGGGATAAATGACAAAGAATGATGGTGATGATAGCCGCCGTAATTCACTGGCTTCTTCCTTCATTCTGGGCCCATTACATGGCTTAAACCTTCACTAAGTCCTCACGGGGCAAGCAGTGCAAACCCTATTTTACACAAAAGGAAAGAAACCCCATTTTGAATAACTTCTAAGTCCAAGTTCTCTTTTGTTTTGTTTTTTGTTTTTCGAGACAGTTTCTCCATGTAGCTCTGGCTGTCCTGGAACTCACGCTGTAGACCAGGTTGGCCTCGAACTCACAGAGATCTGCCTGCCTCTGCATCCTGAGTGTTGGGATTAAAGGTGTGTGCCACCATGGTCCAGCTAAATTCAAGTTATCTGCCGCTTTCTGTCCCACAGACTGAGCATTTACACCACAGCAGGGTAGGGAGTCTCCAGGATGCTCTACAGCTCAAATGAAACGGGGGAGCTTTCTGAGTGTTAACTTGGTTCAACAGAAAATGCAGATTTAAAAAAAAAAAAGTTTTCTACTCTATAGGTAGCACAAATCCGTTACAGTATAAATCGCAAAACACACAGAAAATTTCACAGTCCAAACATGCAACTTTAAACAAGTTTCCCACTTCCTGTAGCCTTTGGCTAATCCCTCGCTCCTGAGTCCCCAACAAAGCATGCCTGTTAGTCTCTCTGGCCAGTAGCTCTAATTTCCACATAACATTCTAGATATACTGCATTCCACTGCATCGCCTCCTGTGAGTGCCTGAGCACGGGGTGTTCCAAAGAGGTTCTCCAAGTTACCCTTGCTAAAGCTAAACTTATTCGTCTCCCATGGTTAACATAACTTTATCACAACCATACCCATGCTGACTGTTTACAATCAAAATCCTCATGGCAAAAAAAAAAAAAAAAATCAATAATGACTTCTGATTATAAAAACAGAGCAGTATATAACAGTATATATACACTGTATAACTTGTAATTTTAAATCTGGTATGACATTATACAAACATGTTTTTCATTTTCTGTACATATATAATATAGCCATATTTTGCTTCAGAAAGGACTTTGTTCTAGAAAAAATCTGGTAATTAGAAAATATTCAGCTGACACAAATCAGGAAACAGACGTGCAAAATCAAAAATGATAGTTTAAAAGATTTTATTAAGCCAGGTGATGGTGGCACACACCTTTAATCCCAGCATTGGAGAGGCAGAGGCAGGCCGCTCTGAGTTTGAGGCCAGGCTGGTCTAGAGAGTGAGTTCCAGGACAGTCAATGATACATAGGGAAACCCTGTCTTGAAATAAAACCACCTGCCCCTCCAAAAAAGTTTTTGTTAAATACCAATGAAGCCTATATAAATGTATAAAAGCAGGTAGACAAAATGAATTCTAACGCCAAAGTATACTATAGATAGACCACCCATAACACCTAAAAGCACATGGAATATTAAATAATGGATCTGAGAAGTTAGTAAACTCTCGTTGGGAGATAATACTTAGAATGAATTTTACTAATACGTTCTGACATCTCAAAGAAAAAAAAAAAAACAAGTGTTCTACTCCACAGGAATGCAGCTATACATTTTAAATCAGTGTTCCCAAACCAAGCTTCACCTTCACCGTGAGGCACAAGTGAATGAAATCTCCAGAGGGGAGCAAACAGAACAAGCCTGGAGCCCTTAAAACACCGCAGGCAGCTGTGCAGCTGGCTCATTAGACACAGGTGACCTACATTTGCATCAGCAGCCACACATGTGAACACCTAAATATCACCATCACCTTAGGACTGTCCCAATCACTTAATACAGCTTGATCTTTAAACAAAAAGGTAATGGCTACAGTTACTACTTGCCATTCCTTCATCCTCCCAAAGACCAGTGCAAGTTTCAACTCCAGACCTCAGAACAAGAAATGTTTTATTCCAAGATTTAACAATCTTTCATCTTAAAAAGAGGGGGAAAAACAGTAATGTAAGAATTGAGTTTTTAAAGTGTTCTCTGAAATATCCCATATGTTCCATGGATGAGAACACTTTGCTTAACATTTGGCATATGTCTTAATCAGCATCCCACAGACAAAACAGAGGTGCCTGAAAGAATAAATGGCACGATTCATGACACCCGGGATCAATGAACACCATGACGTAAGCCTGCACAACTTTATAAACCACAATTATGAAAAACGCATGCCTTTTCCACTTACAGGGCATAAATATTTCTTTTATACAGCTTACATAATGTCATCGTCTAGTATATCTCAGGGCTTACACTTAGGGGTTAAAGGAACCTATGTCACCATACCTGTTAGTAAAACTAAGCATTTGGAAGAGAAAGGAGCCTGAACCACAAAGCGCGTGTTACTTGATTCTAAATTTAGATTTTTTTTTTTGCATCCAAGTGAACAACTGTGTCATTCTTTATCTCTTATCAAATAATTTGTCGGGCAGCAAAAGCACAACAGCAAAATAGATGGCAGGCACGAAGAAGATAGCATAGTAGTATCTACTGCTATTTCCTAATTCCGAATGTAAGCCATGAACGCGCTCCCGGGATGGCAAGGCTTCGAGAAATAAAAGCGGGCGCGGGAAGCGTACAGCTGCCAACACTTAACGCCATGCTTTCCAGATATCACCTGGCACACCTGGAGAGCTCCGAGACCCCACCTGGGGATGCACGGGGTCGGGGGAAAGAGGGGTCCCACTCGCCGCTTCCTTGAGATGGAGGAAACCCAGGCCTGGGAGGAGGCGGGGGCTCGCTTCTCTGGTACCTCAAGCACATCTTAGTCCCCCGCCGGCAAGCGGCCCCCGCCCTACCTGCCCCACGGCGGCGCCACCACCAGCCCTCCAGCGGTGGGGTCCTGCCCGCAACTCTTGTCCTCTCGGCACGCGCACACTCCACTGCACTTTCCCCCTTGAAGTCCCGGAGTTCCGCGCGAGGCTCCAGGCCGGCCACCCGGCGGGAGAGCGGAACCGAGGGGCGGCTGCGGCGGCGACGATGCGCTGAGGGCGCCCGGCCCGCGCCCCGTTCTGAGGCCCCGTGTGCGCAACCAGACGCCGGCCTCGGGACGCACCGGCTTCGCTGCCAGCAGGTGGAACCTCCGCGGACCCTGCCGGGTCCTGCCTGTCTGCCCCCAGCCCGGAGCCCCGCGCTCCTCACCTGCCGCGAGCCAGGGCGCTTCTACCGCGGCCGCCGGCGACGCTGCTGGAGCCGCCTCCGCCGCCGCGGGCCGCGCGCCCCGCCCTCGACAGGGCCCGCCCCCGCCAGTCCCCGCCCCAGTCCCGCCTGCCATTGGCCGCCACGGCCCCAAGCGAGCCGCCTCCGATGCCATTGGCCCTCCGGCCTGTCACTTAGCGGCGCAATCGAGCAGCCTATATATTTCTCCCCAGCCCTTTCCCCTGCATCAGTGTCGCGGCCCGGGCTGGAGTGGAGCCGATGCATCTGGCTGCACCTTCTGGCCTGAGTGCATGCAGCACCAGTAGCCAACAAAGGCCCCAGTGAGCCCTCAGCGAGCAACCTGGCCACCATGGCCTTTCCACCTAGCTCTGGGTTCCATCTCCTGGCGGTCCAGGCGCGGTGACAGATGCTGGCTCTAATCCAACCACAATTTCTAAGGCCCACCATTCCAAACATCTCACTGTCAGCCCCAATGAAAAACATCAGTATCCCCATTTCCCAGGAGGAGGCAGAGATGCGGGGAGGACCAACTGGAGCAAATAGAAACAAGAAATATGACTAGGATAAATACACTCTATTCAGTGCTAATGTCTCTGATTTTTTTCCACTATGTGATGCCTTCCCTTCTCTCTTGAGAATATGTCTTATCACCATTTCTTAAAGTTTAAGGTTGACCTCAAACCCAAATAGATAAACAGGGTTGATCTACCTATAAAAAGCTTGAGTGAGTAGCCTGTCCATTTGGGACCCACTAATAATTAACTAACCTTTTGTACATAATCTTTTAGATATTTACCCTATACCAAGCCAGGTAAGTGTTAAGATCTTTAATTGCATCTTATCATATGTTAATCCCCATTTCTCACATCTGAGCACAAAGGTTAAAGTGTTTACCCATGGTTACACAGCTGATAAGATAAAGGATGTGTTATCCTTACTGTCTCCATAATCTTCCCACCCACCCTGCAAACATTTACAAAATATCAAAGGACCACAGAACAAGGAGACAGCCTTATTCTGGCCAAACTCTGGGGTAATAAACAGACTCTTATCAGAATACAATAATTCAAAAATGGAAAATTCTAACATTTTAGACAACGTCAGAGTGAGGGATTTTTGTTTAAGAAGAAAGAAAATCTCTTTATTTTGTCTTAAAATTAGTCATTAATAATTAGCTATTATATTTGTAGTTTCTTATCAAATCTTCTGTAGCAAGATTTCTCTCCATCATTCCTGAACTGTTTTAAAGATTCAAAGAGAGACTCCCTCTTCCCCAGGCTCCACACCAGTTTAGAGGAAGTACACAGAATCACTGTGGACACAGCTGGAGCCTAAGGGGAATGATACCCAGTGGCAACTTTGCTTTCTACTTGGGGGTAAAATGGAGCAAAATTCTCTGTATGCTGTGACAGAAACACTGCCCTTGAGCAACCCAGCAATAGACCTCGTGGAAGATACAAGCAATAAAGATGGAGCCCATACCAGATGCAATGTTTGAAACGTGGTTGGGTTGAATTACTAAAATTCTTTTGGCCGGGTGGTGGCATTGCACGCCTTTAATCCCAGCACTCGGGAGGCAGAAGCAGGCAGATCTCTATGAGTTCGAGACCAGCCTGGTCTACAGAGCTAGTCCCAGGGCAGGCTCCAAAGCCACAGAAAAACCCTGTCTTGAAAAACCAAAAATAAATAAATAAAAATAAAATAAAATTCTTTTGTAAGCATAGACAACCCAGGTCTTGTTATCCAGGGCTCTTAATGACAGATCATCCCACTGTTTCCTGCCGAGGAAGAAACGATTGCCATTTGACAAGAAAGAAAGCAGTATTTGGTAAGATCATCTAAAAGCCATTCTCCTGATATCCCTGCTTTATGTACAGCCAAACTTGGGAATTTGGCAGATATGAATAGTTATTTAGGCAACGAACAATGATGAGATCAGAATCTCCTTGATTCCAGAGCCTTCTAGAACTCTATATCTCCACTTGCATCTTCAGCATTGCCAAGTTTTATGATGACCGGCTAAAAATTAGGACACATTTCCGCTGTCCTTATTTTTTTCCTTCTTGGTAAATGAAGGAAATGAAAGTATTTGCAGACATTTTCTAAGCAGAGACAAATGTCAGATGAGAAAGGGAAATGGGAAAGATGTGTTGTGGTTACAGAGTGGTAACATTCAGGAAGACTATATATATTCAGGCAACCTCCCTGGACTCTGGTTAGTGGAGAAACATCAGAAGCCAACCAGAACAAGACAATGTCCACCCTTTGAGGACCTTCTATAATTGTTTGTGCATTTATTTTGTGTGGTCACGGGTGCACCACTACTGCATGGCACTCATGTAGAGGACAGAGGTCTACTTGCAGAGTCCGGGCTGCTGGGAACTAGGCATTGAACTCAGGAGGTCAGACTTGGAAACAGGTGCTTTTAATGGCTCAACCATAAAAAGCCCAAGGGAGGTGGGGGACGGTGTATGCCTTTTTTCATCCTTTACTGCCCTTCTAGCAGAATAAGAACAGTTTTCCTAAGAAAGTGTGGAGAATTTGCCATGATTGTATGTGTCTCAAACTAGTCACATTATTTCAGAGGAAAATGCGGCTTTTAGTGGGTTGAACTAAGACATGGGAATAGTGAGGAATATGCCTCCTAGGTGTGAGTTAGAATCCATGATTGAGTCCACTCTATTTTGCAGCATTCACAATCTCAAATTTTCCAGCTATGTCCAACTGTTTGACATCACTTTAAAAGCCACATAAGTAATGAAAGTTTGATAGCTAGTTCACGAAGGGAGACAGGATGGAAAGCAAATACCCACCCTGGGTTTCGCTTCTTGGGAAATGATTACCTGGGTTTGAAAGATCGCTTCAATTGCTAAGGCAAGGTGGCCCATATCTGTAATCCAAGCACTCAGGAGGTTGAGACAGGAGGATTACAAGTTCAGGCCAGCATCAGTTACACAGCAGTTTGAGACCAGCTTGACCTACACAAGACTCTGTCTCAACAAAACAAATCTGTCAAAACAGAAGAACCGCCACCACGACCTGTGGAATTAATAATCAAAGACAGTTAGTCCGATCCTGAGTCTGATCAATTTCTGCCTTGTTTTTTTTTAATCTCTTCATAGTGACTGTCCCTCTCTCGCACTGCCTTTCATAACTTTTCTAGTTCCGTGGTTTCTCCTTTCGCCTTCACACTATCAGTAAATTGGAACCAAGAAATTCAGCCTGTAACTTCAACATTCTATAGTCCAAGGGTTCTCAACGTTCCTAGTGCTGTGACTCTTCAATACAGCCCCTCATGGTGTAGTGACCCAACCATAAAATTATTTTCGTTGCTACTTCATAACTGTAATTTTGCTACTGTTATGAATCTTAATGTAAACATCTGGTTTTCTGATGGTCCTAGTCGACCCCTCTGGGAAGGCCATTCAACTCCCAAAGGGGGTCACGACCCACAGGTTGAGAATTGCTGCTGCCATAGTCTGTCCCTGACAAAGCTGCTGAGCCATGGCTGTTCTTTACAAAAATGTTCACTCTTTCACTAGACATTGTCTGTCCCCCACCCGCTCCCTACAAGGGCCTATGATTACAGAGGCAGCTGGTGCCTCCCCACAGAGTCTCACAGACTAGCGAGAGACTTGGATAAGTAATTAAACTCTGGGCAAAGCGCAGGAGCTGGGCAGTGATAGCAGGAGGCCATTAATCAGATTCTCGGGGCAGGGAAGGCTTCCTGGAAGTGACATTCAAGCTAAAAGCAGACTACTCACAGGAAGCGAATCTTTTCCTTTTATCTCTTTGATGGTGAGTGTTTGGCAGAAGGTCTTTCATGCGCTAATCAGTTTCCAAGAAATCAAGCTCGATATTGCCAGGCTGTTTTGTTTTTGTTTTTGTTTTCCCATCCCATCCCTCCCTGTATTAGCAATCAGACCGGTGTGGTTTACACGTGGTTACACATGGTTATAAACAGAATCCTGGCATCCTGAGTTGGGTCCGTGCTCAGTATATGGGCTTGAAGTGTTTGTGACAGCACCTGCCCATTTTACACATGGGACTTCACTGCAGCCTTGGTTCTGAACACACATCACCTGCACTTTGTACTTGGCCTGCTATCACCCACACAATGCCCGCAGTGCCTCAGTTCAGACTTGAGACCACTATATGCTCAGCTTGCAGGGTACAATGTACAAAGTGTCTTGCTTTTATAGAAACATGATGCTTTAATTATAGAAAACAACAGCGTTTAATATTTTCCTACTGCTGCTCCTCGGCGTGCAAACATTAAATTAGTATGTCTTTGGTTTATATTGTGTTCAAGTGTTTGACTTTAAAATTTGCTACCTGAGCCAGTCACGGTGGCCTTTAAACCCAACACTCAGGAGGCAGAAGCCGAAGCAGGCAGGTATCTTTGAGTTTTGAGTTCAAGACCGGCCTGGTCTACACAGTGAGTTCCAAGCTCTGTCTCAAAACAACAAAAAATTGCTGCTTAAGTTGCTGACTTGAATTTCATTGAAAAAAAAAATCATTAAATGATATTTTGGCTGGGGATTAGGAAAGAATTTCCAACAATTTCTGAGATGGCCCTAAGCTTCCTTATGCCATTTTGTACTATGTATTTTTGCAAACCAGTGTTCTCAACATTACTGATTATATAATCAAAATATCAATCAACTGTGAAAAGCATTGAAGATGTTCCATATCCTGCAGCATCAAATATTCAGTCAAGATTTAATTCTTTTTGTGAAAATAAACAAGCACATTCATCTCATTAGTATGCAAATTTGCTTTTATCTTTAATTAATGTTGAAAATATATGTATAGCAGAGACTTGTTTTAAAATAAATTTCTTTATAACTTATTGTCAATAAATGTTTGGCTTATATATGTATTTCATATACCTATATACAGTGTCATATAAAAATTTCTCAGGTGAAAGGAATTCTAAAGTGGAAAATTTTAGGAAACCATAATCTAGTGGACCTGGGATCACCTGGGACATGAGAGTCTGGACTAAATGGTGCAGACTTGTGATCCCAGGCACCCAAGAAGTTGAAGCAGAAGGAGTACAAGTTCAAGACCTGTCTGGGCTGCAGAGTGAGTTCAAGACTAGCCTGAGAAACTTAGCAAGACCCTGTCTCAAAACAAACAGTAAAATAAAGGGCTGGGCATGTAACTCAGCAGTAGAGTACTTGTCTAGAATGGAAGAGAACCCCGGTTCAAACCCCATACTGAAGTGGGGGACCATTAATATTTAGTTATACATGAGACAGAGAAATGAAAATAGAGAGACTAATTCACAGTGTGACCCTAGCTGGTCTGGAATTTTCCACACAGACCAGACTGGCCTTGAGTTAACAGAGATTTGTCTGCCTCTGCCACCCACATGCTATGTTTAAAGGTAGGTACCACCATCCCGGGCTGTAGAATATTTTAGGATAAAGACCACAGACTTACATAATATAATCAGACAGGACATACAACACTAAGAAATTGGAAGAGAATATAAATGGGGCCAACCACCACATTTGTGTCAGTCAGGTTTCTACTACTGTGATAAACCACCATGACCAGAAGCAACCTATGGAGAAAGGGTTTGCTTTGGCTTCAAAGGAAGTCGGGGCAAGAACACAAAGCAGAAACCTGGAGCAGAAGCCATGGAGGAGTGCTGCTTACTGACTTGCTCCTTACGGCTTGCTCAGCTTTCTTATACCATCTGAGACCACCCGGCGAGGGATAGCACCACTCACTGTGGACTGGACCCTCTCATGTTAATCTTTAAACAGGAAACCACACCACAGGCTTCCCCATAGGCCAGTCTTACAGGCATTTTCTCAGTGGATA
The DNA here is from genome assembly GCA_028555095.1 of Dicrostonyx torquatus. Taxonomy (NCBI): domain Eukaryota; kingdom Metazoa; phylum Chordata; class Mammalia; order Rodentia; family Cricetidae; genus Dicrostonyx; species Dicrostonyx torquatus. The sequence continues at coordinate 2,550,535 of JAQHUG010000122.1, forward strand.
GTCCTCTCTCCAGATAACTCTAACTTGTGTCAAGTCGACATAAAAACTAACCAGGACAGCATTTAGTGAAGTGCACATTAAGGCCCATCCAAATGAGAGAGAGAGCGCAGAAAGCTAAGTTATTCTTGCTTTTAATTTGTACTCCCCCTCCCCGCCCACCACTCCAGTTCCCATTACTGAGGCGTATGGTTCAGACAACAGCCAGACTGTGTGGCTCCCTCACAATGGCATTAGAAGACCATGCCACACTTAAGTACTGCCACCAGTGGTATTTACATAATGTGTATAAGACGCTGCGAAACCATTGTCAAGAAACCTCTAAAAAGAGACTCCAAATGTCTTGCTGGGCGCAGGATGCTTCCCATACATCCTTTAGGATGGCACAGCAATGCTTTGCGGCAGCCAGAACTCTTTTGCCATGATGGTTTCAGAGGCTCGGAGGAACTGTTTTTCTCTAAGTGACTTAGTCACCTCATTAAGGCTGAGTCACTTGTTTTTATGATACTCGATGTGTATTCAGAAGGCATGATGGATGGGACTTGAACATGAGAGAATTATAGCAATGTTGGAATATCCCCTACCCCCATTTCTTTCTTTTTTTTTTCTTTCTGAGCTTGTCATGCATCTGAAATCTGCCCATGCATAAAACCAATTTGAGTAATTCAACCCTTCCACTGTCAATACATTTCAAACAAGTTCAAAACCCTTATTCGCATAATACAATTAGGACTGTGGCTATCAGTAGTGGATAAATGGGGATCTGGGCTACTGGATCTCTGCTAATTTTTCATTCATTGCCTGAACATCCTCCAGAAAGTGTATCCATCATAATCTAGCCAGGAGAGGAGGAAGAGCAGGGAAAGGGAAGGGAGGGGAGAGAAAGGAGAAAGAAAGAAGAGAAACAGAGGGACAGGAACGAAGGGGAAACGTGAAAGGGGGTGAAAGGAGAAAATAAGCAGGGAGAGGGAAAAAGGAGGGAAAGCAGGGCAGGGAAGAGGAGGAGGAGGAATCCGGAGTGCTGGGCTTACAGGTGTGTGCCACCAGACCGCAGTCTATTTAAGGCATTTTGTACACAAGGAACACACCATGGGCTCTGCTTGCCGTGCTGCTGATGAGGCAGGAAAAACAATGCTGAAAGAAAGGACTGAAAAGCCAAGAGGAAGCAGGATGGATGGCGAGGCTCCTGGGCTGGCATCTGCTAGGTACTCCTAGAGAACTGCTGGGGTTGGTTCGGAAAGCCTGAACCAACTGGACAGCTGGAGAAGGAATTGCCCAACCCTTGCTGTTCTTGCAGCTGTTGCTAACAACCTCCAGCAACCGCCACACCTGCAGACAGAGGCAGGAGCAGGAAGCATCTCTCTTTCCTCTGCCCTCTGATCTCCCACCACGACTCCTTGTAGATCTTAACCGGAAAAGCCAGCTGGTTATAGAGGCCAGGAAATGTTGCCAGCCAGCCTCCCCCACAACGCATGACTCCAGCATCATAGGGCAGATGTTAGGAAGGCAACTTGTAAGACTCGATGAATAACCAGCCCAGTGCCAGGCTTACAAAAACCATGGCAGGCATTCTTTCCAGCTAAAGCAAAAGTCCATCCTGGAAACTGAGGGACTAGAGACCTGCCTACTTCTCTGATCTTCCAGCTCAGCAGGACTCATAGATTTTAAAAAGATGCCTCTATCATCCCCATTGCTCCTAGAAGAGGTGTCTTGCCTTTCTCAGGACATCACAACCAAATCTCTAGAAGGACTTCTCTATCAAACCCTTGTCCTATGAGTAAAATGTAAGCTGTGATTGCTAACACTGCCCCCACAGTCTCCTTCATGCCTCACTAGAACCTCATTCTATATGGGTCCCTCAGCAGAACCAGGCCCTCACTTCCACACAGGGGCACTATGCCCCTGGCCCGCTCATTCTCTGTCCCATTCTGCCACCCTCATTGGCAGTTTCTAAGGTTCAACTTGATGCCACCTCCTTCATCCAAGCTTGGGAGAGGTGTCCACCACCAAATGAAACCTTTCACATCCTGAGTTTCTAAGCTGGGGATGGGTGTTACACGGAGATTGAAGAAGGCACAAGCGGGAGAGAGCTTTCTTTCAGTCTTTGAATGGGCTGAAGGAACCCCAGCCCCTTTGGAACACTCCAACTACAAGCAACTCAGCTGCCATGATGCCTGGGAGCAACGTTTTCTCTGTTTTCTTGAGAGTTGATGAGAAGGCAGCACAGCATACTGAGGTGCCAGCCTGCTGCCAGGGTCTTTCCGCTGCCGCCTCCTGAGGGTGGGCATCACCTCATTCAGCACTGCCTGCCTTGTAGACACGCGGAGCTTCGCAGGTGGCTGTAGACCGAATTAAAGAGGACCACGTGGGACAGGAAAGACTCGATCTGAACTTGAAGAACTGGAGTCGGATTTGGAAAGGGGAAGAGGTCCCACGTGCTTGGTCACAAAGAGATTAGCACATCCTCGGTGCTCCTAGCACCTGACCAGGCTGGCCCTGACTCAGAGGACGTGAACAGAGGCATCATGGAAAGCATGGATGCTATGCAAGGGAGTTTGCAAGGCAGCCATGAGTGGAGAGTCCTGAAGATCTCTGAATAGACTGAAAGGATTATATCAAAAGATACTCAAAGGTGAATATAATATATAAAGAACCTATACATATGTATGTTTGTATGTATGTGGAATAAATTGGATAAAGGAAGTCTGTCATTGATACCAGCTAGAAAACTGCTATAGTGATTTTATCTGAATGAAAAAAAAAATGGGCCTCATTTTGACCAAAACCAATATATGTCCAAATATGTATCTTTCCTAAAGGCACTGAGTAAATTTGCTCATTATTTTGATTTTCTTCTCCTAATCTGACAGCGGTCTACAGTTACTATCACAAAACATAAGAGCAGATAAAAGAGAACAAAGGCTTGTCTTTCTTTACATGACCAAATGTTCTAATGTTCATGTCTTCAAAAGAAAAAAAAATGTCGTGTCCCTTCAGTAGTGAACTGTGGGGAAAACGAAGGTGTCTCTACAAAAGGAAGCTTCAAGAATTATGCATCGTATGATGGATTTGTTCCAGTTCACAATTACAAAGGGGTGTGGGAAAGCAGAGAGAGCTTCAGACATCAATAAAATAGAAGTTCGGTCCAAGTACGCATCAATAAATCTTCTAAGATAATCTTCACAGAGCACATGGGGAACCTAGTTCTTATCAAATTCTTTGAAAGCTTTTGGGGCCCTGAGCTTTCTGCGTAATTAACAAATGCTCAGGAGACACATACTGTGTGAGTGAGCTGCTCTGGTTCTTCAAAGGGACTGAATGGAGAGGCTCCTGCAGCTGAGCAGTCGGTCCCTCCCAGTTACAAAGCAGAAGAGCAGTTGTGTGGAAGAGGCGCTCACCCAGTGATGGAGATCCATGTCTTGCATCAGCAGCATTCCTGTTCCTTCGCCATGGGGCCTCAGGCTAGTTTCTAACCTTGGGCCGGCTTCCAGCCAGTCCATCCTGATTTCTGCATCTTTGTCTTTCATCAACTGAACTGCTGCTCCATACTCTCTTCACAAAGAACATTTTGTTCCCTAGTTTCCCTCTATGTGCCCTTGCTATCTGAAGGTTTTTTTTTCCCACACAGAACATGCAAATTTATTAAGTGTCATTTTCCTAGGAATTAATCAAACTATATCTATCCAGAGAGAAAGAGCAAGAATCAGAATTCTTTTTGTAACCCTGGTTTCTCTGTCACAAAGACAGGCAGACACACAACCCATGGGGCCTTAACACTCAGCCCCCTCCCCAGTGGGATTGAGTGTAAAGGGCTGAGACCAACAGAACTCATCAAATTCACCTTTGGAGGCCACTGAAGTGAGGCTCCTTCACTGACAGAACAGGGACAGAAACACAAAGGCTAGAGCAGGTAGAAGCAAGGTGTGAGCCACACAGAAGCTAAGGGCAGAGAAGAAAGTAGAGGGAAAAGGTTGGCATAGGGGAGAAGCAGAAGGGACAGGATGGTCAACACATAGGGAGGAGCTGGAGCTGCTCCCAGACCTGTTGCTGTGGGGCACCAGGAATGTCCACTGAGGGTTTGAAATAGTCCTTGAGGCTGTGGGTCATCCTGGGCTGTGCTCCTCCTGCTCTTCTCAACATTTATCCTGAGAGTCTATGAAGGGGAACATAGAGGGACTGAGAGCTGAGGAAGGTGCCCATTTTCACAGTAGTTCCTGACGGTTTGTGTGTGTGTGTCTGTGTGTCTCTGTGTGGGTAAGCCTGATAGTTCTTACAATGTCACATGGATGCATTCACATGTAAACAAAACATTCTAGAACTGCCGGCTTACAAGATTCCCAGACTATCTATATCTCACTATGTAGTCCAGACTGGCCTAGAACTTGGGCTCCTCCTGCCTCAGACTCCTGAGTGCATGGATTAAAGATGTATGCCACCACACTTAGTGAAACGTTATTTCATTCTGAATCTCAAATTTAAGACAATTGACCATGGTGGCAAGGAGCAGAAGTGATTAAGTATGCAAGGACCTTAAGGCAGCCAGTTGGCCCTCAGTCCATTGTCTGGCAATGTGAAATTTATCAGCGCAGAATCTACAGGCTTGTCACATCTACACCAAAATGACCTAGTTCTCATCACAGTCGTCATGCTATTTCTGTTCCAGGCATCTTACTGAAAACCTAAACACAACGTGATCGGTTCCCATGATAAGTCCTCTTTCATTTCATCATTAGCCAGCACCACAGACATGATCATGGTTTGGGTTTTTTTGTTTTTATCACGTTTATAACTTGCTAACCTGAATTCTAGCTCATTCCACATAAGGACACTGCCAAGTACTGAAGAAGAACTGGACTCTGAAACTTTTAGAAGAACGTGGATTTGACACCATAGCCTTATAAAGAGAAAATAGAAAATTACTCAATGCTAATAGAAAAAAATAAATTGGAATTATATTGGGAAAGTGCCCCGAAGTATTTTCCTTAGATGAGAACTGTGTTCTCATTAGAAAAATCTGCAGGGTGCAGAGCTCCCATCACCTAATGGTCTCTATGTGTTGTTTCATTACACCAGGCTTGGGAGACAGTTCAGTGGATAAAGTGCCTTGCCATGCAAGTGTGAGGACCTGAGTTTAAATCCCCAGAAGTCAGATAAAAGTCAGACACCGTAGTACATACGTATAATGCTAATCCCAGAGTTCTTACAGCAAGATGAGAGGCGGAGACAAGAGAATCTCCAGGGCTCACAGAGGAGCCAGCCTGGCATCTGCAGCATGGAATAAGAGGCCCTGTCTCAAAGTGGAAGGCAAGGACTGATTTCTGAGGCTGTCTTGCTGTGATACTTACATGAATGTCTATACATCATACACACACACACACACACACACACACACACACACACACAGACAGAGAGAGAGAGAGAGAGAGAGAGAGAGAGAGAGAGGAAAAGTACAAGAAAAAGGCACATGGTAGCAAAAATTCTAATAATGGGAAGGCAGAAACAGGCTTGAAAGCCAGCTGGTGAGCCTAGGGTACTAAGTGAACTCCAGCCCAGTGTGAGAGAGCTCCCTATCTCAACAAAATGAAACAACCAACACTGATACGCCTTGGGGAAAGTGATGTCTAAAACATACGGCAAAATAAGGCCTCCTCTCTATAAGAGCAAAGGCCTGCGGCTCCTTCATCTTCCGGACCCAGGAGGAAAAGCCCTTGTCTTGGCCTCTGCTGAGAACAAATATTTAGAAACTGTCCTCACGGACACACCATCACTCTTTGATTATATGGAATATTCCTTCCTGTTCAACAAATATTTATGGAGCGGCTTCCTTGTGCTTGTACACGCAGCTAATACGGCTCTGCCTGATGCCTGAGAGACAGGGTAAGAAGCCTGACAAGAGACAGAGCAGGGTTGGGCCTGGGAGCTGGGCATTTGGGCCTGCTTGTCTGCTTCCTGGAGTGGGGAACTGTCACCACTAACTTGGGGATTTGGACTGTATTACATAAACAAGAAGCCACTGAGCTCTTTTGAGAATGACCTGCTCGGAGCTATGCCTCAGGAGATTCCCCTGGGGACAGCTGGCACAGTAAGTGGAAGGAGAGGAGGGGAGTGTGGGTCCTCTGAGCAGGAGCCCATGGGTCCTCACTGAGGCTGCCTCAGGGACCAGATGAGAGGAGAAGGCAAAGGGGAAGCTTTGAGAGTCAAGCCCCAGGTCAGGCTGCGGGCTGCATTCCAGATGAAAGCAGCGACTATGTGAAGGCATTCAGGAGGAAGATGACTTCATCAGGGCCCTATGACCAGACTGTTAAGAGACACATCATCACTGCTGGGAAATGAGCGTTAGACCTTTAGAGAAAGGAGCAGGAACAGAGATCGGTGACGGAGGGCTTGCTTGGCGTCTGCAATCCTCTGGTATAAGCCTCAGCATAGAGAAAACAAAACTAATAATAATAATGGTGGTGGTGATGATGATGATGAAAGAGCTAATCAAACAATTCAAAAGAAAGGTGAGGAGATAGGAGACAGGTGGAGAAAAATGGGACTTATCCACTCTTACCCCCAGGAGCTAGTTCAGGGGAGCAATGTCAGCTAATAGCCATGTGGCCATTTGTGAAGGAGCAAGGTCCTAGGAGGCATCTCCTTCTGTCTCATCCCACCCATTGTATGAGCTGTTAGGTGGGAGAGGGAGCCTGTGCTCTACTTTCTTTTCTGGCTCTACTTTCTTTTCTGGCTGAAGTAATGGCCTTCTAGTTTTCATTTGAAGATAAGAGACAGTTGAAGAGTCAGAAAGAAGGGACTGAGCTGGGCTGCGGCTCAGTTGGTGGACTGTCTAACATGCACCGTGCAAGGCAAGATGGTAGGGTGGCCCAGGTCTGAAATCCCAGCACCAGAGAGGAAAATGCAGGAAGGCCCAACGTTTAGAAGTCCTCCTCAGCTACATATAAGACCAGAGACCAACCTGGGATGTATGAGATCCTGTTTCTAAACAAACAAACAAATAAACAAAATGTGCCAGTTGATAATCATGGTCTCCCATCGCTGGCTAGACAGTTTCCATCTTAGTTCTGGTCATTCCTGGCATTGCTGCATTTAGTGTGCACATGTGTGTATGTGAGCGTTTGCTTGTGTATGTATGCATGTGTGCGTGGAGGCTGGAGAATAATTAGTAGCTCTCTCCTTCTGCCATGGAGATTCTGGGGATAGAATTTAAGACGCCAGGCTTAGCAACAATCACCTTTACCAACGAAACCATCTCACCTGCTGTTTTTTGTAGCTGCAGGTAAGGACAAAACTGGTAACTGTCCTTGTCCTCTGCCAGACATCCCACTAACGATACACACGTTAGCTGGTTTCATCTTGCCCACAACCCTAACAGGCTGGACTTTCACTTTGCCTGTTTCATGGATGAGAAAACCAAGGACAAGGAAAGCTTAAAAAAAAAAAAAAAAAAAAAAGGGCTCGAGAGATGGCTCAGAGGTTAAGAGCACTAGCTGCTCTTCGAGAGGTCCTGAATTCAATTCTCAGCAACTACATGGTGGCTCACAGTCATCTGTAATGAGATCTAGTGCCCTCTTCTGTTGTGCAGGAGTACATGCAGACAGAACACTGTGTAATAAATAAATCTTAAAAAAAAAAAACCACTAAAATTCTTTATCCACATAACCAGAAAGCAGTTCAGCTTCAGGCCCAGTCTTGGCCAACCCTAGGAGTCTATTCTTACTTCAGATGCTGGCTTCCTCCAGCCATTGCAGATGTGTAAGGGAGGCTTCAGAGTCTGCAGAAACTAGACCCAGCCAGAAAGCTTTTGCTCATTCACAGTACCTATGAACTGGCTCTTACTAGTGACACACGCTAAGTGGAACATGACTGGTCCTTCAGGGCAAACGGGAACACAGGTGAGCTGAAGAATCTGTCAACATCTTCAGCCTTGACCTGAGACCCCTTGAAGCTGGAAGGGAAAAGACACTTTGGTCTTTTCCATAAGAAACTGTGACTGAGAATAGTAGGGAACAGCTTGGCCAAGATCATACCATGACTAAGGAGCTACCGAGGCTGGAACTCAGTATCTGGAATCTTCCCACTGTACCCAAAGGTGTAGGGGTGGAGGACACAGGCCTTCAGTGGCACAGGAAGGAGGCAGCCAGAGAGAAACTACACCTACAACCAAGAACACGGCCTACAGCCCACATCAGGCCCCTTCCCCAGAGATGGTCCTAACTTGGCATGTCTCTCAGCAATTTAGCACAGTTCTTGTCTCATTTCTTTCTCCCCTGATCTGTGTGTGTGTGTCTGGGTAAATAGGCGCACTTGTGTGTACAGGTACACGCACTCACATGTGGATGTGTGTACATGGAGATCAGAGGGCAACTTGGGGTGTCCTCAGGCACTTTCACCTTTTGTTTGAGTCAGGGTCTTTCACTGGCCCAGAACTTCACTAACGGAGGTTACACGAGGGAGTCAGTGAGCCTTTAGGGAGCCACCAGTCATTATTTCCCATTGCACCATCACTAGGATTGCATGAACCTGCCCCTATGTCTTCATTGAGTGGGTCCTGGGAGATCAAAACTCAGGCCCTCACGTGTACTGCAAGTGTTTCACCTACCGGGCCATCTCCCTCGACCTCTCTGGAGGTCTTACACTATCTATAGCCAGAAGAAAAAGTTGATGAAACTTAACATGTTAGTGCTTCGTAATTAATTAATTGGCCCATGAATGAGGAAAACAGTCAAAGGAAAATCGTAGAAGAAACGCTGCCCCTGTGGATGTCCCTCCAGCTACCAGGCAAGTGAGGACAGACAAGAAACCCCTTGAATCCCAAGAAGAGGCATGGCCTGTCCCAGGGTGAATGGTGTGGTGTTCATGGTGGTCGGTGAAGGCTCCTTGCTTCTTTTTACCATCTCACTATCTGAGCTGCACTGGCAACTTTCCCCGTTGACTGGCAGCTCATCCTGCTGCCAACAGGGATGGACAAGTGTGCAGACGCCAATCGTGTCTCTTATGAGAACAACTTTCCTCTGTGGCAGGAAGGAGGAAGACCCAACTTACTGTGGGAACTTGGCCATCCCTTAAATGCATAAGACAAGAAACCAGAAACAGAAAGCACATTTCCAAATAATTACCTCTCCCAAAACTAGTACAGTCTTTTTGGGGTGGTATTAAATTTTATCATCATTTGCATCTGACTCAGAGATGTATTTTGAAGTCATTCTACTACTTTTTAAAAATTTAAAGCACTTGCTTTTCTTTTTTCTTTTTTTCCTTTTTTATTCTTTCCTTTTTTTTCCCCTTTGGTTTTTTGAGATAGGGTTTCTCTGTGTAACAGCCCTAGTTACCCTGGAACTAGCTCAAGTAGACCAGGTTGGCCTCTAACTCATAGAGATCTCCTGCCTCTGCCTCCCGAGTGCTGGGATTAAAGGTGTGCGCCACCACTGCCCAGCTTAACACTTACTGGTTTTTCATATCTAAAATATGACTGCTTTCTGGCTTGAATCTGAAGGTATGTAGATTGGGTAGTTACCCACACAAGTTTAATTAGGAACACAAGGGCAACCCCAGACCAAGAAAAACAAAACAAAACAAAAAAAAAAACAAAACCCTTTCTTGAGGGATTCTCTGGCAGCTGGCTATGGGCACTTTATTGCAGTTTGTTGCTCCAGTCTAGATTTTCTGTCTGTTAAAACAGTGGAGACTTCAGAAAGGGCACTGAGCCCCCAAGTCAGGAAAGCAGGAGGTGCTGGGAACTGGTGACAAGCCAGCACACACCTTGTGTGAAGGAGGAGCTGCACAGCTCAGGCCCATTGTCAACTCCTAAGAATGGAGGCCCAGGGAAGCCACATCCTCTGAATGGCAGGAGGAAATGGAAATTTTCACACAGCCCCGCCCCCACCCCTGGATCAAATCTAGGACCCTTCATGTGTCTGGAAGGCATAGCACCACTAAATTATCTATGATGTCTTTGAACTCCCAATCCTGTCTCAGTTTTCTAAGCATCTAAGTTTACAGGCCCAGGTCATTGGGCCAGTCTCAAAATTCTGATTCAAAAGCTAATTTCTCCTTCTTTAAAATAGCTGGATAGCAAGTTAGAATAAATCTGATGGTCATGTTCCATGTAAAAGGCTTTGTGAAATCATCTTAATTATTTTTCTTAATGTGAACTAATGTACTGAGACCTTAGATACTGTTTGCATCATAGATTTTTCTATCCAGTATCTGAGTTGCATATAAATCTATGACTTATATTTCATTAGTATGTGCATTACATATTATATATCATATTAATACACTATAGCATACATTTAGATTAGTATACTGCTTACTAGTATGTCATGTCTGCTAAGATTATAGCATGCTAATATACTATATGCTATATACATTAATTACATATTATATATATATTAATATGCTAACAATTAAGAACTCTTAGAAGCCCAGTTTTCACATCTGTAAAATAAATATGACATCAGCTATTCCATTAATCATCCTTCTATTACTATGATGAAATTCCTGAGGCCAACTACTTTGCAAAGAAAGGAGCTTCATTTTAGCTCACAACTGCGTAGGACAAGGACAGCGTGGTGCAGGGCCTGGTGAACGCTTTTTGCATTGCACAGTAGCAGCACTACACGCATGCCCCTGCATGCCCCCGTCTGCAAGGTCTCTTCCCTCTCATAAAGACGTCAGTTTTAGTTATGAGGACTCTACCCCAGTGACCTCACTTACTGTAATTATATCCCCCAACTCTAAGCACCAGAGTAGGATGAAGCCTAGAAAGACTTGGAGGTTAAACTTCCTGTTTGAGTTCAGGGGACAAAAAGCATTATGCAAACAGCGACCACCTTGCAGGGGACATATGTTTCTTGGCAACCTTTCCCGTTTGGTTGCCTGCAGTAGGGAAGCCACCTGAAACAGGGGCCTCCTAGACTCCATATCTGATAGAGAAGCTTCTGGCACCAGAGATTAACAAATGGAAAACCTTGGTGCAGCCACAGAGAAATGCTGGCCGTGAGTTAAGCTCTTACTTCTTTTCTCCTCTGTTTTTTCACTGTTTCAGGCTTTGTGAGTCTTTGTAAGCTTATCCTTCAGGTAGGACTAAGATCACCAAAGGTTTGACTGGTCAAGAAGGGCTGGGGCAGAGTGTGTTCTCAGCCTGTAGGGACTTTTCTCCCACCATGCTGTGCATCCCCAGGGAGCCTAAACAGCCCTCCTGTTGTCCTACTGTCTGCTTCATTTCAGACCTGACCAGACTTTGTAGCAATCAAGTGTTCAGCCTAATAAAGGCAACTTGTAGCCAGTATGTGATAGGCAACTCTAACGGCTAAAAATAACTATCTATGTTGGCAAGTATTGAAAGTCTCTTAGGCAGAGGGCCCCAGGATGTGGTGGTAAGAGAGTGACATTTCCCCTTCTGGCTAGATTTGACATTGTCCTCATTCACACCCAGCAGCATGGAATTCTCCTGGTCCTTTCTGGGCAGCCCTCTGCTGTGCCCAGGATGTGGCTAAACTGTGCCCCTACTAGTTCTGTGTCAGCCAGCCCCTCTTTGTTTCTTCTTGAACTTCGCACCTGTCCCCTGTCCGGGTTTGGGTGGGGTGGAGGACTCTTCCGATCTCCTTTCTCTCCCAGGGCTTTCTTCCAGCCCTGCTCCTATCCCTGTTTCCGCACCTGGAGTCCCAGCTACTGGTTGCCTCTTTGTCTGAATGCAGAGTTTGACTCAGCTAGCCCAGAGCATCTTCTCTCCAGGGGGGATGGGAGGGCCCAGCAGCCACCCCGTCCCCTTCTAGAACCACGCTCATTGGATGAGTATATCTTCCAAGGATTCCTGTGTTCTAAGTGTGGCTCCCAATGTGCTGATGGCTAAGTAGTGGAACCTCCAAGGAGTGGGATCTAGTGAAGGGTGGGGGCATTAAAGGCACATCGTCTTAAGATGGGACTGAGGGGTTTTCCCTTCGGTATTGGGATTTAAATCCATGGCCTTGCTCATTGCATGCAAGCAAGCTATCATAGGGATAGAGACTCACTGGGGAGCCCAGGCCAGATCTTGAATTTTCTGTGACTCCAGGCTAGCCTCCATCTCACTCCTTTTGCCTCTGCTCCTGATTTGGGATTACAAGATGAGGCCAGCACTGGGTCAAATCAAGTTCATATGAGACTTCTATTAGTTCTGTGTGAGTCAGGATCTTATTGTTTTGTTTTTTGAGATAGGGCTTCTCTGTGTAGCCTGGGCTGTCCTGGAACTCACTCTGTAGACCAGGCTGATCTTGAACTCACAGAGTTTGTGTGCTTCTGTTTACTGAGTACAGAGATTAAAGGTGTGCACAATCACTGCCACTGCCTATGAGTCAGTCTTTTTTTTTTTTTTTTGAAAGAAGGGAGCAAGGAGGCAGAGGCAAGAAGATCTCTAAGTTCCGGGACAGTCAGGGCTACATAGAAAAACACTGCCTCGAAAAATAAAACAAAAGAAAGAAGGAAGGAAGGAAGGAAGGAAGGAAGGAAGCCTACCTCCTCTGGGGCACTGGCTTCCTGACCCACCGTGTATGCTCCCTCTCATACATACTTTTGCCATGGTGCCATCTACCAGGATGCCTCACCAGAAGCAAGACTGGTAAGACCATCCAGTCTTAGGCTTTCAGCCTCTAAAGCCATAGCTTACTTAGCCCCAGGCATTTTGTTATAGTAACAGAAAATCAATTAATAAAACCCCCGCTCCCCTGTTTGGAGTGTAGCATCTATTGCTTACTGTGACTGCAGCTCATATCTTAGGTTCAGCTTTTGTTCATCCCTTTCTTTCCCTGTGCACTGAGCCAGCTGACATTTGCCAGTTTGCTTTAACTGTTTGGAGGACATGCATCACCCACATGTCCTGTGTCCTCATAATGACAAATCCTCATGACCCCAGCCTGTGACTTAGAGGTCAAGAGTGCCTGTTGCTCTTCCAGAGGACCTGAGCTCAGTACCCCAAACCCACATCAGGCAGTTCAACAACCGCCTGTAACTCCAGCTACAGGGGATCCGATGCCCTCTTCTGGCCTCTGCAGGTACCGCATGCATGTGCACATGTACATACACAGACAAACCACACACACACACACACACACACACGTATGCACATACCTATAAACTTTTGTTTTGTTTTGTTTGTCAAGACAAGGTTTCTCTGTGTAGCTCTTTGGAGCCTATCCTGGAACTAGCTCTTGTAGACAGACTGGCCTCAAACTCACAGAGATCCACCTGCCTCTGTCTCCAGAGTGTGAGATTAAAGGCATGAGCCACCACTGTCTGGCTACCCATAAACTTTTTTAAAACAATCTCAAAATACTGCACAAGCTTCTTTGTAATTAGGAAAATGAGAACTAAATATATAATGTGATATCCACATATCTACTGCCAGATAGAAAATGTCTAAAATAAAAATGTACATAAAAGGTTGCTGAGTGTTCCTACTCTACAGGTAGGAGGGCAATTAATATAAATGCATTGGAAGACTGTCTGGGAGCATATACAAAAGATGAATCTTGAAAAAAGAAATGTAGACTACTTTAAGACATCTTTGACAACCACCAAAAATTCTCTTCCTATCCTCACATTTAAAGTACTTAAGGAAAGAGCTCCCTGCAACACCATATGACGCCGGAAGGCTCTGTAAGTCACACGCTATGATTGCAGTAACAATAAATACATGGTGGTGCCATCTTGACTGGGAGACAGAAATACCCACCCTGGGTGAATCATAAAAGGTCTTGAGGCCCACAACCCTGGCAGAGATCATATTGGCTGTCCATGAATTTGTTTTTATTGGCAGCATGCTGTCTAATCTCACTGTGATAATTAGGACAGTATTGGTGGCAAAAGGAAGTACTCAATTAGAACAATATTTAGCGAAAAGGAAGGCTTTTTGTTAGAAGCTCCAGGAGAATAAGGAAGGAGATAAGGAAAGATATGCTCTTCAGGTTATTGGAGTATCTTCCTTCCATTGACTCAGCCTCTCTTCTGTGGTCTTACTCTTCCAGTTCCTTATGGTGGTGGACACCCATTCTTTCTCACTGCCAGTTTTAAAACCCCAGGGAAGGAGACTAGTTAGCCAAATGTGGATCAGGTTGGCCCAATGGTGAAGCATGGTAAAGATATGTGAATGACCAGCAGAGTTTTATATCCATTGACTGTGGCTAGGAGGCAGAATGTCAGAATTCTTGTTCCAGTCAAGACAAAGATACAAGGAGAATGAAAGGAGACAAAGCTAAGGAACACAGAGCAGAAGATGTCAAGACAACTTATTCCTGGGAAATTCAGATGCTGTAATGTGTTTCTGTGTGGTACATCATCCAGGGAAGCAGATCTGAGGACTGGAGCTGGTAGAGCATCAGCCACAGCTCCTCCATCACAATACACTTGGACATGTACTCAGAAAAACCATGTCTGAAACAATGGCCGTGTACCATGCTTGAGTCACAGGATGGAGAGGCAATGTGCACCCAGAACACAAACTGAAGGCATCAAGACATAGCTTACACAAAATAAAATAAATGTAGAGTACTCTAAGCTGGAACTTAGGCAGCTAGACAAAATTAAGTCCCCAAGTGTAGAGCAAGAACAGCATATTCTTATACCATCTAATACCATGTGTCTCAGTTCTGCTACTATGATAGAATACTCCAATAAAGGGCAATTTAAGGGAAGGAAAGGGGTTTATTTTAGCTTGGAATTTCAAGATGCCATCTATTATGTTGACTGAGGTTTCTGTCCTGCCCAGTCCTTGTTCTGCCAGGTTCCCACAGTTGTTAAGTCCCAAAGAAATCACACAGAGATCTCCATTAATTATAAACTGATTGGTCTATTAGCTCAGGCTTCTTATTAACTCTTATAACTTATTTTGGCCCATTATTCTAGTATATGTTAGCCACATGGCTCGGTACCTTTTTCAGCAGAGCAGGTCACATCTACATCTTCCTTCTTCTGTGTCTGGGCAGGACTCCAGAGAGAGCTTCACTCTTCCCAGAATTCTCCTGTTCTCATTGACCAGCCTCTACTTCCTGTCTGGTTGTCCCGCCTATACTTCCTGCCTGCCTACTGGCCAATCAGCATTTATTTAAAACATAATTGACAGAATATAGACAATTGTCCTGCACCACCATTATAGGTGAGAAGTCAAGGAGGTTGGAGCTTAAAACAGCTAGTCAAATCACACCCACTGTCAAGAGAGATATAAATGTATGGATCCTCACTCACTTGCTTGTACTCAGTTTGATTTCCCACTTTTACACAGTTCAGGACTCCCTGCCTAGGGAATTGTGTCACCTATGGTGGGCTGGGACATCCCATATCTTAACTTAAGACAATCCCCCACAGACATGCCACAGGCTAACCCAATAAAGAAAAACCCTTATTGAAACTCTTCCCAGGGGATTTTTAGGTCATGTTAAATTTATAATGAAAACTAACCATCATAGCATAGAATATATTTTTGGAAGATAGTCAATTTAGGAGATTGCAAAGACAGGTTGGGTGTGGGGACAAAGACCTTTAAATTCCAGTACTCTGGCAGATATCTATGACTTTTAGGCTGGCCTGATCTACAGATCTCTAGTTTTAGGCTGGCCTGGCCAACCAAGACTGCATAGTAAAACCCTATCTCAAAACAAACAAACAAACAAAAACCAAAATATAAGTGTTTATTACCTAAGACAAAACACAGAGGCAAATATGTGTGCTTTTTTTAGGATTTGATAGGTTTGTCTCTTACTCCCAACTGGGGTCACTAGCCACACATAAGGAAGTCCCAGCAGCTTCAACTAGACACAACAAATTCTAAACACAAGGCAGGGACTCAGGTGACAGAAAACTGCATTTTTCACCTAGAAACAGTATTTTACAGGAAGTTGTTCTTCTAGTATGTTGATTGACCCCTGTAACCAGGCAGCTGCTCCCGGCTGTGTCACATTGACTCTCCATGTGGTCTACAAGTGGATGACCCCAGCAAACTCCCTGCAGCGTGTTGGGACTTGCGTGCGTACAGATGTTGCCTCATTAATTGTTTCTCAGCCTATTTCCTGAAAATGCAACCGTCTTCTTTCAATTCCCCTAAATGAACATTTATTGCAATAATAGTGTAGTTCCCAAAATTGTGACTGGCGAGCACCGACAAAGTACAGTCTATGAGAAGAGCAGAGGACCCCATTGCACTCCCAGTGGTAGCGTAAATTAGTAAATTGTGGGAGACAGAATGGAGGCTCCTCGAAAAATTGAAACCAGAGCCACCCTGTGGTCCACCAATCTCACTACTGGGTTTTTATTCAGAGGAGATGACATCCGGGTATTGAAGAGACAGCTGCACTCCCACGTTAATTGTGGCATTATTCACAGCAGTCAAGATGCTGAGGCAATCTAACTGTTCATCAATGGATCAGGGAGTAAATAAACCCGGGGTGTATATGGGACGAAATACACATTGGCCTGGGAAAAGAATCAAATCCTGCCATTGCCAACATGGGGCTAAGTGAAATAAGACAAATCCCACAGTGCAGGATCCCAGTTGTGTGTGGACCATGAGAAGGCTGACCTCTTACCAGCACGGAGAAGGTTAGTGGTTCCGAGGCCCATGAGCAGGAGAATGGGAGGGAAAACACAGATGTTAGCCCAAGGACACATACTGCCTGTTAGACACAAGGAACAAATCCAAAAGACTTAGTGACAGTACTTTTTTGTTTTGGTTTTGTTGTTGCTTTTAGGTTTTTTGAGACAGGGTTTTTGTGTGTAGCATTGGAGCCTGTCCTGGCACTTGCTGGCCTTGAACTCACAGAGATCTGCCCGCCTCTGCCTCCCCGAGTGCTGGGATTAAAGGTGTGGCTGCAGCCACCACCACCCTGCTTATTTGCAGTTTGATGACTAAAATGAATAACGATGTATCTGTGGTGGTTTGAATAAGAATGCCCCGTATAAGCTCATATATTTGAATGCTTAGCCACCAGGGAATGGCTCTATTTGAAAGGATTAGAAAGATTGGGAGGTGTGGACTTGTTGGAAGAAGTGTGTCCCTGTAGGTGGGCTTTGAGGTTTCAAAATCCCAAGTCAAGCCCAGTGTTTCCCTCTCTGCCTGACAATCAGGATGTGTTTCTCCAGCAACATGCCTGGCATTCCTTCTGCCATGACAATAATGGACTAAACCTCTGAAATTGTAAGCAAGCCCTCAACTAAATGCTTTTTTTCTTTTATAAGAGTTGCACTGGACATGGTGTCTCTTCACAGCAATAGACTACTGACTAAGACAATATAATATACTTGAAAATAGCTAAGAGAATATGTTGCAGATGTTTATCTTGATGGACCCAGGCTACAATGTGTACATATATAAAATATGTTATATACTGCAAATATGTAGCTTTTGTCAACTAAAAATAAAAAGCAATCTGGATCTACATCTTGCCACCCAAAATTAATTTGTGTATCAATGTGATAGGAAAAGGAAAAACAGCTAAACAAGCTGTCTGTGGAAGTCAAAAGGCCATTTACCTAAATTCTGCTTAAAGGGTTTGGGTATTGGGGACCTTTATACCCTGCTAATGGGAGCACAAATTGGTGCAGCCACAGTGGAAATCAGTGTGACCATTCCTCAGAAAACCAGAAATAGATCTACCACATGGTACAGCTCTACCACTCCTGAACACACACTCAAAGGGCTCTGTTTCCTACTACAGAGACACACGTACATCCATGTTTATTGCTGTTCTGTTTATAATAGGTAGGAGATGGGAACAGCCCAGGTGCCCACCAATCCATGAACAGATGATGAAAATGTGGTGTCCATTTATAACATAATTGTATGCAACAATAAAAAAAATGAAATCTTCAGGTAAGTGGAAGGAGAAAGAAAATATTACACTGAGGGATCACATGGGATGCTAGCATTGAATGTTTTTACATTTGTGTGTTTGATCTGGAGTGCATGTGGAATTTAAGAAACTAGAAAGGGACCCTTGGTGAGGAGGGGGAAGAAACACCTTGGTGTGGGTATAGAATGCCAGTGATATGAAGGGGAGAGGGGAATAGCAGAAGGGAGGCTTAGGTGGGCAGAAAGATGGGTGGGTAGGGCAGAAGGAGGAGTCAGGGAGGAATAACTAAATCTGAAGATGTTTAAAATGCCATATGCCATCAAAACTAGAGAAAGAAGAGTATCTTAAAACAGAGATTTTCTGGACCCAACCCTCTCTCCTCTGTGGAGCTTCTGTCATACCATGCAGAAGATGAACCATAGAAAAGAAAGTGGGTTCACATTTTCTAAGAGGTGAGGGCATGTTATCAGAGAAGGCTCAATCCTGGCTCCTGTTCATGCACTTTTTCCTCCTCACTTCCTGTCTAGAGAACTTTGAGAAACAAGGGGAACAGAGGAAGAACAATCTGGAACAGCTATGGACGTGGTAAATTGGTGTCTAGTCTTGGAAATTATAATTAGTACAAATGTCGTGCACTCTGGCAGGAAATATATGCAATATTAGAGGCTAGAGTTCCTTCCCATGAACAGCTATCATTTGTGGGTTGACCCAGGGCTCCGTGGTTGAAGCATTTGTTGTGCAAGCGTGAGGACCCAAGAACCTGTGCAGAAGCCAGGCCCAGAAGCACACATCTGTAATCCTAGAACCTATGATGAGATGCAGGTGGAGACATGAGAATCCCTGGAAGCCTGAAGGCCAGGTAGCCTGGCACACACAGTAGCAAACAAGAGACCCTGCTTCAAGCAAGGTAGACACTGAGAGTGACTGTCCTCTGACCTCTATGTGCAAGCCATGGCATGCACAGCTCCCCGCCCCCCACATACACAGAGAAAGAGATTAAAACTAAGTGAATTAAAATCAGAGAAACAGATAAGTCAGCCAAGCTAAATTGAATCAATTAATTGATGGGTCTGTCTCACTCACGACTTAAAAAAAAATTCAGATGTCTACATTGAAGTTTGAGAATCTGACATTTTTATGACCAGAAAATTTGCAGCGCCAGGCACATCTTTGCAAGGCTACAAGCTACTGGGTGTCTGGCAGCGGCTGGCGGGGCAGATGGTCTGTGCTTGTTGTTTGGATGAAGTCTCCACTGTGCTCTGCTGCCTTCCAGCTTGAAACCATCATCCGTGTACCTATTTGGGCTCTGTGTAAATTTGTTATGTCTGCCCACAGGACAATTCTGAAAATTCTACAAAGGCCGCTTGTATTGCATGGCCACCCTCTTGCTGCATGGCACCCAAAAGTTCTTTGTGGAAAGAAGTGCAGCATCCATGAGTTTCATAAGTTACTGGAGAGTTGGGGAATCTGCAACTGCATGAGTCCCCTGGCTTTTGTCAGAGAGACAAAGAAAATGAACAGTAGTGGCCGGTTAGTGGTTTGCCACAGGGAAAACAGGTCCATCCTAGGCCGGGGTGTTGACCCTGCTGAGTCTAGATGCTCAGCAGGGGGGCTGGGAGGTACTCTGGGCCCTGCTCTGATGTCAACTCTCAACACGAGGGTGATGCGGAGGAATTCATGAATAATTCACATCACACCCCGATGCTCAGTGAGAATGAATTACCTTGTGTGTGCTTCCCGCCTGGATGTCAGCATAGCCCTCCCTGGCGCCTGGGATGAGCTTATGAATAAGTGCACTCTCCTGACGTCTGGGCTTTTAGGGAGGCAACTGTGGGATCCTGGCTCCAGTTAACAGATTTCTGACTCGCTATTCACAAATTACATCCTAGGATTTCAAATAACACGGGAATAAAAAAAAAAAAAAAAAGTCATGCCCCCTTCCTCAACTGTCTAGATGGAAATGTAACAGTCCTTTTTGTTTGGTTTTATTTTACAATTTTTATTTGTGTATGTTGGGGGAAGGGTGCGCATTCCACAGGGGCAGGGTGGATGGTCTGAGGACAGCTTGCAGGCATCAAGCCTCCGCTTCTACCATGTGGGTTCCAGGGAACACCAGGCTGCCAGGTTTAGCAGAAAGCACCTTTATCATGAAGTTATCTCACCAGCCCCAGCAGTGTTGGTTTTTTTTTGTTTTGTTTTGTTTTTGTTTTTTTGCACCTGGACCTTGTATGCAAAAGCAAGGTGGTTGGGGGTTGTGGTGGGAAGTGGGAAGGAAATGGGTTTTGAGAGCACAGGCTATTTGGTAAACTTTATAGGCAGTCTAGGCATACCTAGGAGATATGGAAGTTTCCACTCTGGATGACTACCTTGAAGCAAATATTGCAGTGAGTCATCCATTTGGTTTCCTGGTGCACACAGAAGTTAGGTTTGCCCTGTACTTTAGCCTTGTAACTGTGTAACAGTTTTATATGTAGAAAAAAAATAGCAATGTACACACTTTTCTTTAAAAATATGTTACCTGGCCTGCAGAGCAGAAAAGTGGCAGCAATTTTGCTTAGCAGGCTCCAGTCCCCAAGCTTGACCCTGCATACTACTAAAAGAAAAATTTGACATTTAATGATCATCCAAGCTGTTGGGAAAACTGACAGGGACTGGTTGGATGCAGATTTGCAGCAAGTTCTCAGTTTGTAAAGGAATGTAGTCTTTGCAGCATAGCATAAAGTACAGAAAGGAATGCCCGTTTTCTCCATGTTAATGTCATTTCTGCTCTGTGACATTGCTACCCGACACAAAACCAACTGAGTCATGTTCGTACCTGAAAGTTTCTAGTTATCATGGGTTACCCTCAGACTGAATCCTGACAGTCACAAAAATTCAATAGTAACTGAATGATCATCTATAAAGTGACAAAAATGAAAAAGGTAAAATTAATTTAAATGTCATGTTTTACTAATCAAAAACACTGACTACGTAGCTGAGCTAAGGAGAAGGCTAGGTGGGTAAAACAGCTGTCACACAACATGAAAACCTAAATTAGAATCTTCAGAATTTACATAGAAGCCAAGTGCCATAGTGCACATCTGCGATCCTGGTACTTCTAGAACAAGATGGAAGGTAAAGGCAAGATGCCCCGCCCCCAAAATCGAAGTTCAAGAGCTAGTTGGTCTGACAGAGGCAGAGAGACCCTAATCTTAAACAGGTGGAAGGTGAGGGTTGACACCCAGGGTCATTCATTTCCCACACAAACGTGCTATGCCTTATGGGCACCTGAACTTACATATGAACTTCAGTGCATGGAAACATACAAGCACACGCATACACGAATACCAGAAAATTTAGTAACTACTCATGAGCTATTATTACCTTGCTGTGGTGACTCACATTTTTAAGCCCATTCATAGCTGAGCCAAGGAAATCGGGAGTTCATGGCCAGCTGGTGACACATTGATGCCATGTCTCTGGATAAATAAACAAGTTAATGAGATACTTTGCATTCTTTTTTAAGCCTGAGTCTTCCAAGTCCAGATATCACTCATACTAAGACTCAGCACTTTTCAAATGCTCCAACACTAAGCATGGCTGCCCGGCCTAAGAGAATGATGCTCCTAGCATGGCCTTGAGCAAATAGGTTGACTTCTTTGGCTTCCTGTTTCCTTATAAAATTGATATAAAAATAGTTGGGTTCCCCCAGCTCAGGTTTATCTTCTCAGCCCTTCCTTGGTCTTAGGGTCTCAAGATACAAGGGTCATTGTTCCACTGCACAGGGTGTCTACCCTGCAGATAGTGACAAGAGATCCTCTGGGCATAGTTCAAAGTGCCGGGTAATGTAGAAGGCTGAAGGCTGATTTCACAACTGCATTCTACTTGGGATGACACGGCAGCATTTGCGGCCTGGGTAGCTCTTCCCAGAGACTTCCTGCAACTTCCTCCCCCACCAGAAAAACAGATTTTAATCTGAAAGCTGGGCACATCATCTACAAGGAATGGGGAAGATGATGGCTTCAGCCTTATCACAGGAAGAGATGTGACAGAAGTTTGTTCATAGTGGTGATGGAACCAAACGTGAAAGACACACACAAAACTGCCACAGTCATCTCCTGTTGATAGTTGTGGCTGTTCAGGTTTACTCAGATGAATTAGGCAATGCTGTCGAAGCACTGGTACTACTTAGGCAAAACTTTTAGCTAGATGGCTAGTGTGGAGTTTGCTAATGTGAGGATTGTATAAATTGTCTTTGTTATCAAAAGGAAATAGGAGAAGTACAAAATAAGATGTAACTGAAAAATATCACAGATGGGCTGGAAACCGTGGTACTCCCAGCTCCGAGGACACTGAGACAGGGGGATTGCTCAATATATATACATTTTTCCTGAGGCAGGGTCTCTCTATGTAGCCCTGGCTGTCCTGGAACTTGCTGTGTAGAGCAGGCTGACCTTAGACTCACAAAGATCCATCTGCCTCTGCCTCCACAGTGCTGGGATTAAAGGTGTGTGCTACCATGCCCAGCTGGACTGCTTGATCTTAATTTGGCCATTGTGGCAACAGCAAAATTCGGAAGTGGTCCATTATTCCCCATTTCCTCTTCACGCCACATGCACTCTTCTCCTTTCTTGAAAGTGTCCCATCAGAGCCCCCTACCAGCTTCCTGACCTCCATGGGCACTTCAGTGTAAGTACCCAAAGATACCATCCATGTATTAGAAAGAACATGCCATGTTTGTCTTTCTGCATCTGGGTTTCCTCATCCAGAAGGATTATTTTCAGCTCTATCAATGTACCTGAAAACTTCACTTTTCTTAACCATTAAATAATATTTCATTGTGCAAAATTACCACATTTTTGTCACCCATTCATCAGTTGATGGAGTTCTATGTTGTTTCTGTTCCCTGGCTATTGTGAACAGAGCAGCAAGGAACATGGGCAAGCAAGCATCTCTGTAGGAGGGTGTAGAGTCCTTTGGGTATAAACACACAGTGTTGTAGCTGGATCTTTCTAGTTTTCTGAGTATCTGCCACACTGATTTCCATATTGACTGGGTCGGGGAGTGGAAGGAGGGATAACTAGCATTCAAGACTTTTGAGAAAGTCACGTGAAACCTACTTTTAGGGAAACCTCCTAAAATCTATACATACACATATATGGAAAGAGTTTAAAAAGTTGCCTGATGATGGAGAAATGCCCCTCTTAGGCTAACATCATAGGCTAGCAAATAAAAAGTTTAGTGTCAGTAATGGGTTATTTCTTTTGGATTGTTGGTCAATGAGCTCCCACACACCCCATAGCATTACAGGCTATTGTCATCACCCTTGACTGGGCTCCAGAGTTTGGTGGTGAGATCCTACTGCTGAAAGCCCTGCACCCTTAAGTCAGGGAACATGAAGACATCAAGTTGGTGCAACCTGGAAACTGTCCCCAGTGACTGGTTTTCATGGTTTTGAATGCTGTTATGCATGCTACTGGAGGGTCAAAACAATCATCACTCTTACCCAAGTATGATCCCTGTGAACTACAGTAACAACTGGCTCGGCAGGTTAGGCCAACTGGTGCAACAGTGGAACAAGCGTTACAGGAGTAAACAACTCTTTCTGATCAGATCTAGGGCCCTCTGTACAAGACAGAACTCATACCTATTACTGTTGTCAGGATACATGGCTAGCTATGTTATAGGCCCCAAGAGAGAACCAGCTACTATTAATCTGCTAAATAGGCATGGTTTTAAACTGACTTCTAATAACGTATCATTACACCCAGAGACTCTCAACCCTCACTAGAGAAGCTTCTTTTAGCAGCAGGTGGCAATTAACACAAGGAACCAGTCAATGTGCGGAAAATAAGAGACTGTAGAGAAAGCTCAGCCTAAATAGGACATCTACATCAGACCCCCTCCTCCCAAGGCCCAGAGATCTCATAGAAGATAGTGTGGAGGTACTGTAAGAATCAGAGGCTGAGGGTGACCACAATGATACAGTGTTTTTCAAGACACAGTAGCACATAGAGTTCATGGTGGTTGTTGACACCATGTGTGAGTCCTGTGAAGATCAAGCCAGGCAAAACCCTGGGATGGAGTGGGGAGATGATCACAGAGTCCCATTTCTAGCTGAGGAGCTACTGACAGTGGGCAGCTGCTGGGAAAAGGAAAGCCAGTTTTCTTCAAGGATGTAGCCCCTAAAAGACTGGCTGCGCACCCATGCTCCAGGAAACATACCTACGCACATATACATACTAGCAACAATGAATAGGCTTACTGCTTTTCTCATCCTTTGCAACTGCTTCCCAGCCTTGAAAATGGTGGGTGAGAGCAGGGGAAGGATATGCCTTTCTCAGCAACAGGGAGAATTTGGATTGTTTTAAAACCACTCGTAGTATTCATTCTATTTTTTGCTTTCTCTATTTCTTTTCTTTTGGTCTGGTGTGCAGTGTGTTTGCGTGGGTGCTGGTGCCATGGACCATGCAAAAAGGCGAGAGGGCAGCTTTTATGGAGTCATTTCCTTCCACCATTATGTGAGTTCTGGGGCTCAAGGTCAGATCATTGGGCTAGCATGGCACCTTTACCTACTGAGTCATCTTAATGGTCTTTTATTTTAATTTCAATGACCTTTCACTGAGCCTGGAGCTCACCAATGCACTAGACTGACTGGTCATGGAAGTCCCAGGGATCCTCCTGTGTCTACTTTCCAGTTCTGGGATTACAGGCACGCACAGCTGTACCCAGCCTTTTACACAGCTGCTAGGGGTTAGAACTCAGACTTTTGCATTTACACGCCCAACACTTTACACACTGGGACTCTCCTCAGCTCCAGTGTCCCCTTATTTGTACACAAGTCAGAAAGTGAACAATTAAAGACGACCAGCTACAGGGCTTTGGTGGTTCTGTTTTTGTAAATTTTGGACCTAACTGCTGTGAACAAATAACAACAATTTTTTTCTGATTAGGAAATTAACACATTTATTGTAGCACATTTGGAAATTATAAAATAATGCACTCATTAAAATCACAAGCTAAAATTATGGTGCCCAGAGATAAATAGTAACCATATTTTTGTGTTTGCCTTAATCATGCCTACATGCCAGTGTTTTCCCTCTTTTTATAAGTTGTAATGCTGTCTTTTAAAGTAGTAAACCCTCATTCTTTATTTTTTTAATCTAGGTTTTTTATTACTATTGTTTTATTTTATGTGTATGGGTGCTTTCTTAACTCATGTGATGGCTATTCTTGGTTGTCAACTTGACTATGTCTGGAATTACCTAAAACTCAAATGTCTGGGCATACCTGTGAGAGAGTCTTTTCTTAATTAAATCATTTGAGTTGGGAAGACCCACTTATAATCTGGATCTTTTGAGGTGCAAAAATACACCTTAAGTTCAGATTTTTTGAGGTGGGATGATCAATCTCTAATCTGGGCCATACCTTCTGATGGCCACCCAGAGAAAGGCCATGGGAGAAGTAAGATGGCTCCCTGTTTGCCTGCTTGCTCTCACTCCTGCTGGTAAGTCCATTGCTTCACCAGCACTAGCAACCTCTTCTTTAGGATTTGGCACATATTGAAGACAGGCTGAGACATCCAGCCTCAGGGACTGCACAACTACAGGACTCTTGGACCTTCACTGTAGATGGTCATTCCTTAATAGAGTAGCTGAGCCATAGCCTGTGAGCCTCTCTAATAAATGCCATGTATATATAAATTCTATATACAAGTACGTATAAATATATGCTTTTTTCCTGTAAATTCTGTTCCTTTAGAGAACCTTGATTAACACAATTCCCATACCTTACTCCAGAAAAATCCCTAGAAAATTTTGAAATTTCTTTTATTTTAAAAATATTTCTAAAAACTATAAATTACTGGTCATATGCTATGTGGCCGTGTCGGGGCACTGATGTAATCCTGATTTGGACAATTAGCCTGTCTCCTAATTTTTTTCAGTACAGAATTTTGTGTGATATTTTTGCAGATGAAGTTTGTTGCGCATCTGCTCATGTCTTCAGGATCAGCTTAGGAGAGGAAGGGGAAATTTCCAGGGTTTTTACGCGGTCATGAAATACATTACAAAGTCCTCTTCTGAAAGACTGCCACGGTTGATGGCCTTACCATGAACACCGGACAATTTCTGCACCATCTGGCCTCAGGAACAAATGATAGGCTTCACTTCCAAAGGAACAGAGAGATGCAGGATGGATGGTGGTAGCCCAAGGGAGGGGGCCTATTTATTTTTCTGTGAGACTCTAGATCTTCTACTTGTCATTAGGGTCATAGAAACTCAAGTGGGTCAGATTATTTCCCAAGAAGCGAAGTGTACCAAGGCTGGGGAATGCTCTTGTCCAGCTCTGGGAATCCAATGCAAATCAAGTACTAAAAGAGGAAGTTCCCCTACAGAATGGCAAGTAGCTGTGTCAGCTCATCGTCGTTAGAAAGCAACCTGCTCTTACCACACTTCTATCTTTGGCAGAGGAGGCGTCTGGTCAACTGCCAGGTTCAATCAGCTGGAAGAAGTTTACCAAGGGACAAACAGTAAAGGAAAGGAAGGTGGGGCAGAGAGACCCAGCCATGGGTCCAAGCTTCAAGGAGAAGGGGCTGGGTGAGCCCCATAAAGTCCTGGAGGATGATTGGGGACTATCAGGAGTAAGTTAGGCCCCCGGTGGGGTGCACCTAGGCAGGGGTCTACACTACAAGCTTAACCTGGATCAGTAATTGCTTCAGCTGATGTGATCTCTGCGTCATGTGGTGATCCAACATTAAAATTTGGAATTCGAAGGGTAATAATATAGAAATGTGGAAAAACATTTATTATAGAGTCATTTAAATTAGTGTTCATAAATCGGGAGCCCCAGGGATTAGAGAAACTGAACAACTGTCATTGTGCTAGTAACTAAAGAGCTACCAAGGTCACACACACACACACACACACACACACACACACACACACACACACCCCAGTGACACTGTTTCTCTAATCCTCGCAAAGGAAGATTCTCAATCACAGTGAGAATGGACTGCTGACTGCTTATTCCCCAGGGATAAACACATAGTTCTCTTCAGCATGCCTGCGGGATTAGCAGATCCCATTGGCTTTGCAAAAATCTAACTACTGGTTCTAAGTTTGGTAAAGCAGAGGTTGTCATTTTCTTTGTACATCTTCACTTCTACCAAGGGTTTAGAGCCATCACGGAAACCTTTCGACTAACCAGAAAAGCTCAGTATCCGGAGGACAGAACATGCCGAGCGGCCTGGTCTTGGGCCAGTGCACCCGAACCTCTCAGCAGGGATGATAGAAGAGGAGGCATGGATAAATAAAGAGAAGAGGCAGCAATCTAACCCAGTACCGGGTTAGGATTGCTAACAGTTGCCCCTGACAACAGGAGGCAGAGACCTGGAGGAAGAAGAACAACTGCATAGAACGGAGTTCAGTGGCATCAGGTGCTTTTGAAGACACCAACAAAGTGAAAAAAAAATGGAACAAACACACAACACAGCAACACAGGCTGTCTAGAGCCCCAAGACTCGATCCCTCCAGAGAGCTATGGAAGTCTCCAAAGCACTACTGTGCTTCAAAAGATTTTTTTTTTAATCACGGATGCATGCGTGTGTGCGTGTGTGTGTGTGTGTGTGTGTGTGTGTGTGTATATATATATATATATATATATATTATACATGCAGGTGCCTTGGAGGCCAGAATAGGGTGTCAGATTCCCAGGAGCTGGAATTACAGATGGTTGTAGGCTGCCTAACATGGTTGCTTACAAATTAGAGTCCTTCACAAGAAGAGCAGCACATTCTTAACCACTGAGCCGTTGCTCCAGCTCTGCTGCTCTTGCTCTTTTTCTTTTTTGAATAGGTTTCTCCCCTAAATGCTATCATTTGATTCTCCTCTTTTTCAAAGAGTGTAGAAGAATAACATAGTGTTCCTTGAGGACTGAGGACAGTCATTTATAACAAAAATCATATTAAATTAAATTTACCTCTATTGAGCTTCTCTACTTTGTACCAAGGAACTCAAGTTGACATTTGGCCACTTTTAGACTTACTGGGTCAGGAAAGCATTAGGCTAAGTGATAGGTGCCAAAGGAAAGTAGGTGATTCCATACAGTACTTATTTTAGCTAGTGTTTAGGGGCCAAAGATACAGGTATCAACTACTGTCCCCAGCAAATAAAGTGCTACTTAATTGTCAGGGTATGAAGCAAAATGTCAAGCCAATACAATGTGTCCTACACTTGATGCTGGTGTCTCCTCTAGTTTTTAGTATAATCATAAAGCAGGAATCAACAGCTCCAAGCTATAGAGATAGGGGAGCATATGTTCACACAGCAAATCTTAATAATCCACCAAATGTACCATGCTAAAGTCACATGCTAAACACATTCAATTCTCATCACATCAATTCCATAAGAGAGTTACTATTACTATCTCATTTTACATAAAAGGACTCAGGCAGAGAAGCATTACACAAATCTAGGTTAAAAACAGAAATCCAATCCAGAGCCCCGGTCCCTTCATGCTGATGCTGTCCACTAAAAACACAGCAGTGGGTCCTAGCCATCCTCACCCACAACAAAGACATGGTGGATAAGGTAAAAGGCCATCTGGGGTTGCACAGCTGAATGCGAGGGTTCTTGTGGGGTATTCACCAGAGAAGATGGCTCAAGCATGGGTCTAAGCCAATAGAAAGTCTTTATATCTGGCTGGTGACTACACTGAATGCCCGGAGTCTTAGTGTAACCCGGAGCCTTTGCCAGGGTGAGAGTTTAAGCACCAAAAACAGGTCCTGGGTTGACATACTTCAGTTAACAAGAACAATTTAGCCAGAAGCAGAACTGCAGAAGCCAAAATGTTAGGTTAGTCCATTTAGAGACCTTCCCACAACTGTGGACTTTTGATGGATTAGGTCTCTGTTTTCATTTTTGGCAGGTGGTACTGTCTACAAGCTGAGTTTTAGAGCCTGAATGGCACTTCCATTATGGAATCAGTTGTGCTAAGGTCTGGGAGCCTAGTAAGGTGTGGGGCCCTGTTACAAGTGTCATAAAATACTTAGCAACAATAAATGTTTCTGAACACACAATGACCAAAAATTAATTCCCAATCAAATGTGTGATGAATCTAAGGTGCTTGTGTCATCAGGAGGCCACATTTCATTGGATTTCACCTCAGACTTGTTCTGAACACACAACACAGGCACATTGCACTATACATGTCAACACACCGTGTAATACCAATGAACGGTACCAGAAACACCTCAGCTTAGATTCAATACTATTGAGCAGTATGGATTACACTATTCCTACTGGACACAGTTTCTTGCTTTTATGGAAGCACAGAGAGATTAAGCATTTCCCTACCATCATGCCTCAGCATACATCTGTAGTATATCCTGTGGATAATACCAGGATTGAATATTTGATTTTAAAACTTACTGTTTGAGTTGCTGACTTGCATCTCATAAAACAATCATTGAATGAATTTTGGCTTGGGATTAGAATACTATTTCCAACAATTTTTGAAATAGCCCTAAACATCCTTCTGCCATTTGGTAATAGGTGTCTATGTGAACTGGTGTTCTCGGAACTGATGCTTGTAAAGTCAAGATATTGACCAACTCTAAAAGACATTGGCAATATTGGAGACACTCTATATACCCTGCAATATCTAATAACCAAAATTGAATTTGGTATGCATGAAGAGCCAGGACAGGGTCTCACTGTGTAACCCTGGCTGGCCTTCAGTTCCAAGAGCCACTGCCTCTGACTCCATAGTGCTGGAATTAAAAGTTTGTGTTACAATGCCTGTGAGATGTAATTCCTTATGTAAAATAAGTACATCTATCTCATTAGTGTGCAAGTTTGCTTTTTAATAAATGAAAAATTATATGTATATCAAGTGATTCTTTTAAAGTAAGTTCCCTTACAATTATCCACAAATATTTATTTGATTTGTACACCTATTTTATACAGACTATCTATGCTGTGGAATAATCCTTCTGTACACAGTGAAAATGTGTTGCTCT